>PVHX01001762.1:0-191809 GCA_004024805.1 Geosciurus inauris
CTGGTGTTCCACAGCACAGGGGCAAGTCTATAGCTCACAATAACCAGTTATGTTATATAGTTTATGAAGTTTTGGAAGAGAAGAGTTCAAGGCTCCAAACAAAAAGAATAATAAGGAGAGGGAAAGGCTAATTACCCTGGTTTGGTCAGTGTACATTATGTGCATGTGTTAAAATATCACATTGAACCTCATTAATATGGAGAGTCAATACATGCTAGTAAAAAAAGCTTGTTCTCCATTTTCTTCTTTTTTTCTTCTTTTCAAGCTATTACAGTCTCAGGAGAGATTTGAGTCTGCTCTTTGTGTTTTAGTTTTTAAAAAAATCCTGGAGGATCTATTTTTACTCATCTCTCAGGTGTCCCTACGATGAAGACTTTTTTTTCCAATCAACGGCAACCCACCCACAATGTCAGTGTGTTCTCTGATTTGGTTCTTAATGATGGGCCAGATTCCTGCCCAGCTCTGCCGCCTTCGCACTGCTCTGCAGGGCGCCCACATGGAGCTGCTGGTGACAAGACAAAGTGCCATGCTGTGGGGTGAGGAGGGGCTTGCATCCGGCATCGTGCTTGGGGAAGGGGCGCTGCTGAAACTTTATGTTGTTAAAAATTATATCAAAAGATGTAATGAACGACACAAGGACTGATGCTAATAAAATTGTGTCAGGGATTTTTGTTAAGAAAGTAGATTTTAGTTGTCTTGACACAATAAAGCAATTATACGAGATGATAGACATGTTAATCTTCACCACAGTCATTGCCTTACTATCCATATGTATCTTGTAACATCGTGTTGTAAATTTTAATATACACAATAAAATTTATTTTTAAAACCTCAGGCATGAGCTCAAGGAGCATTCTAAAATTGAAAGTTGTCAGTGAAATCTGTACACCTACATGTGACAGGGCTTGTTTCGTACCCCTCAGCCCTGGCTCATTCCTGGGCAACCACTGGCCTTCTTGTTGCTGCTTGTCAGACAACCACACTCCTACCTGTAGGTCTTTCCTAGATTTGTAAGATGGAAACCCAAATCACTTAAAAAAAAAATCCACTTTACTTTATGGACTAAGAAAATAATGACCGCTTCTCTTCTCAGGTTTTAAAATAATCTATGCAACATTGGTGTGTTCGTTTTCTTCCTCTTTTTTATTGGTGCATTATAGTCGTACCTAGTGATGAGATTTGTCGTTACATATTTGTACATGCACATAACATAACAATATAATTTGGACAATATCACTCCCTTGCACGTCCTGTGTGTTCATTTTATGTTTACAAATATGCTTTTGTAATTCTGAATGAGAGGTTGTATCAGTACCCTGTTGCTCCTGTAACAAATTATCACCAATTTAGAGGGTTAAAATATCCACCACTTTATTATCTTACTGCCTGGAGGATGGAAGTCTGCAATGGTTCTTTTTTTTTTTTTTGGTACCGGGGATTGAACTCAGGGGCACTCGACCACTGAGCCACATCCCCAGCCCTATTTTGTGTTTTATGTAGAGACAGGGTCTCGCTGAGTTGCTTAGTGCCTCGTTGTTGCTGAGATTGGCTTTGAACTCACGATTCTCCTGTCTCAGCCTCCCTAAGTGCTGGGATTACAGGCTTGAGCCACCGCGCCTGGCTCTGCAATAGTTCTTATGAGCTGCAGAAGAAGAGATGTTAGGGAGAATTTGTTTCCTTGTCTTTGTCCTTTTCCAGAGACAGCCTGTGTTCTTTGGCTTGTGGCCCCCTTTTCTATCTTTAAAGCCAACAACTTAGCAACCTCTGATCTTTCCTTCTCTCTCTGACCTCTGCTTCTGTAGTCATCTCCTCTGACTCTGCTTCCCTTTCGTAAGATCCCTTGTAATGACATGAGTCCCACAAGGATCTTTCCATCACAATATCCTTAACTTAATCATGTCTGCAAAATTCCTTTTGCGGGGCTGGGGTTGTGGATCAGTGGTAGAGCGCTTGCCTAGCATGTGTGAGACACTGGGTTCGATTCTCAGCACCATGTATAAATAAATGAAAAAAAAATAAAGTTCCACCAACAACTTAAAAAAATATATATAAAAAAAAAATCTCTTTTGCCATGTAAGGAAACACAGTCACAGGTTCTGGGGATTGGGATCTTTGTAGGTTACTATTCTACTTTCCACAGAGGTTTAGGGTTGAGATAGTTCAAATGCGTTGTTTGGTGCCAAATGCTTCAATTTGACTCTTATGACTAGATAGTTACACATTTAGTACTAGAATAGGAAAAGTATTTACAGATAATAGAAATAAACTCAGAAGAAATGTCAATAACACACTGTAGTGCTTATTCCAAGACACAGGAAAACAGACTTACATTTGTCTGATAGCTTGCATGGGAAGAGTAAGTGCCAGGATTACTGAAGTTTAGATGTAATTACTAAAGTTTGACACTCACATTTTCTAGAAGTTTTTAGAATTTCTTTTGGCCTGTGGCTATTAGATGTGTTAAAACATCCAATTAAGGAAATGAGTAAAAATTACCAAAATAGATAGTTGAGTTCAGGAAGAAGTCTTTCTGACAACAGAAGGTGTCATCAGTAAGAAAGACTATCAGTGGCAGGTATAAACTTCAGATTGAGATATCCTGCATGCCAACGGGGAATCTTCAAACTTTAATAATCCTTGATCCTAGTAGGGAAGCCTCAACATTTGGGTGGACATCTGCTATCCTAGGTGACAACATGGGACCCTTCTTCAGCAAAGAAAAGTGGCAAATGAACATACTTCAATGCGGAAAGCAACTTGAGTGCCTTTTTTTTTTTTTTTTTTTGGCACCGGGGATTGAACTCAGGGGCACTCGACCACTGAGCCACATCTCCAACCCTCTTTTGTGTTTTATGTAAAGACAGGGTCTTACTGAGTTGCTTAGCACCTTGCCATTGCTGAGGCTGGCTTTGAACTCACAATTCTCCTGTCTCAGCCTCCCAAAGTGCTGGGATTGTAGGCATGCGCCGCTGCACCCAGCTTTGAGTGAGATTTCATGGAGTATATTGCTTGCACTCTTACACTGTCATAAATAAGAATGGAAAATAAATATCAAACGGATTTTGTATCCAATAACGGGAGAATTAGTAGTGGTTATTTATGCACCAAAAATAGGTAATGAGGATTACGAGATAAATCTATGCTTCCAAAAATAAGTTTAGGAAAACGTTAGTGATCATCAAAATAAGAACATCTCAAAATGGCTTTGGCTTTTTTTTGGCGTAGATACATTGTCCTGTTAAAGTAAACAAGAGGAAAATGAACTTGTATTTTGGTGAATTTCACTGTGGTTAATATTATTTAACTCTGATGAGTCATATGAACATAGTATTACCATGAGAACAAATGGTACTTCATTATCTTCTTAAAAAACATTTATTTTTCCCCATTGTGGCAGGCCTTAATTTCTTCTGAAAAATTACCAGTGAATATCCTAAGTTTGGGCTTCCTTTCCTTTCATCCTCATCTTCACTCAGGGCTGGGGATTGAACCCAGGGCTTTGTGCATGCTAGGCAAGCACTCTACTACTGAGCTATATTCCTAGCAGCACCAGGCTTCCTTTTGATCACAGTCTCCCAGAAATGGATTATTTGGAAGTGGCATGGATAGCCAGGATGTGTGAATCCTGAAGTTGCTTTGCTTTTCCTAACTCTCTCTTTCATCAGAAAATGAGAGTGGGACTAGGGATAAGTCTTCGGTTCCTTGCTAGTGTTGAGATCTAATCATTTAAGGTAATGACAATATTAAATGATAGGAAGAAAATTTTGAAAAGATGAAAATAGATGACTCGAAAATCACAAAGGAAGCTAGATGTTTTTGCTTCACCTTCCCTGCTTAGTTCTTTCAATCCTTGTGGATTAGGAAAGGTAGGTTATCATTAAGCTGCTCTACCTTCAGAGGAAGAGACAAAGAAAATGAGTTATTTCTATCCTGCAAACTTCTATTTCCAGCCTATAAGACACTTAAAAATTTTCTACTCACACAACACCCTTTGTCTGAGGATTATAAACAATGATGATTAGGTTCATTTGGCAAATGGGAAAATTTGCTCTTTGAGTTAAGAAGCTTTTCAAGGTCATTACACTTTGGCAGGCTCCTTTGGCATTTAGCTTTGTGTATCAGATGCAGTCCTTGCAGGGTTGGGCTTGGCCATCCCATCACTATCATTCTAGAAGTACTTTAGCCATAGAATGCATATAATTATAAAGCCCTTATAAGCAGATAGGGAAATGGTCATGAATCAGTGTTTAAGTGGAAAAGGCAGGACACAAAATCACATGCCTGTTATTGTCACAACTACCTGAAAGTCTGTGTGCCTGTGGACAAAGCATTGAAAAGCCAGGCAGAAAATAAAGAAGAATCACAAAACTACCCCTGTTGTGTGGGAATATTATAGCTAGTTTTTCCCATTTTAAGCATCCCTTTAATGGTATAGATTATTTGTATGTTTGCTTCATTTAGTTGCTCAATTAATTTTGCACCTACCATGTGCCAATACCTACAGTCCTAGTCCTCAATCCATCCTCAACTCTTAGTCTACTAGGATGAATCATATGTAGACAAATGGGGATATTTGAGGGCCTTTGAGAAGAATCTGATGAAGAAGAGAAATAGAGTTTGTAGTTAACAGATTTTAGTAAATTTCAATAAATCAATGAAGAGGTGGCAGAAAGGCAGGGACAGGTGAGGGACTATGAGAGTAAAGATGCCTACTGTGAGGTGCTGTGGAACCATTTAGAGGTAGCAGGAAATTTCTGGATGATGTGTAGCTCAGAAAAAAGGTGGGGTTGGGGAAGTAGGTTTGAGAGCAAAATCAAATAGACAACAGATGAATCTTCAAGGGTGGATGGGATTGACTACTGAATGAAAGAGGCAAAGATCGAAGTAGGCACACAGGGCATATCAGTAAAGGAAGGGGACCCCCTAAAATACACCAAGAGGGAATGGTCCGATGTTCAGGAGGAAAGCAAAGAGAGAGGGGTATCATTTAAGCTAACAGAAGAGTTTCTAGAAGACAGTGTCAATGGTGTGACATATTGCAGGAATGTCAAAAAAGATGAGAACCCAGAAAGGTCCCTTGGCTGTAACATTTGGGAGGACAGGAGTGGCAGGGATTTAAGAGTTAATGAGAAATGCAAACGGGATTTGTTACATTAAAAAATAGTTTTGAATGGACAAAAAGCTAACAAAAAAGAAATAGCAGAATTTAGGAACCATACCAGGGTAAGCAGCAAGGAGAATTTTAATTGTCAAAAGTAATATTTGGGAAAACACAGTAAGTAGTCCTGGTACACAGATTATTTCAGAGTCTAAGAAAATTGTTTTAGTCTAAATGGGGAAAACAATGGTAAATTCTTCATGGCTTTGAAATAATTATGTCCCAGCATCCCATATATAGGTGTCCTGTGTATGGGATGCCGGGACATATAATGGGAAAGTACAGCTGACTTCTAGTTTGGGAACCTGCTTAATGGTCCCTACGGTCCATCAGAATCAGTGGGAAAATCTTCCAATTCAAAGTCTTCAAAAAGATTTTAGAATGAGCTGTCTTCTCTCAGCTTAGTTGTAAAACAAGGAAATGCCTAGCGATGGATGAACATGCGGCCTCTTTGCATGGACAGTTTCAAAGTCCCTTGAGTCTTTGTTTCTTTAGTCTCTAAAACGAGAAAGTTGTATTACGCCGTGATTATCATTATCTGGTTTGTTCAAGAAAAGCAGGAAACAGACACTGGATTTAACAGAAAGAGCAGTATTTGCTTGTATTTCTTTTAAATATGATGTGCCCTTGACAGAACTCGAGGAGAAGGGAAAGACCCTTGGCTTTTAGGGAACTGGATACTAAAGTTTTGGCATCAAAAAGTGGGGAGAAGTTTCCCTTGAAGGAGTCATTGTGAGGGGTTTGGCAGGACTTCAGCATCTGTCACAAGGGGGTTGGTAGATTTATGTGCTACTCCAGGAGGCCCTTGAACTTACTTTCAGTGTGAAATAAATCTCTGTCATTTTGCAGACAAGCACAGACAAACATGGAAGCCACTTTTGCTTCATTAAAACAAGAGAATCAACCAGGCGCCTGCAGATGTGGTTTCTGCCTCTTAGAAATGACAGAATCAATTAGTGCAGGTTCACCTCCACAGTGCACCATGCGCATGGCTTTTGGGCCGAGGCAATAAAGACCTGTCAACTATGATGATCTTTCTGGAGAACAGTGGGGAATATGTGGCAGCTCATCGGGATATGAAAAAATGATATCCCTCAGAAAAGTAGGTGCAAGCACTGTAATAATAGACTTGACAAGCACCTTATCTTCTAGCAACTTTGCAAGGCATGATGATAATTACTAATCAAAATGGGCTCAATATAGCATAGCAGTACTCAACAGAAATCAGCTATATAAAAGGGAAAGCTATGGAAAATAGCAATTTTTTCTCATAGTTTTATACACATTTCTTACTACAATCAGGTCAGAAAACTCCAAGTGGGTTACAGGAACAATGGGCCCTAGATTCATAATGTTGGCTTGAGTTCAGAGTTGTCAGAGTTTCGTCTGCATTGCATGATTCCATTTACTGAAGCAAGATAATACATGCAGTTGCGTATGTGTGTGTGTGTGTGTGTGTGTGTGTTGTGGAGAGACAAAGAGATATCTTACTCAGACAAAATCACATAGATATTTCCTTAGGAGTCAATAATAATTATGATTATGTAAAAGATGATATTCATAGATAGCCATATATTTTACATAAATTAAAATATATTTTCCTAGAAAGTACAATAATCTCAGTATTTTGAAGACTGTTACTTGAGGTGAGCGGGAAATGAAACAATTAAAATAGGCAAATGAACAATTTATCTTATTTATGTATTTATTTGGTATTAGGGATTGAACCTATGGGCGCTTTATCACTAAGCTACGTCCTCAATCTTTTTTTCTTTTTTCAAGAGAGGGCCTTGCTAAGTTGCTGAAGCTGGCTTCAAACTTGTGATCTTCTTGCCTTAGCTCTCAAGTTGTTGGGATCACAGGTGTGAGCCACCATACCCAGCTGCAATTTATCATTTTTAACAGCAAAATGATGTCAATTCCTGTGTGTTCCCAACTCCACGTTGAAGACCCTCCAGCCACGGCTGGCTGGCGTCCTACATTGGTATCTAATCCCAGAAGCTCCACACCTCAGCCCCATGATTGGTGGCCCTGGATACTCATGGACCAGGGAGCAACAACCTTACTCCCTAACTCTGGCTGTGGATACTGAAGCTGGGACATTCTGCCCTGGTGTCACAGTAATATTTCTGATGGAGACACCCTGATTTCTCACCCATCTCCTCTCAACTTCTTCTACCCTAGAGGTGGGACATGAGCTCCGCCTTCCACTCTCAGGCTCAGCATCCTCTGCAGACCAGAAGGAACCAGATGGTTCTACCAACTTGACAGTGTGTTTTACCTCCATCTGTTGCTGTCTTCCACATCTCACCACACAGACTGCAGTCCTTAGATATTTCAGTCCACAGCCAGATTAAGTCTAAACTGGCTGAACTGCTAGCATAATGTGCTGAGTCCAGTTTTGGACCTCCTCCATCCTTTTGGTCTTGCCTGATCCTTTGGCCTTGGTCACGTGCCCTATTTCCTGGACAGAGAAGCCTCAGGATGGTTCCTGCTGCTGCCATCTATAAAGCTTGGCTACTGTGTCTTCCTTCTTGGCAGCATTGCCCGTGTCTTGGCCTTCCTTGAGGATGAGGGCTGGCAAAGCCCAGCCCCTAGTAAGCTGCCAGCCCTGTGGAAACTCAGGCTTCCTTACTGGGGCCCTTGAGGAGGAGTGGCACAGTAAGCTTGACCAATGACAGGAGGTTTGAAGGAACTAGCAGATTCCTTGCCCTTTCTCTTGATGGACCACTCTGGCATGTAGGGTTCCATGTGGCTCATCCAGAGATACTGCACATCATCAAATGCCCAGCTGTTTTCCTACAATGCTCTGGGCAGCCTGGTGATGTCCCACCTTGTATTTGGTTTGCCTGCTTCCAGGCCTCCCTTCTTTTCCCATCACTCCTCCTTCTCACTTGAGAAGAGCATGGAAGCTTTAACTCTAGCTCTATGTCTGCAGAACTCCTTTAAGACAGACAACACGACCTGAACAGAAAGATGCCCTTGCAGAAGGAGGGTCCATGACAGGCCACCCAACTGAGGCTTGATCCTACCTGTTTAGACCTTCTTCTTTGTTCCCTGCAGGTCTGCTTTTGAGTTTCACTCATGTCTCACACCTGTGGCCATGTGGGTTATGGCAAAAAATGGGCAAATCCTTGGATAGTTTGCTAATTGCTCTGTGTTATTATGGTTTTGGGGACTGGACCAAAGGAGAGAGGTTTTAGCTAAATTCTAATTTCTAGCAGCCCAGACTAGAATAGCTTCTCTCAGAAGTGATGGGTTTAGCTACAAGATAGGTTAGCAGTGTGACCTTGGGCTAGGTGTCCAACCTTATGAAGATAGTAAAAAGAAGTTATGCACAGGCCTGATTTTGTATGGTGACCAACTTTGTGAAAAAAATATTTGTAGTGCTTATCTCTTTTCTTCCCCCCTCTTCCTCCTCTTCTTCTTTTTCTTCTCCTCCTCCCCCCTCCTTCTTTTTTCCTCCTCCTCCTCCTTTTCCCCCTCCTCCTCCTCTTCTTCGTCCTCCTCCTCCTCCTCTTCTTCCTCCGTCTCCCTCTCCTCTCTTTCTCCCCTGCTTCTTTCTTTTGTGCTGATGATCAAATTCATGGCCTCGTGCATGCTAAGCATGCACTCTACCACTACCACTGAGTTACATATGCAGTCCCTATTTTTCCTTCAATAGTGATTAGTTTATATTTTAAATAGTTGCTATATTTTTCTGCCTATTTCAAAGACAACATTGTGAAACAAAGTAAAACACAGATCAATCTGAAAGCCCTCATTCTTTGAGAAAAGTGGAAGTTTCTTTGCCTCTGCAGGCCCCTCGTGGGTTTTGGGGAAATCAGTGAACTTGTTGATACTTCAGGCAATCCATGTGCCCTCTTCTGGGGACAGTACCCATCACTCTTCATCAGCTCCTCAACATAGTTCATGACCTAAATAAATAAATCTACACCAGTTTTTGGCCAACTACAATATTTTAAGTTTACTTGACATAAAAGGAAGGAACTTAAATCATTCAGATCTCTCGATAGGGGTAATTATTATGCTTACCCCTCCCACCCCAAGTCAGGGCAAAGATGTAAGGGTTTTGAGGAAGTTTCATTTTGGATTTCTGATGAAATTTTTATACTTAAAAATCTCTTTCCTTAAGTTCTGGTCTTTCATGGCACACTGGGGTGGATATAATTGACCATAAGATACTGCATATCTCAAAACAGCCCCAAGAGAGAATTTAGAATGGATTTACCATAAAGAAGTAATAAAAGATTAAGATAATGGGTGTGCTAATTATCCTGATTTAGTCATTACATGAATACATGAATGGAATCATCACATTGTAACCCCCAAATATGTACCATCAATGTGTCAATCAAAAAAAATAATACAACAAAAGTAAATTAAAAAGGAAAAATTGTAAAATCCAAACTCAAAATGGAGTCACTCTGGCTCAGGCCTGCATGTATCTGCTGACCTGCTCTTTGTGCTTCTGTGACAGGCCGCCAGACCCCCTGGCCAATTACCTAAAGTTCCAGGAACTGAAAGGGAACATAGGAGGCACTGTCACGGTTGAACTGTAAATAACTATAGGTTGAATACCTGCCAAATCATGTTTTCCTGAGTCATGTAGCTAGCCCACCCTATAATAATCTCTGAAACCCTCACTTCGGGGTCACTCTCTGAAGGAAAGGAGAGCTGACCCCAATCGATTGGCCTGTGTGTCTATTTCCTCAATAAACTTTGCTGCTTCTGCAGAGTTGTCTGGGCTGCACTTCTTGGGGAGAGGTGTGGGTAGGATGCAACAAAATAAATATTCTTTTCCTCTCAATTCTGTTCTTCTCATCACTTCCCCCACCTCAGGCAAACCTCGTCCTGTGGGCCTCAGCTCTATCTTTCACAGCCCACGGGGGATCCACCAACTCCTTGCTGGCTCTGGCTTCAGACTGGATGCAGCTCCTGCCCTGCCCTCTGCCCGCATCGTTGCTTCCCCTGTAGTTTCCCTGACTTCCATCCTTGCTCCTCTTCACATTCTTTTTAAGAAAGCAACTAGAGTGACCCTCTGAAAATACTGCTCTTCTACCCAAGGCTTTTGAAAGCTTCCCATTGCACTCAGTCAAATCCAAAGTGCTCCCTGTGGCCTTTAGGCCTGTGTTCCTACTGACTTCCCTGTTGGGCCCTTCCCTTGTGCTCTCCTCTCATGCTCTGTTTTGGCCACCCTTTCACCCTCAATGTCACTGCACCCCCAGGTGCATATCAGGGACTTTGCACTTGCCGCTCCAGGCCTGAATCCCTCTTCTCCTGTAGGGCTGTATGCCTCACTCTCTTACCTCCTTTAGGGCTTTACCCAATACAATACCCCCTTCTCAGTGCGGCCTTCTGTGGTCACTCCCTGAAAGGCATCTCACCTTCCAGATTCCTTCCCTCTCACCTTCCAGGTCTGCATCTGACTTAGACCATGTCTCACTCATCTCTTACTTGTTTGTGTCCACTTTTCTAGAATGCAGGCTCCATGAGGCAGGGGTCACTGTTTTGTTCACCGCAGTATCTCCAGTGCCTAGAATAGCACTGGTTACATTGCAAGTCTTAAGCACTTGTTGAATACATGACTGCACAAGGATATAGCACAATTATAAGCATTTCACTTCTAAATACAGACATTTCCTCCTTTCTCCTTTGTCAGGTGGGGCGCAGCTGGCTATGTTCCAAGTGATCTGTTAGAACTATCTGTCCTCACAATCCCTATGTGGCTGTACTTTCTCCTTTAATCCTTCTCTAACCATGACAGCATAGAAGGTGACAGCTCAGGGGTCAGTAATGAGACAGTAAACTTGTCAGCTGAAATATAACATATAAATAGGAGATGCAGTATAGTTGACAACATGGATATAGTGCTACATGTTCAAAGCCCATCTCAATTATAGGCACTGATTCATTTTTTTGTGATTTCAGAACTTTCTGGGTCAAAAAAAATCCTGCTTCTAATACCTTGTTGAACATGACTTATGGCAATGGGAGGTGACGCATGGGGAGAAGCCCAGGAATGTCCAACCCAGGATGTTCCCCATTTGGTGCTGCTTTATGCTGCATGTAAAGGTCTCCTCTATGTGCAAAGAGAGCTTCTATCCCTTGAGGATTTGGGGGAAGGCAGGAAAGATTGACAAGAAACAATGGGGTCGAATCATCCACATGGGATCACATGTGGCTACAAGGGTGTGGCACGGCCAGCTGCCGCCTAGAGGGCAGGCTGCAGAAATTGGCAGGAAATTTCACCTAATTATGGAGATGGCTGTGTGGCTGAGTTATGGTGCAAGATACCCATTGTAGAGGAAGCTCTGCCAATTCTCTGCACACAGGATCTGGCTAATTTGATAACATATGGTGGAGAAAGGGTGTGCATTACTGGTTTCCCTCCCACCATGGCTGACTTCTGCAAAGTTTCTCCTTGTTCATCTTCCACTGTGAAACCTGAGCCCCCATCCCCGAGATGGAATGGACATCTTGAAGAAGACAGAGCATCTCAGAGACTGCAAAATGATCCAAGGAAACTTATTCATTGGAGAAAGTTACAGGGAGAAAGTGACTTTAACCAATTACCCTTGCAAATTGGCATGTTCCTCACACTCTGCAGATATACATAACTAATTCTGGCCAGGATAAGGAGGATCATGGACCACTGACTGAGTGTCTTATGAGACAGGGGAGTTGGATGTCACGAAAAGCCAGGAAGAAGCTTCCAAATCTTTTGAAACAGAGAAGGGGATTTTCTTATTGAGGACTAAGTTAAACACTCATTAAATAAATATAATTTATTCATTCTATTCACCTGTTTTCTTCGAGTTGTGTAGCTTGGTAAATAAAAATTGTTGAAACAAAACACAAATGTCTTCTTTTGACATACCTACCAAAACCCACATGTGGGATTAGTGCTGCTGTAGGATTTGGTCAGTCACAGATATCATCTGATGGTTCAAGGGCTAACATGGTTAAAGAACTAAGAATCAATCTATCTCACTGGGTTATTGCCAACTGGTGTTCATGTTTCCCCAGCAACCTCAGGAAGATATTATCACTAATACTGACTTCTGACATCACTCCTCTATCCATCCTAGATTCTAGTGTGTATACACACACACACACACACACATGCACATATATACATAATATACATATATAGCATAATATGCTGTAAGCATATATAGCATATATAAATATATATGAACATATATTTATGTATACATATGTATATAGAACATGTAAATATAACATATGTAAATATAGACATACATATATACATAAATATATGTTCATATATATATATTTATATATGCTATATATGTGTAGAACATATATATGCTATATATACATGTAAATACATATATAGCATATATATTGCATATACATAGCACATATATTGCATATTTATATGTATAGTGAGACAGAGAGTTTGTGATTAAGATAGGCAGAGAGTTTAGAACTCTACATGTTGTTCTGAGAAGTCTTCTATAATGAAGATTTGGAGGCAACAACTCATTTTTCTTCTTAAAAATTATGACCTTTAACCATTTTGCATAGGCATTTATTATTATGAAAAACATCCTGGTTGTGGAGTGAGAAGTCCTAGGCTACACCCAGCTCAGCTCATGGCTTGTGTTAAGGTTTGGATCTTGAACGTTTCTCATATGTTTATGTGGTAAAGTCTTGGTCTCCAAGATGGCTCTATTCAGAAGTGGTAGAACCTTTAGGAGGTGGTGCATAGAAGGAGGTCTTCAGGTCATTGGGGTCATGCCCTTGAAGTAGATAGCAGGACTGGAGCCCCTTCTCTTTCTCTCCTTTTTTGTATTTCCGCCATGAGGTGAGTGGCCTGCTCTACCATGTGTTCTCACCATAAGCTGCCTTGTCACAGATCTAAAAGCAACAGGGTCAACCAATCATGAATTGGAACCTTTGAAACCTTGAACCAAAATAACCTTTTTCTTTTTAAAAGTGGATTATCTATGGTATTTGTTAGAGTAGCAAAAATCTGGAACATGATATGTCTAGAACAGATTCTCCTGCATAGAAGAAGGCTGTTTAATGATCAGATGAGAGATAACTGACAAACTTTCACACTTGTAAAATCTACATAAATGTGAAATACTCTCATCACTACTACACATGAAAAGGGTTTTCTTACAATCGTAACACACTATTGTTAGGATTCAGGTCATGTGTTCTCTTAAAAAGTCAGGAATAAAGGGATCATGCATTGAGTGACAGCCCATTACTGGGGGTGGGTGGAGATCCTGCGGGTGGGTGGAAGCAGAAACATGAAACCTGAGCTTGATTCATAAATATGCTATCAACATAGTCATAGATGCTTGGCCAGGAAGATAGGGGCTGAAGTAGGCATGAGATGAGAACTGCTGGATCCTCACCGTGGCAGCAAACAAATTCCAGCAGCAAGAGCATTGTTCATAAAAATAATGACCAGAAATTCATATTTTAATAACCTTTTCTTTTTCTATTTATTTTTTGTAGTACTGTGGATTGAATCAAGAGCCTTGTGCATCTACCATGGAGCTGCATCCTCTCCTGCCTTTTTTTTTTTGTTAAGAAATATGAGTGTTGCCGGGCGCGGTGGCGCAAGCCTGTAATCTCAGCACTTAGGGAGGCTGAGACAGGAGAATCGCGAGTTCAAAGCCAGCCTCAGCAACGGTGAGGCGCTAAGCAACTCAGTGAGACCCTGTCTCTACATAAAACACAAAATAGGGCTGGGGATGTGGCTCAGTGTTCGAGTGCCTGAGTTTAATCCCCAGTACCAAAAAAAAAAAAAAGAAAGAAAGAAAAAGAAAAAAAGAAATATGAGTGTTGATAAGTTGCCAAGGTGCTCAGGTTGGCCTTCTTCCTACCTCAGCCTCATCAGTATCTGGGATTACAGGTATGTGTCACCTCATGGTAATTTAAAAACACATTATCCCATAGTTTATTCTTCCTGGGGTGCATCAACATCATTCTTAATTTGTTGTGCTCACAGATATGAGAATACATGTCAGGTAGTATTTACTGAATGTGTCCTCCCCAACCCCCGAATTCATATATTGAAGCTGTAACACCCAGTTTGATGGCATTTTGAGGATGGAGTCATTGGGAGGTAATTACATTTAGATGAGGTCATGAGGGTGGGACCTGAATGATGAGATGAGTGCCCTTGTACCAAGAGACACCAGAGAGCTTGTTTCATCTCTCCCACTCCTTTCTGTCCCTCTCCTCCCCCAACGTAAGGACACAGCCAGTAGGCAACCATCTGCAGGCAAACTCTCACCAGAACCTGACCATACTGTCACCCTGATCTCATTCCAGCCTCCAGAACTGGGAGTAAATTAATTTCTATTTAGCTCCCCAGCCTATGGCATTTCGTTAGAGAAGTCCCTGCAGACCAAGAGTAGATCAAAGGATGAAAAATGTGAAAAATAGAAGAAGAAAGAAAGCATTCTGCCATTAAGGGCTAGTGAGCATGCAAGCAGGGTATTCTTGACATTCTTAGGAGGGGCACCTTAGCGGGTCTCCCATACGCTACCAGAGGAGTGTGTTTTACCCAAATGGGTCAAATGACATAAGGATTCAGTGAATTACAATGTATTAGGAAAAAGGATCTTGTACACTGCAAGCCCTACTTCCCTAATTGCTGAGTGCCTGTAAACACAGGTAAGGATATTAGTTTAGAACAGTGAGCAAAATACATGGCTTCACAACTAGGTCATGGTGACTTGCCAGTGGAATGCTTCCCATACTGGAGAGGAATCAGTGAGAGATGATGAAAAGACAGATTCAAACAACAAATCTCACCATTATGTATAACTATAGTGCACCAGTAAAAAATATGGCGAAAAAAAAAAAAAAAAGACTTAAAGGCAGCCATATAGATTTGTAGTCAGAGAAAAACTGGGGAAGGTTTGGTAGAAACCCTTATGTTCAGTATCTTAGTCTTCTTGGTTTAGCCAGGTAAATACCTTCCTTCTGGGGACAGGGACGCGGGATGACCCTACAGGGAACGAGAGCTAAGGGCAGCTTCCCCGCAAAGGGAAAGAATAGTCTAGACCAATCCTGAGGCATGACTTGCAGAGCGGAGGAGGATTCCAGGTCCATGAGGAGGAGACTCACACGGCCAGGCTGGGTCTGCCTGACTGCCCTGCACATCATGGTGGGCTGGGCAATCTACTCTCTGTCAACAAACCAGTATCTAGAGTGTTCCCCTTCTATGGTTGTTCCTTTGTTTCAAAGTAAAATTTGTATCTAGTATATAAAAGACATTGAATATGTAACATAACAAAGCATCCAGATTAGGGGCTTCACATCTGTGAGCTCACTTAATTTTCACATATTTACTTAGCGATAGGTCAGAGACCCATCTTTAAAATGAAGAAAGCCCACTGGGAGAAATGAATTAACTTGTGGAAGGCAGCAATGTAGTGATTTGGGGCTCTGCCTTTTCACATTCTTTCAGACATCATTAGCACCAAAGGCAGATGTCACCTTTGGGTCCCAGGAGTGTGAGTGCCACCAGGAAGGCAGAGGGGAGGAGAGGAGGGTGGCCGAGCACCTGTCCCTTCTGCTGGGCTTTCTTTACAGCCTTTCTCTTCTCCCTGAAACAATTCCATCTCTAACAGTGTGAAGGGGACAGGGGGACCCCAACGACAACAGTTTTTGTTGTTAGTAGTTATCATAGCATTTTAAAAAGTAGGGCTTAAAAAAACAACAACAAACAAAGGAGACCCCAAACCATTGTTAATAAATTTAAATTATCATTTAAATTTTATGTAATTACCTCCAGGGCACAGTGAATAATGGAAGCCAGACAGAAGCTTGCCAAACGGTTCCCCACAATACCAGGTTCTGCTACTTGAAGTGTGGGTGGTTGCTATGGGCAACTACTTAAATAAACTCTGGGAAGGTAAGGGGAGGAATGGCTGAGGAGTACACAGATTTAATGGATTTACTTAGTTTTAGGAAAACAAAACAAAATGAAACACCTAATATTTTTTTCCCCCAAGGGTCATTCCTCCCTCCTTGCTAATAGGAGGTATTCCCTCCACCTGAGATGATTTTTTTCTTTCAAGACAAACAAAGAAAAATAGGAAGGAAGATCTTATCTTCTAAACAGCTCAATTCATAAAAGAAAAGAAGCTGGAATTTTTTAGCTGTTCATGGAACATCACCATGACTATAAGCTGAAAAACAAAACCAAAAACAAATCCAGTTATTTTTACAATGGCCCCTGAATTATTTTTTCCAGTGGTAGTTTGCTTATATTCAACCCTGGAATGACGCAGTCTCAGCCTGAGACTGTAGGGAACTGAAAAGGCAAGGTTTATGATTGTGGCTGGGAATATATTTTACTTATTTTTTTTCTCTTGTACTAGGAATTGAACCCAGGGATACTTAACCACTGAGCTACATCCCAAGCCCTTTTTTGTTTTATTTTGAGACAAGGTCTCACTAAATTGCTGAGGCTGGCCTTAAATCTGTGGTCCTCCTGCCTCAGCCTCTTGAGCCTGTGGGATTACAGGTGTGTGCCATATATCATGCTTTGCTTCATTTGCATTTTCTTCAAATGATCAAGGGGTTTCACAGGCTAAGCCATCATGTGTACTGAAATAATCTCAGCATCTTCCTTCACTCTTGCCCAAGAATTATAATTCTATGACCATTTTGATATGTTGTGAATATTTCATTTTCTTATATTTAGGTCTTTTTCTTTTGCACAAAAAAGATTCCCCATTCAAAGCAGAAACTTGTTAGATAAATTATGTCACATGCATACAATAAAATACTTAGCAGTTATTAAAAAGAATGTGGTTATTCTCTGTGCACTTATAGAAAACAACATTTAATATATAATTTTAAGTGAAAAGAACAAATTGTAGAACAGTTTGTGTAAAGAAAGTTTAGACATATAATAAATACACAGTACATTTCTGAAAGAATATATAAAAAACTGAGAATTCTTACCTCTATAGATGGGTAACAAGAGATTAGGGAGGAGAGGAAGATTTTAAATACTAAAATACTCTTTGGGCTGTTGGAATTTTTGTAAGTCTTATTTTATTTATTTTTGGGTACCGAGGATTGAACTCAGGGGCACTCCACTACTGAGCTACGTCCCCAGTCCTATTTTGTACTTTATTTAGAGAAGAGGTCTCACTGAGTTGCTTGGCACCTTGGTTTCACTGAGGCTGGCTTTGAACTCATGATCCTCCTGCC
Source organism: Geosciurus inauris (assembly GCA_004024805.1). Classification (NCBI taxonomy): domain Eukaryota; kingdom Metazoa; phylum Chordata; class Mammalia; order Rodentia; family Sciuridae; genus Geosciurus; species Geosciurus inauris. The sequence goes on from PVHX01001762.1 coordinate 17,381, forward strand.
TCAGCCTCCCGAGCTGCTGGAATTACAGGTGTTAACTCTCTGCCTACAATTTGTTTCTCTTTAGAGGCAGTGTAGTATAGTGGTTAGTGGTGTGGGCTCTGGGTTCAAATCCTGCAATGTCATCTCCGGCTCTGTGTCATTTTATCCTCTGTGTCCCCATTTCTTCCTTGTATAATTCAGGACAGGAATAATCCTTGCATTATTGGTGCCATTAGAGTTCTTATGTGACCTGTGCCTGGCATATAGGGAGAGCTTCTATGTGTTAGTCATTTTTATTCTTGGAGTTTTTGGTTTTTTTGATTAAAATTGGACGCATTCTAACAATAAGAAAGTGAAATAAAAAAAGAAGCAAGAAGAAAAACCAACAGAAATAACAAGAAATAAAGCAAAAGTCACCTAGACAGCTTCCCCATAGAGAGAATAGCTATTGTGATATTAGAGAACATCATTCCATACATATATACTCATGTAAATAATATAGAATATGCCCTCATCTAAATGAGAAAACAATGTACTTTTCTGTAATTGACTTTTCCACTCCACCCCACACTGGCCATCTTCTTAAAACAACACATCGCTTTCATCCTCTGGTTTTGCCATCCAAAGTTCCCTCTCACTAACTGAATTAAAACCAAATGAATTCTCTGGATATTGAAGGATCTTACTCATAACAATCCTCACTGACTATCCCAGGATGGTTTTCCATTTTCAAAACTCCTTCTTATACATCACTCAACTTGATTCTTTACAGTCAGACATCTTCCTTGTCCAGCCTGTTGCCTCTAAGTGATTATTCAAATTCCAGGTGGAATCCTTTCTTTCTCATGAAGTCATCCTTTGCTTTTTTATTTCCATTTCATATTAATTTCTTCCCCTTTTGGGTGATTATAGCACTTTTAGTGCCATGTGTCGAAGCTTGGTCACCAGCCTGTGGTGCCATTGGGAGGTGGTGGAATCTTTAGGAAATGGTTCCTAGTGGAGGAAGTTAGGCCATTGGGGGTGTGCCCTCAAAGGGGATATTGGGCCTCTGGCTCCTCCTCTTTATCTTTTTGCTTCCTGGCCACCACAAGGTGAGCAGCTTTGCTCTCCCACACTCTCCCTGTCATAATGTTATGCCTCACCATGGGCCAAAACCAATGAACTGAAACTTATGATAATCTGAAACTTTTTCTCTGTGAGTTGTTTGTCTTAGGTATTTTGTCACAGTAATGGAAAGTTAGTTAACACAGCCAGCCCTGTTCATCTCTGGCTTTGTTCCATCTGAAATTCTGACACGACTTTTCTTCACTGAGTGGAGAAGTTCAGCAACAAGGGAAAGCGGTTTTCACTTGACTTTCTAATCTCAGGCTCTGAAGACATGAGCTCTAGGATGTGTCTAACTTTCTCAGAGGACTGAACCCTTGACAGAGTGTTTACTTTTCTTCAAGTTCAGCGCAGGGATTGCTACCCAGGTGTTGGCAGTTTCATATGCAGTTGGCAATCTGGATATAAGCCGAGAGCTCTCAGCTCTGCTTTTTCTGGGAAAGAGAAGAAGTCCAAAGGAACTAAAAGAAGTTTCTGAGCTGGAAGTCAAAAACAATATCCAGATGGTGTAGACAGCCCCTAGACTGTTCAGGGAAAAGTCCCCACTGCTCCATGAGTCAGTGGGAGGAAGAAAGTTGGCATGGAGAGCAGAGGGCTAGAGCTTGGGCCCAGGACCAATCTCACGAGCCTCACAATCATGAGGAACTTAAGTTTACCTGTAAAGTCTTTGTTAAAATCAATTACAAATTCCTTCTGAGACCATTGAGAGGAACAAATGAGATGTACTGAAAACACTTGATAAATTACTATTTGTACTATTATTCTTGGGATGGGGGGCAGGCTTGGGAGAAAATTAAACTATTACCAGTGATCAGGATAGATGATCAAGTGTATTCCATGTAACTGCTTTGTGTGGATTCACAGGTAAGTTTCACAAAGTGTTGGGTAGTTAAGGTGGTCATTGAAGAGGACCCTTCCCTAATTTTAAAAGGACTAGTTAATGCTGGTCGCTTAGTGCCAATCCCTTCCTCCTTACAGAACTAGAAAGAACAGGGATTTCCCCAGGTGAACAGAAGGAAATATGCTGATGTTCAAAGTGGGTGACAGGGACTAGGGACGGTTGTGTAGATATTTTTAACATGCTAATGTGTACCTGCCAGACTGAGCTCCCAGCCTCCAGGTGGGCTGGCAATGCTAAGCAGGGTTGGAAGGAACAGGGAACTTTTCACAGATTCGGAAGCGTCAGGGAGGCTGAAGAATCTGAGAGCACAGACACAGTCAAAGAATGCTGGGCAGATGTCAGATGACAGTTCAAACCAACAACACAGGTTGAAGGCTTGGACCGAAGGCACTGCTCAAAGCACCTTAGGCATACAGGGATGGTAAAGGGGTAGTTAGCATTTGTTCCGCATCTCCTTGAGGCTAATGCTGGACCAAGCACTTCACAGACATTCGTTCAGATACCTTTTGAACATTCTTCCACGGGAAGGACAGAGAAAAGAGAAAAGTACATAAGAAGGCTCTAGTTACCTTGAGAAATGTTAACACAGTACTTTGGGAGTTCTCAGAAGGAAGAAATAATTTATATCATCAAGAGAAGTTAAATTTGAGAGGAGGGCTTAAAAGAATAAAGCCTTTTTTTTTCTAGTGTTCTCCTCCATTAGATTGTCAAATCTATTAGACTAGGAGTCTGAATAACTAATATATCCCCATGCTTTGCACATAGTAGGTGGTCCAAAATGATAATATCTAACATGTAAGAAGCACTTACAATGCACTAGGCTCTGTGCTAAGTGCTTCATGTACATATTTTCTTGAATCTTCACAAGTACTCTTGAGGTAGGAAATAGCATGGTCCCTATGTAACTGATGATGAAACAGGCAGAGAATGGTGAGTGATGATCCCACAGGAATACATCAAAGAGTGATGGAGCTGTGATTTTGAAATGAGGTAATCTAACCTCAGCACCTGGACTCTTGAGCAATTTGCTGACAGAATGGATGGATAGGAGATGGCAATGGAGAGGTATAGGGCAGGGGATAGCATTGATTGAGGCCTTGAGGTATAATGACTGTAGGTCACCAAATATATCCAGCTCTTTGTTTTCTGGGGACATGCTAGTATTGCATTTCTATGCTTCTTTAAAATTAGCTGTGGTCATGTAGATTGCTTCGGCGATGACACATGAATGAAGGCCACGGGTCTCACAGGAAGTAGTGCTCAATTTGCCACCATCCCTTTCTGTGATTTGGTGATCACAGAATCACCTTTTGGGATGGAGCCTCTGTCATTCTGAGTGTCTGAGTGACTGCACTGAGCAGAGCCTCATGCCAAGTCCATGAGTGAGAAATGAACTGTTGAGATCTGCTGGCTGTTTATCCAACAGAGCAGAACTTAGCCTGTCCTAGCTGGGACATAAATTGGTACCAGAAATGCAACAAGAACAACAAAAATCCCTAAAAGTGTATGCCTTTATAACTGTAAGAAATAAACTCAGAAAAAATAGTTAGATTTCAAGTAGCAATGAAGGACAATAAGGATATATTTGTGGACTTGTAGGATTAGAACAGGAAACTGATTTCACACTAACTTGTAAAAGGGACACGTGAGAAGGGTTTAGGTGATGACAGCGTGTGAAAACTACCCCTTCCTGCAAAATTCAAATCAAGGATATGGCCACCCCATTGCTTAAAACTCAGAATGGATTCAGAGAATTGTGTGTTCAAAATGAACACACAATTAAGCAAATCCCTCTGATTAGACGAAATGATTCATAAAGTAGCTATTAAGTGTGATTCTCTTACTTACGCTGAGAGTACGTAAGATGAAGGTATGGGGGTAGGAAGGCAAATGAATGGAGCAAAAAATGATATTGCGTCTAGCAGAGATCCGTCAGTGTGGTGACTGGTAGATGGAACTCATTGGATTCAGCAGAGAAGAAGCAAACTGTATGTTTAAGAGAGCCGTATTACCAAAAAAAAAAAAAAAAAAAAGAAAGAAAGAAAAAGAAAAACCAAAAAACCAAAACCAAAACCAAAACCAACCAACCAACTAAACAAACAAACAAACAAACAAAAAAACCCAAAACCTGAAACAAAACAAAACAAAACAAAAAAAAAAACCCATGAGCCTAGATCAAAAGACAACTGGAGGGGTAACTGGGGGAGTCCTGAAATGCCTCTCAGGCTCCTAAGAACACATGTTCCCATTCTCTGATGTATACTACAGATTTGGTCAAAGGGGATAACAGAAATGGAAGAGTTCTTCCAGAGCAGGGAACCAGGACATATGGAGAACAAGGGACCTAGAAGTTGCTCCCAGGGAGCAGGATTGCAGCCTAATCAAGAAACTTTCTGTCTCCCAAGGTATAGAGCCTGCAGCATCTTACTCAGTGAGATTGCAGAATTGTTATGGATCAGTGACTACTGTTATTTTCCATCTTCTTCCTTCTAAATTGGAATGTTTATTGTATTGTTTTGTTCTTGTTCTACAATTACATATTGGATATGTGGGAGGCAGATGAATTTGTCTTTTGGAGTCTGTATGTCTCAAAGATATACCTGGACCAAAGCAAATATTCTGTGTATCATTCTCTGTTGTACAGACTACTGTACATTAACCGCAGACCATAAATTTTGAGGTTGATTTTGTGCCAGAATAGGACAGAGCTTTGGGTTTTCTCCCTTTAATAGCGAAGCGTGAATATATGTTGCTGCAGGGGAGTGAGCTAAATATTTAGTTTCAAGAAGGATGGACTTTGGTAGGCATTATAGCTGCTTGCCAAATATTTTTTGCATGTTTGTACTTGGGCACATGGTAAGGTTGCCTGTCTTGTACTCTTTGAAGTTAGATTTTGCAATGTCGCTAGCTTTTGCCAACAGAATGAGAAGGGAAGTGATCTGTTCTGCTTCCAAGTGCCAACTTTACAGTCCGGTGCTCAATTCACTCTGTGCTTTTTTTCCCTGCATTTTTTTTTTTTTTTGACATGGCACATCCAGATTCACCTGGTCCTGGGCAATTATGGTGAGCAGAGTTTCCTACTGACCCATGGTGGGTATGTGGCATAAGCAAGAAATAAATTTTTGTTTTTGGAAGCCTCTATGTTTTGGGAGCTATTTCTTACACTCATCTTAATCTAGCCTATCCTGACTAGCACAGTCTGAAGCATGAAAAATAGAAACTCAGAATAATTAGTATCTCAGTCTGGTTGTAGCATAGACAGCTTGTAAAAGGACAGCAGGAAAGAGTATCTCAAAGGAGAATGGAGGTTCACTGTGAAAGTTTTGAATGCTATGTTGAGGACTTTGTGCATCGACAGAATGGAATTCAGAATGATGTTTTCAGTAACCTGGTAGAAAGTTTTTGGAAGGAGTTGGAACAGGGAGAGGTTTGTGCAGCAAGACAAATCTGACCTGTATAATCATTCAACTGAGAAATAATGAAGCCCTAAAGCTCAAAGAGATAAGAAGAAAATCACAATGATTCATGACTGTATTTAGAAAAATGGCAATTCTACTGATAGAAAGAAAAGAGCCAAGAAGAAAAGGGATATCTTCATATTTAAGGAATATTGGGTTATTTGGGTATCTTGATGTTGTATCTATCTGCATGCTTAGCTTGAAAACTAGGATCAATATACATCTTAAAAATATGTTGCTGATCTTATGATGAAGCCTTTGGCTTCTCAGCCAGGCAAAATCTCATATAGATTCTATTCATTTTCACTCAGCTCAATGCAGATTATCAAAGCACTCAGAGAAATACAATTCAAGATGTCTTAAAGTTTCTCTAAAAATTCCAAATTAAATTATCTTTAATAATTGATAACTTTGCAACTAGAAGGTCTTCCTTGCAAGTAATCTATATTCCTTGGGCTATAATTTTCCTCTTGTTTGATCTATGGGTACTTTTCCCATTCCATATGAATCTTCTATAAAGATACATTTATTTAGGACTTATACTGAGCCTGTTTCCAAAAAGGATTAGAGGCATTTTCTAATTTGTCTTCTTAGGCTTCTTTTTAAAGATTTTCTCATTCCTGCATGGTGTCCCGCCATCTGGGTGCATGATGAGAATTTTTCTTAACGATATAAAATGAAAGTAAAACTAATAACTTGAATTATGCTGATAAAATAGTAACTCATAATACAAAAGAATACAAACAAAACTCCAAATTTTTCCTCATGTCAAGTAAAGATTTTTCCAACCAGAAAAGAATTCTGAACAAAACTGTTACTATTGTTTGAATATGTCCCAGCAAAGGTCATGTGTTAGAAACAATCCCCAAAGTTAGATGTTACTAGTGTTCATAGGGGGGCCTTTGGGAGGTGAGAATTAGATGAGTTCATGGGGGTCCCACCCCCATGATGACATTATTTACTTTATAGGAAGAGGAAGAGAAAACTGAGCTAGTGTGCTTGTTCTGTCTCACCACATGATGCACTTTGCTTTAGTATGATACAGCAAGAAGGTCCTCATCAGAGGCTCGCACCATGTTTTTGGACTTCCTGGTCTTTAAAACTATGAGCCAAACAAACCTCTATTCTTTATAAATTACCTAGCCTGTGGTATTCAGTTACAGCAACAGAAAACAGACTAAAACAACCATCAACTCTAATACCTCTAACCTCTGAATTTTAAGTTTCTTTCTTTTTCGTGGAGCCTACTTTTTAGATTCAAGCATGTGTGTGCACATAAAATCTGGAAAACAGATTTTAGTAAAGCACATAATAAATTTACTGAAACCAAGGTGTAAATGACTCATGCATACTTAAACATTATAGGTACAGAATAAATGTTTACTGCATGATTACATGAATATGATTTCTGATTATAATTAGGGTGTTCTCTTTAGCTGGTTGTCTGCACTTTAACAGAGATACTAAATTGAAGGAATAGCAGCCAGCAGATAGGCAAGGCAAAATAATTTTAAGGCTCTTTGCAAATAGAAGTCTTCTTCACAGGACAGTGAGCAGCACCTTTGATCAGAATGACCTAAGGAGAATGGGGAATCTTCATGTCCAGAATCCTCACTGGGTCTTTCTCCTGCTCACATCTCTGCCCTCCCAGTGCCTTGTTTACACAGCCCCGTGTGGCTGGTTGTCACATCTGGGAAGTCTGGTCAGCAGGCATGTGAAAAAGGATCAGATTATATGTACAGTGCAAGTCCCAGAACACATACGGGTCTAGAATTTGTTATCACACCTGTCCCCACTCCCACAGAGCTGAACCCAGGCTTCTCAGAGGCCACCTCTCTCCTAGTGTCCTTTGTTAGCTGAAGGCTTGTTCAGCTCGGATCCTTTGGTCATTCGGTCCATCTTTCCTTCACTTCAGGTAAAGCCCAAGTCAAGATATTCTCAAAGTTCTTCCAGTATCAGTGTATGTCTGCTGCTAACCCTTCCAGGTGAGAACCTACTTCCCGGAACCCCTGACACCTCCTCAGATCCATTCCTCATTCTTACCATAGGCTGTTCCTGCATATTCTTTTCCTGGGCATTGCATCTCAGATGTTGACATCCAGCTGGTTTTCCTTTCCCTTCATTAAAAACTTTTTAAAAATAGTTCACTATGTCTATCTTTTCTGCCTTCAACACCTGGGATCAGATCTTAGCTTTCACAAATCATTGATAGGTTACCTTAGGTGTTATGTAGTCTCGTCAAGATTCTTCATTTGCAAAATGGGCAAAATCAGATGTACAGAGTTGTGTGATCAGATGAAAACACATATGTAAAGCCCTCAGCATTCAGTCAGGCACTTAGAACTGGGTTAGAACATAAATATCTTTCCTACTTTTTATTTTCTCTGTTTTAAAAGGATCTAAGCTGAACATGGTGGTGCATGACTGTAATCCCAGGGGCTCAAGAGGCTGAGGTAGGAAGATTGCACGTTCAAAGCCAGCCTCAGTAATTTAGTGAGGCCTTAAGCAACTTAGTGAGACCCTGTCACAAAATAAAAAATAAGAAAGGCTGGAGATGTGGCTCAGTGGTTAAGTGCCCCAGGATTCAATCCCTGGTGTGTGTGTGTGTGTGTGTGTGTGTGTAAATCTAGACTTCCTTTGATTATTTTGCTTCTTTTAAAGAGACATGAGTTGTTCTTTCTTCTCTATGATCATTGTCCTTGTAGGGACAGTTTGATCTATGTTGGTATCCTTCCAAAATAAATTTTCTAAAGACTAATTATACACTAAGGGACCACATTGTGATACAGACTGCAGTACTCACACAATCTGCATCATTTGGAGGACAGCATTCATATCCTAATGAAGGAGCAATTTTTTAAAAGCTGGGCATGAAAATCAGGGACTGAATACAATAGGTAATTTCTTGTCCTAGTCTCCCCTCTTCTTTCAGTCAGGCTTATTTCTACAGGGGTTCAAAAGGTATTGAGATCGTATGCCTATGAGCAAGTGATATTTTATTGGTGAGAATTACTTCCCCTGTTTTAAACTTTTTTCCATTTTGTATTACTTTGGAAAGTGGGAAGGGAATAGGAAAGATGGAGGATAACAGGGGAAAGTGTGGTCAGGGAAGGATGAGAAACTGCTTTGAGTGTACATCACAGAGATGTAGATTCACAATTCTGTAGTGTCACATTATGTTATTCTGTTCTCCTTACTATGGGACGTAGCATGGCAATTGTATTGAGGGATAGGTAGGAAAGGCTTGGAAAGCATTCAGGGAAAGCAGACAGAAAAGGCAACAAAAGCATTTCATATCACCAGGACAAAGATAGGATGATATATATTGCCATATTCTTAAATATGGTTCACATCTTGAGAAAAAAATAGCGATACTCCCATATCCACCACTCCTCCTCTTTTTTGGGAAGAGAAGGAACACGAGGAACAGTCGGTGGGTAGGAGGGGCATGTGGAATGTGAGGAACAGGCAGAGGACACAGTGTGTCTGGAGAAAAAACAAACTTAGAGACAAAGAGGCTCCAGCAAGAGGCTTCAGTCTGGGGCTTCTCGTGCAAAACCAATTCATGTAAAATCTCTGGAATTAAAGTTGAAGGAAAACTTTAAAATATTTTTTAAAATATTTTATTTCTCAGTGCAATATCCTTTTGTCTTTGAACTGTGAACTGCTGTTTCCTCTGTGCTTCATCCATACAGTTTACACATTGGTGCCAAAAGTTTCCTCAGAGACCTTTCATGTAGACTAGAAATAGCATCCATGGACTTCCAGGATCTATGAGTTGTGCTTGGTGGAAAAGATGATGGGATCCATCAGTTTTGGGATCTGTTAAGGCTGTCTGCCATGGGCCTGAGTGCAGGTTGGGGCGGGGAGGGGCAGAGTTGTGGCAGGAGTCACCCAAGTGGTGCCATTCATGCTAAAGGCCTGTGATTCTCATGTTGTTGAGGAGATTCAGGGATGTTAAACCAGTTATCAAAAGCTTACAGCTACTTAGTATTTCATCAACATATCTAAAACACTCCCCTCTACTCCAAGTAAATGGTTCAGGACCCTGGGAAAAAAGGAAGATGAAAAGGATTAACCATCCTGAAAATGAAAACTGCCTTCCTTTGAGGCATTTAGAATTGAAAATAAACCTTCCAGAAGCCTTCTGTTAGACATTTTATCAAAATTTCTGGGAGCTCTGATGGGCCCTCTCACAAAAGCCTGGGGCCCTTCTTGCCAATTTCAGAAGAGTTTCAAAGTCTCTAATAGCAAAGGCTGCTTATTTCTTCCAGGGAAAAAGAGCAATTTTAGTGCCTGGATGAAGAGATGAACAAGTATAGAGAAATTTAAAAGTGCAGCTTGTCTCAGATTACTGGATGTTTGAATTTAACTTAAGGACCTTTTAAATGACAGCCCACTTAATATCATTTTTGAAAAATTCCTTCTACATTAGTATATTGAATGAAAATCCAAGATGGGAATTGGGCATGGTTTTAACTAATCATGGTAGCAGGCAGTAGTCTCAGTTTCAGAATAAATAGCATATTACAGCAAATCCAAGTAAAAGACTTAAGTTCTTCATCAGAGCCAAGCTGTGGTGACATGCTTTGAGGAAACTCTGGCCCCAAACTTGTCATTTACTTGTCTGAAAATTGACTATTAAATATTCAGAAGCTCCTTATGAAAATATTAATATTCTGGGGCAATATGCCACTTCAGATTCATCACTAGTTAACCATAGAAGAAGGAAAAGCTAGTAATGAGGTGGAAGGAATTGTTAATAGCTATGGAATAAGAGAAAACAATGAAAAAACAACTTTTAGAGAGTAGTAGTTGAGGACTTCAGCAGGCCAAAGATGGACTTCACTGTGTTAAGTCTGTTTCTAGCTCCAGAATGCTCAACAGATGATCCAATCACCACCATTAAGTAGTTGATGATAACCAAACTCCATTGATAAACCCTCAAGATGCAATTGTAAAAAAGAAAATGTAAAGAAAAAAGAAAAACAATGTAAAAAATATAGGAGTGCTTTTTCTCTGAAATTTCTGAGAGAAGATGTGAGTTGAAAACCTCAAACGAAATGTCCCAATCTCACTTGACTAATTTTAGTTGTCTTGGTTCATGGATATGATTCATCCCTAAAGCTGTGAATTGCTGAGGAGGAAGGAGGAAAAAATTGACTTAAATGTCAAAGAAGTAGGAACATAAATATAGTTTTCTTTTATGGGGGAACTAGAATTCTAGGATATGGTTATCTTTTTTTTCTCATGAGGGACCAAATGCTTCAAACTTCTAGAAAAATAATGATCTCCAGTCAAAACATCATCAAGGAATAAGAGACAGAATTGATTGTGAGTCATGTCATGCCTGACATTTTTGCCTCCCGTTCTCCTTGAGTATCTTCTTAAATCTCTTTAAACTAGAAATCATTAATAACCATTATGTGGTTGAGTATTATGGAAGCTTAATATGTAGACTGTAATGCTAAATGGAACTCAACGGGCAGATGAGGGAAAAATGAATGGCGATAACTGGAACTAAGAGAAATAATTCCAGGAGTGGGGTGGTTACAGTAAGAAGAAAGATGTGTATGAATGATGGTCAGGTGTTCTTTTGCCTGCTAATGAAAGGGGACAATAGAAATGTTTCGATTAAACTCCATTTTTTAAGTAAAAAAAATGGTTTTCAATTTACAAGGTGTTTCTAGTAAACCAGTTCCATTTTGAATTTCCGTATGTTAGCAGTTACTAACTCATATTCAGTTCCATGATTTTATTCTCTGAAGCAGCTGATCCTCTCAGCTCTCAGTCTATTCATTATTTGTGTGTTTGCCTTTCTGCTCTTAAACTTTTTGGAGTAAAAGAATAGAATGGTTGTAAAAATATGATCCAGCACATTAAAGGAAGATGATATGCAGAAGGCAAATGAAAAAGAGTTCCAAGGGCTTCAGAGTGGATTCTCCACCCTGAAGATATGAGGAGAGGAACCCCTTGGCACTACGGTAAATGATTTCGGCACTTGTCCTCAGTCTTCCTCAGAGCATTCTCCTCATCTTTGTCATAACTCTGCTCCTTTTGGTTCTCCTCATACCTGTGGATTGCTGTGAGCAGCTGCCACCTACCTCATGACCCAGGACCCCAGGTGTCATTCAGCTAACATGCCCAGTGCATCATCATGCTAACATAACAGGACCCTCAGGAGGTGGAAGGAACTCTGAAGGCTGCAGATGTGATCTCCATATGAGGCAACTGAGACTTTAAAAGTCTAAATGATTTCCTGTTCATCTTATTTGCTTATTTGCATCTTCTAGAAGATGTCAACTAGCACCATGGCTGTGCCTACCTTTTATTATCTCCAATTGAGAGCTATTTTACGGTTCATAGAAGATATCTGTCAGAAGGGTCTTTGGACACCCTTATTTCATACTACCTTGGTACACTGGCATTTGTTTTTAAACAAAACCAGTTGTTTTCAGACTGAGTATATTTAATTTTCTGAACCTATGGTAGGCCTGTCACAGTGCAATGAAGACTTGTTTTAATTTTTTAACCTCACCTTGCATGCCCGTAGTGTAGGTTGAATTATATCCTCTAAGTGTCTATGAATGTGAGTTGCACTATAGTATTTGGAAATTGGGCCTTTGCAGATTTAGTCAAGTTTAGATGATGTCATCCCATGGTGTCATAAGAAGACTGTCATGTGAAGACACAGAAGGTGCAGTGCCACATGACAACAGAGACAGAGCCTGAAGGGTGGCAGCTACCAGCCAAGGATCAGCCAAGCTTTGCTTGCTACCACCAGAATCCAGGAAGAAACAGGGAAGGATTGTGCTTCACAGGTTTCACGGGAGCATGGTCCTGCTGACTCCTTGATCCCAGACTTCCAGCTGCTTGAACTGTGAAACCATAGGCTTCTATTGTTCAAGCTACACAATTCTAGTACCTTTCTATGATTGTCCTAGGAAACCAATGCATAAAGGCACAAAGGAAAGAAAATTGGAATTGGAAGGAAAGAAAGAAGAGCTTCTTTTTGTGGGTTGGTTTACTAATGCATTGGCATTAATTTTTAATTAAAATAATCCAGAGTGATTCTATATGGTCCCTTGAAGGAAAATCCATGAAGGAACTCTCTCCTTGTCTAGTTGTTTTAAGTATGATATACTTTGCTATTTAAATACATTTCCCTCACAGACTTGTTCACTGTTTTTCTTTCTTCTTTTATTAGAGCTTTATGGTTATACATAGTAGTGGGTTCACTCCCAACAAATTCATACATGCATAGAAATCAATTTCAGTTCATGATCCCCCTTCCCCTCCCAATTCTCCTTCTTCTTCCTCTACTAGATTTCCTTTCCCTCATCTATTAGTTTGTAGTTGATTGGTTTGTCCACTGGTTTTCAATGCTCTTGATTAACAATCTGGTTTGTTTTCCTTAACCCAATTGCTTTGGCCTTTTCTGTTTTGTTTTGTATTTTAATATTTCATTTTGTAATATAATGTAAATGAATGAATAGCAACATGTATTTCATCAAAACATGGAATAAAAGGTACCTTAGAAATAATAATTATCTGTAATATATTTTTCAGGTCCAAATGGAATTTTATCTCTAGATCCAAGGCTCTGATTTACTCTCTATAAATAACATTAAAATTTAAATCAGGTCTTGTGTGAAATAATTTCCATAGTTTCCTTTGTAATGCTGTTCTCTGTTTACAAATAGCACAAATGAAGGTAAAGACTACTTATAATCTTATTTTTCAAAACAAAACATATAACATGTACAGATCATATTTTTCAAAGCAAAAAAACCACCCTTATAAATTTCAATATGTATAGAATGCCCAAATTTAAACATAATATCCAGAAACACCTAATTTTCATATCACCTAACACATATCACCTAATGATATGATTACATTTAATAAACTTCTCTAAGATAACTGTCTCTATTATATTACTCAGTTATCTAAAAAATTCAAGTCTTTTAAGGAAGCATTGCCTTGCAATATTTTGTGGCTGAACAAACGTCTAATGTATTCTCTCTCTGGTCAGAAATCTTAATTTTTCTAGAAGCCATTCTAGGTTGTTTGGAACCCTTCTTGAGGGTGAGGGGCTCAGCTATGATCAACTCAGCATGTACCTGAGTGTGCCTGTCTTTGAAGATCCTGGGGCATACAAGTCAGGTCCCATGTCAAAATCAACAGACCACTTCCTGTATTATAGCACTCCATCTGCAGAATATTTTTCTGCCCCACTAACTCTTGGAGACATAGGATCTGATTGGAGGTGGTGGTGCAAGGCACTATCAAAAGCATTGTGTTCGGACTACTTACTTGAGCGTGGTGAGTTCTGTGAGGGATGGCTGAGTGGCCTTGAGATAGCTTTCTCTTCGTGCAGCAACTTTGGGAGAAGGCTTGGGACTTGTGTCTGAGTCCCCACTGTCTTCATCCCCCATGGCCTTGATATAGCTGCCACTTCGCATTCTTCGGCATGGAATTTCATCATCCCTGCCTCGAGGGGTGTACCCTGTCCACTCATCTTGAGGAACCTAGTCAGATACAAAACACATAATTTACTTCTCATAAAATCCCATTTTTTTTGTTTTCTTTCCTGTTTTTTTAAAAATATGCCTGCATATAGGTAATAGAGTATCCAAAACTTTAGATAATAACCTTTCAATAACAGTGTTTTCCTATGATAAGTTTGACAGTGTTTGGAAGGCAAGCAGATCCATGTCACAATCTTTAAAAAAACATTCCTGGGCGTGAGGAAAAGTTGAAACATCAGCTCTGATTCATTTACACTTCTCAGTTTTCTCACACAGATAATAGTTGATAAGTAATTAGAAAGCAGTTTTTTTTTTTTTTTTTTTTTTTTTTTTTTGGTGTTGGGGATTGAACTCAGGGGCACTTGACCACTGAGTCACATCCCTAGCTCTTTTTTGTATTTGTTTAGAGACAGGGTCTCACTGAGTTGCTTAGTGCCTTGTTTTTGCTGAGGCTGGCTTTGAACCCATGATCTTCCTGCCTCAGCCTCCTGAGCCGCTGGGATTCCAGGCATGTGCCACCACACCTGGCAGGAAAGCAGTTTTATTTGAGTTTTTCAATGGCTTGTTTTCAATTGTCATTTAAGATTCACGAATGTTTTCTGATTTATCTATGCCGTCCCAGAACCTTCTATCTTTACCATCTCATATCCAGTCTCTCTTCTTCCTAACTAGTGGTCTATACCAACTGCATTTACTTTCTAACCATCTTTTCTTTCTGAACTCCTCTTCAATTAGGATTCAGCCTCCACTTATCTGCAAAAAGCACTCTTCAAAGATTTCCAATGATATTCTTAAGACAACTAACTGCATGTTCTTTAGTTTTCCTGTGCACACACATCACACCTTGTAAGAACATTGGGAACAGTTCTATCGGCAATCTGGTTGCTCTGCTTACCTGGGATTGCTACTACTTATTTGAATCATTCTTTTGTCTCTTGCTTTGTTGGATCCTACTCTAAGTCCATAATTGTGGGGACCATCGAAGAGAGTGCTGTCAGTACAACACACTGTCTTCTTTCTACAATCATTTCTTTCAAGTTGAACATGGTATTGCACTACATTTTAGAAGGCTTCTTTATGATAATCTTTTAAATTCCTCTTACATTTTCCATCTCAATGTGAACTTAACCTAGGTCCTGTTGAATCTCATTCATCCTCCATTTGATGAAAGAAATGCTTAGTGACACTTCGTATCCATCAAATGGTGATAAATTACAATGCATGGAAGGCTACACAAGACTTAAAAGAAAACAGAAGAGGGAGGAGGTTGGTTCTTGCCCTCAACAGGTTTATAACAGAGATGAGAAGACAAAGTATAAATAAATTTGGGAACAGTTCCAAATCAACATGTTAGCAAGTTTGAAATATATTCCCATAAATGGAATATGTATCCAAGAGACATTACAAATAGAAGTTAGCAGTGGTACTGGGGGAAGGAGTACCCAGGTTTGCCAACTGGCCAGGTGTGCAATGAGAAGATAAAATGACATTTAATATTTTGATGCTATGTACTGTTTAGCCTCTAAAATGACACAGTATCTCACTGTTAACATTTAACTATGCTAAGAAATTTGTTTATAGGAACTGATTTCATTGATACAAATCCTGTGTATTTTTTCTGTATTTCTCAAATGAAAAGTAGGAGCTTAGAAAGCTGAAGTAACTTGCCCAAAGACATAAAGCTAGTCAACAGAAGCACTGGGATTCAATGTCTTTTGGTTTAATTTCCACAAATCAGAATCTAATAAATTTTATGATTAAGAAGTGAATCTGAAATCTAAAATGTTAAGAAAAGTGTCCACAACGGCAAATACAAACATCAGACATAGATTTCTAAATATTACAGAGCTTATGAGGTGAGAATAGATGTGCTCCTAAAGGAAAAGCACTATTATTTTCTCCTTTAATTATCAATATAGCTCTATAATTTGGAATTTTATATTGAGAAGCACCAGATTAGATACATGCTGCAACTCACGAACTTGAAAACAGCACTGTGTACTTCTTAATTTGAAAGGTATTTAGCAGAGTTGAAACTTGTCTTGGTTTCACGGAGTTGCTTAGTGTCTCCCTTTTGCTGAGGCTGGCTTTGAACTCGCCACACCCCTGCCTTAGCCTTCTGAGCTGCTGGAATTACAGGTGTGTGCCACCAAGCCCAGCTGGATTATTATTACTACTCTCATTCTACAAATGAGGAAACTAAGGTTATGGAACTTGCCCCAGATTACAGCTCTGAAGGGGCAGAGTTTCAGTGGTGTAGCTCCTGGGGCTCTGCTGTTCACCAGTATCTGATGGAGCCTCTCCTTCTGGACTGTGGTTTGTGGTACCCACAGAACCGAACAGTTAAAGTCCTTGACATCTATGTAATCCCTCATATTTAATGTCATTGCTATTTATTAATTATGTTAGTAGCAATGTAGAGTCTTTACTTCTCTGCTAAAAAACATCAAAATCACTACAGCAACAAGGATGTTTTTTAGAAAATTATAAATGTTGAGAACAGTCTTGTTTTCCTTCAATTGACAAGTGACTCATTGCACAGATATGATCAAATTCAGGACCTAATTATTGACTTAGCGATTATGTTAAAAAAATTAATGTGGTACATCCAGGGTCATTAGATAATGCAGTCAGCCCTTGTCATTTCTCAGTACCAATGCAAAGTTCATAAGCATTGGTCTCTGGAAGATATCAGAGACCCATGTCAAACTGATGACTAACATTGCTTATGGGAGAAAAACATGGAAAATTTCTATGTAGGTGCTTTTCAAAGTTAGTTTATGGTAGAAACTAACTAACTTTAGGGCTTTTTACTAGAAATAGTCTGTAATTGTTGCTAAGGGAACCAGCTGAGAATTATTTAATCTGTATACCTTTCAATTAAACATTCTTCTCAAATGACAGCAGCGAAGTACAGAAACTGCTTCCATCAGAGTAGAACACAGATATTCACATATTATTCATCTACCTAACAACATATAAAACAATACAGAAATCTGTTCTAGAAAAAATGTAAAGACTCAGAAAATCAAGACCTTGGAGAGGAAAAAACACTTGCAGATCCATAAAGATTTGTAAAATTGCTACAAAGGAGCTAGTTTTTATTTTTAGTCAACTTCCAAAGCAAGAGACAGACATCGCTTAGGTATACAGTTTTAGAAGAAAATGTAGCGTTTTGTAAGGGGCTCAAAGTTTAAAAATGCTGTCCCCTTTTGATGGGAAATAAAGGTCATTCCGTGACTGTAGCTGTTGTGATAGAGTCAAAGGTTGCTGTGTCTTTCCACTTTAGTGGCCCAGAGAGAGAAAAGATTGAGGAAAATCTAAAGAGAAAGGTGGCCTTTGCGGCTGCCTGAGAAAGGCGTCATTGTTCCTGGTGATGGTGTTTGGGGGACTGGAAGTCTTGGTAAGAAAAGGAAGCTGAAACAGAGAGAAAAGGGCCCAGGAGCTTGCTGGTGTCAGGCTAGTGGGATACCCTGCTTGCTGGAACCAGGTAGTTGGGTTTGACAAACATTAAAGAAATGATACAGGTTAAATTTTACAATAGTTATGGATTAGAAAAAAAAGGGTTATTTACATTTTTGTGTTTAAGCACTAACACTGAAATAAATAACTTTATTTTTTTTGAGAGGGGTGTACTGGAGATTGATTTCAGGGGCACTCAGCCACTGAGCCACATCCCCAGCCCTATTTTGTATTTTCTGTAGAGACAGGGTCTCACTGAGTTGCTTAGTGCCTCGCTGTTGCTGAGGCTGGCTTTGAACTTGCAATCCTCCTGCCTCAGCCTCCCGAGCCGCTGGGATTACAGGCGTGCGCCACTGCACTCAGCAAGAGCTTTATTTTTGATAAAATAAGGAATAGTGACCATTCACTATTTCAGGTACAGCCATTCTATAACTTAAACTATGTGGCATCATTCAGAAGTCCTAAGACTGCTCCTGACCAAGAAATGACACACAGTGTAGTGCTAACCTCCTCTAATTCCAGGATGAAGATGCTTTCTTCATTGAAATAGCATCATGGCACTAAATGATGGACCATTTGAATGCAGTATTCAGTCACAGAACAGGAGAAACAAACCACTATCTTACATGCTTACACTGTCAAAGTCTCCCTTCCTGCCTCCCTCCCTTACTCCTTTACTTCTGACAAGTGCTTTTTGATCACTTCCTTGCCGGCAGTGCACAATGCAAATGTTGATTCCACGGAATTTACATTCTAGGAGAGCTGGAAGAGGTAGATAATAGACAAGCACAGCAATAAATGAACAGGGTAATTTCAGAAAGCGTAAATGCTGTGAGGAAAATAAGATGAGGCGATGCAACAGGGTGGCTGGAAATAGGTTGCTTTAACTTGCTCTTCGGAGCAGCTGACCTGAAGAGGTAACATCTGAGAGGAGATCTGGTGACCAAAGGAGCCAGCCTTGGGAAGATCCAGGAGCAGAGCTTTCAGGCAGAAGACTCAGCCAGTGCAAAGTCTCTAGAATGAGAAAGAACTTGGTGCAACCAAAGCCTAGGAATGAAAATGCCAGGGAGCACTCATCAAGAAGGAAGAGACAGGAGAGGTACAAGGTTGAAGGACCAGGTCACATAGGGTCTTGAAGCTCATTTCACATTGTCCTTCACAGCTGATCTCAGCTCTCCCAAAGCTCCTTCCATTGCTGCAGCCTAAATTGATCTGTTTTATAAAATCTATAGCATGTAATAGCTACATAAAGGGTTAACAAACTATAGCTTGCAGACTCAATCTGGCCCACCATTTTTATAAATAAAGTTTTATAGACGCATGGTCGTGGTCTTTCAGTATTTGTTGTCTGTGGCTAGTTTTAAGCTTCAAGGCAGAGTGGTGTGGTAATGATGGGGAATATATAGCTCATAAAAAAAAAAAAAAAGCCAGCTGGGCATGGTGGTGCACGCCTGTAATCCCAGCACTTTGGGAGGCTGAGACAGGAGGATTGTGAGTTCAAAGTCAGCCTCAACAATGGCGAGGCGCTAAGCAACTCAGTGAGACCCTGTCTCTTCATAAAAAAACACAAAAAATAATAGGGCTGGGGATGTGGCTTGGTGGTCAAGTGCCTCTGAGTTCAATCCTCAGTACCAAAAAAATAAAAATAAAAAAAATTTTAAAAAAGCCTGCCAACTCCTGATCCACATAATCATATACATACTTATTTGCATAATCACTAAATGATTGTGTTATACACATTACTTGTTCTTTGTACTTTGTACTTGTACATTACTTGCTTTCTCTCTCCAATTACTCCTGAAGCTCACTGGAAGTGGGAGAAGCAGTGTTGCTGAAAGGTTAGGGGAGGTGGGCTTTGCAATTACACTGCCCAGGTTTGAATTCCTGCTGGGCCAGTTACATCCTTGGGCAGGTTAATTAATTTCTCTGTGCCTTATTTTCCTACCCTGAAGAATTTTGTGCAGAATAAATGAGGTAATGCCCATAAGCACACAGGAAGTGCTTTTTAAAAAAGGTCTGTTTTATGGGATTTCACCATGCCTCATGGCACTCACTCACCTTACTAAGCACACAGATGATCCCTAATGATATATGGTTTTGTCTTTTCAAGAACATTCTGAGGCCTACTGACATTGTCTTTGGCAATGTAGGGGCAGAAATAACTGAAATTTATTAAGTAAAGCTTAAATTCCTAATGGACCGTCTACTGCCATCATTTCTGAGCTAGAGTTCCCCATCAGGAAGCATTCTACAGCTCTCTGTCCTGGGAACTCAGCTCTATTCTGGACTAGGAGAGGAGCCTGTAGACCTTGGGCCACCAGGGACACACCAGCTTGCCTGGCTTCCCAGGTATCTAACCTTAAATGCTTCAGTTTGGTTCACAGAAATCTTAGGGACAAAGAAAGCTCTGTGGGAATTATTTTTGTATTTGGAGAAGACTTTAAGGAAGTCTCGTCCAAGACCCATACACTGTATGAGACCTTGGGTAAGTCACATCACTTCTTTGATTCAATGTTTCATCTGTAAGATGGAATGATAACAGATGTATGTATAATGAACAAGGATAAGGTGTGTGAACACAGTTTGTGAACCTCAAAGCATCTTAAAAATGTGGACAGAAAAGTCGGAAACATCTCTCTTCATGGTTACTTTTTAAGTATGACCAGCCAAAAATATCTTGGAGATGAAAAAGTAGATGACATCCTTCTATTCATTAGATATTCTAGTATAAGAATATAAATACAAGTAGACTATACAGGTCATAATATAAACATTTCTTGTATGGTAAGAACACAGCTGATTGATATTGGCTAAATTACATTATTACATTGTGTACATGTATGAATATGTGATAACAAATCCCACCATTATGTACAAATGTAATGCACCAATAAAAATATGGAACAAAAGAACAAGCTAAATTGGTGGTGGGCACAGAAAGGTATTTGTCTGTCTTCTGGGTCCTTTGGAAGAGGACTATATCTTGATCCTGATCTTTTTTTCCCCTGCAGGTTTCTCCAAGATTAGTTGAAAGAAGATCACACTAGTTAAAGGTAAAATAATATGTTTTACAGAATCTAAGGCACCAATGCAAATACCTCAATGTTTTTTGGTGCCACTAACAAGGAAAGAAATGCCACCAATTAAATCTGATGCTCCACAGAATAAATGGTGCATCTCAATTACCTGAGATGCCAAAATGTGAAAAAATATGGGTCTTATAGAGCACATGTCCTAAAATTTGTGTGAAAAGCAGAACAAGAAACGGAGCTGGGGCTGTAGCTCAGTGGTAAGTGCTTGCCTAGCATGTGTGAAGCACTGGGTTCGATCCTCAGCACCACATAAAAATCAATAAATAAAATAAAGATGTTGTGTCCATCTACAACTAAAAAAGATTAAAAAAAAACAGGTGTATTTTGGGTTAGTAATTACATAACTTAATGTTCATAGTTATTAGTGATCAAATTAATATTAATAATCAGCATTAATCGATTGTATGGTTTTATAAGAAAAAACATGTTTGTATAATGTCTCATAATCCTTACAGCAATTTTACAAGACAGGAGAATAGTATTATACTATTATAATTATGCTATTACAGTAGCATATATTATACTTAAATCAAGAAACTGAAGTCCAGAGAATTCAGTGGCTAGTGTGTTGTAGCACCAATGCCCAAGCTGACTGCTCTCCACAGACTACTTCACAGACCACTTTTTCCTCCTCATATTTGTATATGTCTTTTGGATAACAATTATTTTATGGTGATCTCCAGAACACATATTTCAGATAAGAGAACAAATTCATAGGGTTTTTAGATCTTTCTGGAACAAAAGTAAATTAATAAACAAATAATGGGTTACATGCCTTGAAATAAAAATGAGAAGAGCTATGATTTTAGAGATGGGAAGGTTTATTTATGAGAAACTCTCCCCAAGCACAAGTAGCTGGAGCACCCACTGTGGCTGGACTGCCATTGTTGACGTGCAACTGACCAGTAGATGTGCTCAGACATTCTGGGCCAGTGATGGTCTAATGGCTGAGAGATGAAGCCATGTGTGTGTGAGACTCCTCAAGAGTGGATTATCTTAGGATGGGAAATTGGATGGTGAGGTTTGGAGTAATGAAAATGCGTGAGATTTTGGGAAATCTGAGAGCCACAAAAGGAATGGTGACACTTAGAAAGCCAGAGAGCTGAAATGGAGCACATGTCCCGAAAATACACCAGCACTGGCTGGTGCAATTCTGGATTGCACAGATGTGGAAAGGAAACCAATGAGGCTGACGCGGAGTGGCATGTAAGGCAAGGTTCTATTTCATCAGGAACCAAAGAAGCCTGGAGAATTAAGTCAGGCATCTAGTTGATTAGGAAAAAAGACAGCCAGGAAGATTAGTGATTAAAATGGTATCAATTATAGGTGTAGATTTGCAAGGCAACCACTCAGCTGCTGTTGATGGCTTCCTAAAGACAGGGTATTTCAGTGAAAGCAAACAAGGGCTGGGAAGTAGGTCAATGGTAGAGTGCTTGCCTAGCTCGTGTAAGGCCCTGGGTTCCAGGCCTAGTACTGCAGGGAAAAAAAAAAAAAAAGCAAGGAAACAAGTAAGCAAGGGTACTTGGCTCTTCCTGAGCTTGATGGATCAATAGGAGGAAACAAACAAACAATCGAATTCTGTATTTATGAAAGGAGAGCTAGGGATCTGACATTTATAGAATAGTCTCACAACTATGTAATAACTTCAAAGGACTGGAAACAGTAGCTGTGGTACTTATTTTAATCCTTTCAGCCATCTTATAAAGTAGGCACTACCGTTTCCATTTTACTGCTGTAGAACTAGACTCAAAAGGTAAAAATGAGTTGCCCAAGGTCATAACTAGCAGGAGTGTGCTTTTGTCTGGCACCAAAATTTTCTAAACTATCCCCCTGCCTCTGATGAATCCATTTGTGATCATTGAGTAAATGAATAAATAAACTTTAAAAAGGGAAAAGAAAAAGAAGGAATAGAGCGTGTGCTCCTGCACAAGTGCACATTTGAAAAAAATAGAGTGTTAACTATTAAAATAAACACAAACATCACCTTGACACTAATTGGCTAGCACTGCTAAAGAGGGTTTAGAATAATAAATTCTTAAAATAATTAGGAAGTGAAACAACTCTTGTTTCAGTTTCATGGTGTCCTTTCCAGTTGTAGTCAGCATTATGGCTCAAACAAAAATGGATAGTGGAAGGGGAATTAGAAAACCTGCAGGACAGCCACACCTTTAAGGCCAAGTATCCCTACAGCGCGCAGCTTGTGTGAGAAGGCTTTGCTGTGGATTTCACGTTCCTGCCTCCAGCTGTTTCCAGAGATGGCTGTAATGTGTTGGGCTTCTAAGCACTTTTAGTGGGCTCTCAGATTCCCTACTCACTCGGCTCCTTTGCATCTTCTTTGCAGCTGGGAGAACTGCTTTTCTCCTCCACACAGCTTTCACCTTGACAAATGCGACTTGGCTTAAGTGTCCCTGTAGCCTTTTTAGCTTGCTCTTCTCATAGCAAAAACAGGGGAAAAAAAAGAGCAGGAACAGGAAGATTACAATGATGTGACAGGCAGATCCTAGGCATGATTGTTGTTTCCCAAACAGGATCAGATCTCCCTGGCAACCACCCTTCCTAACTCCCCTGGAAGCCCAAAGCTAGTATAAAACTTAATTTGCTTGAGATTGCTTATAGTTCCCTTTTAAGGACAAAAGTAAATACCTACCTCTTTTTGAGTAGGGTTTATACCCTTTGCCAAAGCTCCCTCTACATAGTGTTTTTTTAATGCTCTTGAAAGAACAGAACTTTGTAAACAGCAACATGTAAGGGTGATTTGCTCATTATGCAAACCCCCTATGGGGTTATTCTCACTCACAAAATTTATACATATCTACAGGGTATCTGGTACCATACCAGTTTCTGGATAAATACACCAAAAGCATTTTATAAAACACAGTCTCTGGCTTCAAAGGAATTTGCGAGTCTTAAGTGGATCAGCAAATTTGGAGAATGGATGAAGAAAAAGAGTAAAAGAGCTTTAAAGCAGCTCAACCTGATCTGAGTATTAAATCTCAGTAGTTAGGAATTAACTGTTGGGCTTGGAGTTTGTTTCCGTATGTCTTCATCACTGGAGGTGGAACTGTTCTTTGGAGGTGGAATGTGTGTTAAGTCCCCCAAGGGAGATGAGCCTTCCACTGGCTTTTGAGGGCTGGTAGAAAATGCCACTGATATTGAAGGGGACACTATCTGTTGGGAAGATGCCTTTGTGGTAACTTATGTGGTAACCAAGTTACTAGACTCCAGCAGAATGTAGGGCCAGGAGGAGAAATAAATTTTTATTGATTGTCCACCTGGTATTTTGACTGTCGTGGACACCTGTGGGTCTTAGAGTGCATTGGTTTCACTTTGGGGAAACTTTCCTTCCTTACTTGAGGCTGTTGAGTGACATAGGCACCAAGCAGCACGTAAGGTCCTCTATCTTTATTCATGGCTTCCCTGCATCGCTCCAGGTCTCTGTGTGATCCAAGCCTATTCGATCTACAAGGATCTTGGGACATTTGCTTGGAAAGCTGGACCAAGATATCCCTTGTTCATTGGGTAATCAGGAAGAACGTTGCCTGGGGCCCTGCAGATAGCCATTTTATCATCCCTAATACACAAATAATATTTTACTTACTAAAAAAACCTATGTCGTTACTAATTCCATTGCAAAGTTAAGAAAATTGAGAGTGGTATTAAATAACACGCACTAAATGCTACCACTAGTATGTGATACTTTCAGGGTTGAAAGACAGGTTTTTCTCACTCGAATTTCTATGCTCTTCATCATAGCATGCCTGTGTCTATGTGCATTTCAAAACTTAGTTACAGTAATTTTCCTTTAAACATAAAGCTCAAGTATTAAATTGCTGGGAGATGTAATGCTATAACATTTTGAAAATTGTAACAAGTAATGGTTCTTAGATTCTTGGAACAACTAAAAGAACTTACGGTAATGGTCACAGTACACTGAATACCCAGCAGTTACAGTTGGCTACAAGTTTTAGTGAAATATAAGGAAGAATAAAACCATCTTAAAAGAGTAAAAGCTAAAAACAATAGGAGTTAGGTTTGTGGTAAATATATTTTCTCCCTGCTGGCTACATAGGAGATAAGTTTATTTGGAACCCTTTCTTAGTTTTTTATTTTTTTATAAAAAAAACAACTGTTCATTTTCTGGCATATTGGAGGCTTATCTGTTGGCTTGGAATGGAATGTTCTATTATGTTACAATTGATAGTGTTTGTCCACCACATCCTATATGGTGTGTAGCTATAATTCCAAGTTCCCAGAACTGAATTCCCTGAGGAATTCTGAATCTGGTGTCCAGAAGCAGAGGTACAGGTAGAAGAAGAGTGATCTTTCCTCTGGGGTTGACATAAACTCAGATGTAGAAATATCATTCACTGACATCATATCTTGGCTAAAATGTTATAAATCTCTCAGCACATCATCTATTTGTCAAACACACCCCAACTACTTGTCAAATTTTGTGTATGAATCTATTTCTTTAGAACATAAAGTCTGATAAACATTTAATGAACAAATAGTACAGCTATTTAAAAATGCTTGCATGCAGATCTCTTCGAACTTTAAGTCTGATGATCTTATTTAAAATGGTACAGCAATTTTAGAGACTATAAAATGTCAAGTTGATCATCTCAGGTATTAATACTTAAAATTCAAAATTTTGAAATAAATTTCAGAAAACATTTTCCTCTAGTTCATCTATTATTAATTTTAGAACACCAAGTTTCTAATGAGGCTGTAGATGATGACCCTTATAAAACACAGACTTAACTTTTGATATCTATAAACAAATAAAATCCCAAGAAGAGGCATGCCAATATTTTTTATCACTGTCTTCTGATCCCTCCTGTATTTTGGAGCTGTTTGGACTTTTTATTCCAAGTGACATTTACAACACCTAAAGGTATACTGTATTCAAATGGATCACAGTAAAACCTTTCCTTCCTGAATCTTAGCCATTCTGTATCAATGAAGCCATCAAACTACATGAATCTAATTCTTGCCGTCTAGAAAGGACTGAATAACATTTTGGTGATTTAAAACCTCACTTTAATAATCACCCTATAGGGGAGGTGCCCCTGAGGACTTGAACTTTCAGCTATGTTTCAATCTACTTTCTGTAGGGAACAGAAGTTGTCACACAAGCATGTGCATAGATGAGATGATACACTAGCACAGATGTTTTAAATCAGTATTTCCAAGCTAGCCCAAGTGACCCTGAAAGGAAAAGTGCCAACAGGAGTGCTCCTTTTAGGGTTCTGAGCTAGGGCTTCTTAGATCAGACTGTATCGTGCTATTCTTTTCCCTCACTTTAACTGATCACTTAGGGATTGTACTGGTGTTAAAAATAGCATTTCTTTTGTGACTTTATCAAAATGCTCTGAAAGCATTCATTCATTTGTTCAACACACATTTATTGAGCATTTATTATGAAATAGGCGCTGTGATAGATAATAGGGGATAGAGCAATGTGTAAGTAGAAACAAACTTCTGTCTTCATGGGGAAGGGGAAGCCATTAATAAAATAAGAAAAGTGCATTTTAGATGGTGATTTTAGATGGCCACTTTAGATGGCCAAAAAGAAGGGCAGATGAGAAGGTCCCCAGGCAAAATCAGGCCTGGAAACCAGGTGGGCAGAGTGGGGGAGAGGAGATGGAGTTGAAGGGCAGGGATAATAGTCAAGGCTGGGGGTCCATTTTAGGTGGGCTTTTTGGGCTATTGTGAGAAACAGTCCTTTCACTCAGGGTGAAATGGGAATAGAAGGTTTTGTTCAGAGAAAGACTTGTTCTAATTTAAAAGAATCTCTTAGGTTGCCTAGTCAAGAATGACTAAAGAGGAACAAGGGTGGAATCAGAGATGAGATAGGAGGCTCATGTAAGAATCCAGATTAGAGTTAAAGATGAAGTCCTAGGTGACTGTGGTGGGCAGGGAGAACATGGGGCCAACAGGTTTCTGAACGATGATTTGGATGCATAGATTGGAAGAAAAGAGTCAAGGATGATAGATAGGCCTTTAGCAATGATCAAGTGGAAGAAATAAATTCCCATTAGTCAAGATGAGGAGGCCAAAGAGCAGAGCAGATCGGGGAAGGAAGATTAAGAGTAGGAGCTTGCTTTGGGATGAATTGAGTTTAAGATACCCATGACTTTCAGGTAGAGATAATGTAGGGAGCTGGATAGATGTTCCTGGGAGGTCAGGCAACTTTGGCTGGAAAAATCCTTGTGGTCTGCACACGGTACTAAAGCTCTGAGAACGAATGGAAGAGACCTGAGGAATGACAGTTGGTAGAAGGGAGAAATGGCCCAAGAGTTGTGTCCATTCAGCCTTACTTCAACATCAGGAGGTGGGAACCAAGAAGCCAGAAGCAAAACGTTTTGAGAAGGATGAACATGGTATGTTTTAGAAACAGAAAGAAGTTCTTCAAGGAGGAAAGAGTGATGAACTGTCACATTGGCTGACTTTTCCCCATAGACCAATCCCATAGGACACCAGATTAGCACCACACATTTCACTTGTCACTAGCTGCTTTATGCAGAAGATTCTGCTGTCCATTAATTAGCTCTCTCTTCCAGCAACATGCAAGCTTTGAGAACAAGGCTTTTATTTTCTTCTTTTTCTCTCTCTTCAAAGCTGGCTTTTAAACCATTTTTGACTATGTCTCACAATAAGGAATGTCTTACTTTGGAAACCAGTAGGCGCACATATGCAATTGAAAGAAAGAAGGAAATGCTTAACCTTTTGGCATGCCACGCACACCATCTTCTTTTCTATTTTCTTCTATTGTATTCTATTTAATTAAAAGTAATGTTGTTCCTGCCCCACTAAGTTGATTTCACTAACCACTAATTGGTTGTGGCCATGGGATTGAAAACCACTTCTTTTAGAGCATTCAGTGCAGAGCTCTGCAACATTCATTATTCATCGGAAAGACAATGTTATTTATCTTTGTTTCCCCCAAGAACTTTCTGTAAAATAAATGCTTATCACGTGCTTGTTGAACGAATAGTTTCAAGACCCTAAAGTAATGCTTTTTGAATTGAGCTCTCTGGATCTTTGTTACCCTTACTTTTACAAATTGTACTTGTATAGAAGAATATTTCGTAAAAGCTCTGAGTGTCTTTTCAAGTCAGTTCACCTAAGTGTCACCTGAGTGTCTTTTCAAATGGGTTCTTATGTACCTGAGAGTTCAGAGGCTGGAAATGACACTCCAGTGAAGTGGGTCCACCAGTTGAGTTATTACCGTGTATGCAAAGAAGAGCTGGAAGACTAACCATTGAATGTTTTTGCATATTCTTTGTATCCATCTTCTGAGGACAGAGGAAGAGGGATTTAAAACATTTTCCCAAACTAAACAAACCAAAAAAAAGAAAAAAAGAAACAAACACAAATCCCTAAAAACAATCTGCTTTCACACACCCTAGAACAACCCTGTTTTTTTAAAAGTTATAATTTATATGATATTCAATTTCAATATGAAATATCTATCATTTAGAAACAGGAGAGGAGAAACCTGTATGAAATATCCATGACCTAGCTGGGTGCAGTGGCTCACGCCTGTAATCCCAATGACGGAGGCTGAAGCTGGAAGATCCCAAGTTCCAGGCCAGCCTCAGAAACTTAGCAAGGCCCTAAGCAACTTAGTGAGACCCTGTCTCAAAATAAAAAAAATAAAAAGGGCTGGGGATGTAGCTCAGTGGTTAAGTGTTAAGTGCCCCTGGGTTCAATCCCTAGTCAGTACCAAAAAAAAAAAAAAAAGCATGACCAGAAATAGTTGGAGCTAGGACAAAAATGACAAGTAATATGTCTTAAGATTCTAAAGTGATCACCTATACTACAAATGAAACTACACAGAAATGATATGATTTATCCTAAACATTTTATTTAAGGAATCTTTAAAACAAGAGCCTGGCAGATAGTGAGCCCTGAATAAATGTTAGCTGATGTTCTAATCTTTCTTCACATAGCACACCTACTAAAGCGGCACAGAAGAAAATGGAATATTTTGCTACCATGCAATTCTCCCTCAGAAAGTTTGCCACTTGTGGCGAAGGAGCATGCTGCTTTGAACAGAGCATAGATTTTGGAATCAGGTCAGGTCAACTTGAGTTCAAATCTGAGTCTCCTTAAACCAGACATGTGATTTTGGCCTAGTCACCTGAACACTTTTTAACTTCAGTTTTTCAAACACAAAATGAGAACAGCAACACCAATTTCAGAGACCAAGTGTAAGGACGAAAATGATGTAAGATAACATATATAATAGGCCTACTAAGTTGAAGCTTGATAGCAGGTTGGTATTTTGGAATTCAGAAGGTATTTTCATGTAGGAGTCTCCTTGCAAGTGATGGTTATACCCCCACTTGGTGCAAACCCCTGAAGCCTATTTAATTTACAATGGAGCTTAGCCATAAAGGAAGATGCAATAGATCCATGACTCTGAGCCTCAAGGTGAAAGTTGGGGGAGATGAGCACACCTGGGGGACTCTCCCTCCAGAAGCTGAATGCAGGGGATGGTGGATCAGTCAGGGTTCTAAGAACAGAAATAAAAACAGATTCATTTTAAGGCATTCGTGGACATGATTATGGAGAAAACAAGTCGGAAAGCCATAGAGTAGGTTGGCAAGCTGGAAAATTAGGCAGGAGTTGATGCTATAGCGTTAGGGCATAATCTTCACAGGAAAGCCTTGGTTTTGCTCTTAAGTTCTTCCAACTGATTGCATAAGGCCTGTCCACATTATGAAGGGTAATCTCCTTTCTGTAAAATCAACCAATGGTTGATTTTAACTATATGATACCTTCATAGTAACACTTAAATTAGGGTTTGATCCATAGCTGGATACTCTAGCCTAGCAAGATGGCCACATACTAATCATGGCAGATGGGAACTCAGGTGGCAGCTTCCAGGTCAAAAGAAAAACTCTGGGGACAGACAGGGCCACTACAGCCATACTCAGGTTCCCTTCAGTTTTGACTTGCATGTGCTCTGTTCATTTTCCCAGGAGTTATAGTTTGGCTCAAAGACCTCAGCATCAATACCAAGTCCCAAACTATCCTCTCAGGAGGTCCACAAAGACCAACCAAGCAGAGCAAGCCAGAGCAAGCTTTGTACCCAGTTCCTCACAGACTGCCATGCAGGTCAATTTCATTGAAAAATTTTCTTTAAGAGCAAGGGAGTTATCTGTAGAGATTTTATTTCCTGTTGACAAATGAACACGAAAATTTGCAGTCACTTGAAACATCACACCATGAAATATGAAATTTAGCAACTGATCTTTTCTTTAAGATTTCAATGCTCTATATGACCAAGAATTCTATAATGGCCTGTTATAATAAGACAAATATAGAACTCACCTTAAAATAATCGAGATTTACTCTAACAATCTGTTTGCACTACTAATGTAATGCACTACTATGGCACCATCTAGAAACCAGATGTTTACAAATTGTCCCACCCACCAATCTGTAATCAACTTGAAAGGAGGGATGATGTCATTCATTTGGCAGAGACTATGATCCCAGTTCCAAGCAGAGTATCCTATAAGATAAAATGAAAGTGCTCATGAAATCCATAATTACATAAACTGGGTTATAACCAGTTTATTAACCAACTGAGGAGTGCAGGAATCATTAGTCTGGATTTTTCTTCATCAGCAACAGGGAAGAAAACTGGCATCAGATGTTGGCAAGAAGGAGGGACCTCAGCAGAATATGTTTCTGTGCAGAAAGGAGCTGGTGTGCATGCACACATGTGGATGTACAGGTAGGGAGTGAGGAACGCATGACCAGCAACCAGAAGAGAGGCTTTGTAGCTTTGAGGACACTGTAGCTGTTTATTTTCATGGAACTCTATGGGAACCAAAACTATATCCCATTGAAGAGTCAACTGAACTTCACCAGGCCAGGGGAAGCCCATCATCACTAGAAAACGGCAGGACCAGCCAGGCAGAAAACTTAAATCTGTCATTTCACCCCAGTGTATTACAAGGCACATTTTATGGATCACCAATCCTTTGAAATGCTCTGCAGAAGATGGTTCCAAGATAGTTTGGGAATGCTTTATGTTATATTGCTGTCTTCAAAAGCTGTCATGTATATTAGCATTTTAAAGATTCCAGAATGTTTGCCGATTATAGAAACCTGAGGATTTCACTCAGTTTCTCAGACTCAGCATTTTTTTCTTCTTCACATGAACATCTGTTTACATCATAGTGTGGTTAATGTCAAGCTCCTCATTTGCAAATGGAGAAATGGACACCCAGAATGTAAACTATAGTTTACATGGCTAATAAATGTTAAGATTGGGTGAGAATTCAGATCTCCTTTTGGGCCAGCGAACATTCCACTTCATCATACTACAACTATTTACTTAACCACTAAACTGTACAAAGTGAAAAATAATTGATCAATATATATGAGCACTTTTAATATCTGTGAAACTGGTCAGAAGTTCCTACATGGATACATAGAGAACAAAAATGGAGGAGCATCCACTCTGTTTAGAGAGAGAACCATGACAAAGCCCAGCCTTTAGGAACTTAACATTTTTTGTCAAATCTGTGACAGTATTTGAATGTCTCAAGGTATTGATGCAAATAAAATGTCATAATAGAGACATGTAAGTGGTGTGGTTATATAAAAATAGGTATATGTTACATGTCTTGAATTTTATATCATACACCTAGACTATGCCACCCTTTGGGTGGTAAAAACTGTAATGAGGGAAGAAAAGCTTATTTAAGAGAATAAATGATCATCTTTGGATGGCATGCACACTCATTATTCCTCGCGTCTCCAAATAAGCCCTGGAATTCAGTCTTCAATATTTTCTTTCTTACATACACATGAATCCACAGCATACTGCATATTCAAAGCTGGTGTTTTTCCTATTATGGAAATTGTTCACTACCTATGGAGAATAACAATGCTGATGTATTCCATTTGAGAAAGGGTTTCTTTTGTCATGTTTTTCTTTACCTTTTCACCAATGGGTCAAGCTGACCTGGTGAGAGCTCCTGAGACGTCCACACTTCCTCCTGGAAACCATGCTGGCTTTCTGTAATCTATACACCTTGATGTAGCAGGATGCGTGGGCACCTAACCTCCTACTTAAGCTAGCAATTGTTTAGAGTAAGAGATTCTGAATTACTAGTGTGGCATTAAATTAAACCCACTTATGATATTCCATTTGATCAAAGGAATCATTTTCTTTTTCCTTGTAGCAGAATTGGACAAATATCCATGAAAAAAGAAAAAGTCTATTTTGTGTTGGAATGTCTAGAGGAAACTTTTTTCCCCTCTCGAAGGGACTATTTCTAAATTTAGAAAATATAACCTAACTATATGGTTTTCTAGTTTCTGCCCAAACCAGTCATATTTCCCCAAGTAGTCATATTTCTGCCCAAATAAGTCATATTTCCCCATATTTCTATGTCTTAGAGGCAAAAGACATAGAGGCAAATGACATAGAGGCAAAGCAGTCAAATGGCTTTCTAAAGGAAAGCCTTGTAAGTAACAATTGATTTTTTTTTTTTTGGCCCAGTTTGGTTGGAGGCATAATTTTCTTGAATTTTGTATGAACAGCAACATACATTCACTTTTAGCTTTGATTTACTAAACACCTCCTCTATGGCTCACATGTTACACAGTAGCCAAAAGGAGATCCAAAAATTTTGTCTGGGAGGCATTTAGGTGCTACTAAATGTTTAAATTGGCCATTTCTAGCACATGTGATCAATAAAAGTAGAGGAAAAGTGGAACATCTGATCCGATTCTCTCGTGGAGCATTATCATAGACTCATCTAGCAGGATTTGATCCAGATACAGTCTTCGTAGTTTACTTAAGATACCGGAAGATATAGATCTCAAAAAGATCAAATATTTTAGCCTTAAAATTCTTAATTCTTAAAATTAACAATGAAAACATCACAACCTAATTCTAAAGAAGATGATACAAATAGAACAGTGAGTGAAAGATTGAATGTATCAAAATAATTTCTGCACTTTATCCAACTGAAAAAATTGGTGTAGAGATTTGTTTACTAGATGATTCATCACAGCACTCTTTATAAAAACAAAA
This sequence comes from Geosciurus inauris, assembly GCA_004024805.1. Lineage (NCBI taxonomy): Eukaryota > Metazoa > Chordata > Mammalia > Rodentia > Sciuridae > Geosciurus > Geosciurus inauris. The sequence goes on from PVHX01001762.1 coordinate 49,975, forward strand.
GTGGGCCAGTGAAAAATGCTTCTAACATATTAGTTCTTTAATATGTGATATTAATATCATAGAACCTGGTCTTTATGAGGGCAGGGATTTTATTTTGTTCCATCCTGTGTTTTCAGGGTGTGGAAGAGTGCTTGGCACGGGGTAAATGGGCATTAAACAGTGGCTAAGTGAATGAACACTCCCACATAACAAAGCCATTCATAGATATTAAAAAGAATGAGGCAGAGCTCTCCATGAGGATGGTGCAAGGTGACAGTAGACACTGGCAAGTAAGAAAGGTCAAGGGCTAGACAGTCTTTACAGTGTGATACCAATTTGTTAAAAGAGAAGAAAGAAAATGAGTATACACTTATTTTGGACCCAGATGCATATCTACAGTTTTATATGTGTATATTTGTGAATTTGAATATAAAGAAAATTGGAGGAAAATGTAAAAATGGTAACAATGATGTTTATCTTTTGGAAGTAGAAATAGGACAAGAGTGGCACTTAATGCTACATTATTTTGAACTAAAAGTTTTCATGATTAGCATATATAATTTTATTAAAAATATGAAGTCAGTGGGAAAATTCCCAAACTTACAATCTCTATAGATCTGCTTTTTTCTTTTTACTCATTTTCTATAATTGTAAGTAATTTTGTCACTTTATTAAAAATCTTAATGTTCTGAGGGGTTGGATAAGGAAAACATACATCAGGATGTGACTGTAGGATTGCAGGAGGGTCCCCCTTCCTTCCTTCCTCCTTCCTTCATACTGGGGATTGAATTTAGGAGACTCTGAGCTGCATCTCTAGCCCTTTTTATTTTTTATTTTGAGAAAGGGTCTCTCTAAGTTGCTGAGACTGGCCTTGAACTTGTGGTCCTCCTGCCTTAGCCTCCTGAGTAGTATGTGCCACAATGCCCAGCTTAGGTTTTTTTTTTTTTTTTTAATTTTTTGTTTGTTTTAAAGATTTTGTGTTTTCTTTACATTTTCTCAATTCAAAGGTATAGCTCTAATATATGTAAAAGAGATCCAAGGACAAAGGAAGAGAATTTTTTTTTTTTATTTTGTACCAGGGACTGAACCCACTGAGCCACATCCCCAGCCCTTTTTAATATTTTATTTAGAGGCAGAATCTCACTGAGTTGCTTAGGGCCTCACTAAGTTGCTGAAGTTGGCTTTGAACTTGCGATCCTCTTGCCTTAGCCTCCCAAGCCTCTAGGATTACAGGTGTGCAGAAACAGTGTTTAACTGGAAATTAGTAAAAGCTGGGCTGGAGAAATAGAAAGTAGAACCTCCAAAGAATCATTATGGAGTGCACTTTGCTTCCCTATTCTTCAACTTCAGCTAGAATTTTATACTCAAAGTTAAAAAAAACTTACATGTAACTGCATGCAAAACCCCATATGTTCTGTGTCAGTCTGTGCCACTTATTTTCAATGAGATAAAATAGCTTATTTAAACTTTGAAGTTTCCCATTAGGTTTAGACGATTTCAGCTGTTTATCCAGAAGCACTCTGCTTAAAAATAGATGAGATGACATTTGTGGGTGCTTTTTAAAAAATATCCTTTGGAGAAAGAAGCAGAACTCTAATGCCACATTTACCATTTCTATTATATAAGAATGGCAAGTTGTGTGGAATGAAAACTTCACAGAAAATATTCCCCTTTCTAACTATAAAGATTAGCTCTTTTGGAACCAATCACAATCATTGGATGCATCAGGACATCCTGAGTTTTACTACTTGATGATCATAATAAATTTCATGGAAATCTAAACATGTTTGGAAAGACTTTCTAATAACTGTGTCTGGAGATTTTTCTCTCCCTGCAACCTCCTACTTTCTTTGCATCATTCCTTTATCAACTATTTACTGAGCATCTGCTAGTGATAGGCATGGTTGTTATAAAACTGAATATAAAGCCAATGTTCAGTATACTTTATCTGACTATATAGACCTATTTACTAATGTTTGCACCAATCTGCCATAAATAATGATATGGCTAATATTAGCCTTAAATCTGCTGTCATGTGATTCCATAGAATTGGGGGTAATTAAAATAGGTTGAGCTGAAAATACACTGTCACCTGAAATTTCAACCTGAGTAGATATACAAGAGAACTATAGTTGATTAAAGTCCAAAATATTAAAATCGGTGTTGCAATCTTGGTAGCATTGCTGATGGCAAAAGATTATGACACCAGGAGGAAATGAAACCCAATGTATCAATTTCCCACCCAGAATGATGTGCCAATCTGGGCATCTTACTGATTTTATTGATGAAAAAAATACACTTTAGGAGGAAATTGCATTTATTGAGTAATATGAAAAAGGAAATCAGGTCCATGTGAGGGCCTGGTATATCCTTCACTATACATCAATTTTGTCTTTAGTTTTAAAGGAGTTTTCTCTGAGTAGTCAAAAAAGGTAACAAGAGCCGGGTGCAGTGGCTCAAGCCTGTAATCCCAGCACTTAGGGAGGCTGAGACAGGAGAATCGCGAGTTCAAAGCCAGCCTGAGCAGTGGCGAGGTGCTAAACAACTCAGTGAGACCCTGTCTCTACATAAAACACAAAATAGGGTTGGGGATGTGGCTCAGTGTTCGAGTGCCCGAGTTCAATCCCCAGTACCAAAAAAAAAAAAAAAAAAAGGTAACAAAATTAGATTTTTTTCCCTTTGTTGAATGTTTTCCTGACCCTAAATGCTGTCACACAGACTGCAGGCAAACGGATCTGCCCTCCAAGGGAGGAATTGCACTTTTCGTCTCTTCTGGCCCTGTGACATGAATACGTGACATGTTCTAAATCTGAAGTGCCAACTGCTCCTGCTCCAAGATCATGTGCGGTGGGTGGCCAGGTTGGGTGGGGGGAGTTCTCCATCTCATATTTTCTGTGTCCCCTCTGGATCTACTTCACAAAGGCTGCCTAAGTGGCCCTCCTATTGGAAGCATTGTTTCATTACTACTGTTTTCCTCTTCTTAGATTCTGAAAATGCTTTTAATGGTCTGAAAGTCCCCATGAAGAGCAGGGATTTTGTGTTTTCTTTTGAAATAGAGTTCTGAGCACCTTGTGGCATTTTGTAAAAGTGATAAATACTAATGATAAACAATGAAGCAGGCTCTAGAGTCCCTGGGGCTAGCTACAGAAGAACTCAGGATGGGGAGGGGGGAAAATAAATCGATTTCTAACACAAAGGTGAGATTTAGCCTCATATTAGATCCAACTACTACATGTGGAAAAGTTTGTTAATAAAATGGCACAAGGATTTTTTTTTTTTTTTGGTACCGTGGATTGAACTCAGGGGTACTCGACCACTGAGCCATGCCCTATTTTTTTTGTGTTTTATGTAGAGACAGGGTCTCACTGAGATGCTTAGCGCCTCACCATTGCTGAGGCTGGCTTTGAACTCGTGATTCTCTAGTGCTGGGATTACAGGCGTGTGCCACCGTGCCTGGCTGGCACAGGGATTTTGTGAGGTGGAGCCAAGCATGTAGAATAGGCTTTCAAGATGTGTTTTCCATCTTCCTTCCAATTTTGGGTGTTATGATGTAACAGGATTTTGGAATCCAAGCATATGTTATTTTCTTTCTTCTCTTCTTTTTATGTTTAAACCTCCATTACCATTAATTAGTGCTCCCCCTTCAATAACTTAGAATGTTTTTTTCTTTTTTTACTTTCTATAAAAATGAAGCAGTTAGAAATGATTTGAGATTGAGGTATATTTCCCTCTTACAACTCTGTCCAGCTCTATTTTGATGAAGTTTATGACTCTGGTGTGAATACATTAATTTTGGCAGGCAACCAACATTATTAATGATTTATACAAGTATATCTTCCTTCTTTTCACAAAAAAACTTTGAAAAACACTGCATTGTATAAAAATAGACATAACTGATAATTTCATTTTAAGAAAGCAAAATATTCCATATTACAAAATTCATGGACAGTGACACAGGCAAATACTGCATATATTTTTTTCTCATTAGTGATTTGTTAATTTATATAAGATAATTTGTATTCAATATGAACCTGACATGTTCCCACTTATTATTTATTTTTGTAACAAAAAGATTATAGTTGCATTCATTTAGAAATTTTGCATTGAACATAGTTACTTTATCTTTTCTAAGGAAAAAAACTGTGAATCCAATGTTACTTCCTTTCACAATTTTTTGCTTTTTGAGAGATTAGAGTGGAAAGATGTATTTGCTTTAGACACTGACCCATGATCCATGAACTTTATATTTTCTTCATCCTAGAATAATTGTGCCCACAGGATACAATGAATGATTCAATTCATCCATCCATTTATTTTCATATATTGAATTCCTCCTATATGCCAAGGACTGTGCGAGCAGAAGACACAGTGTCCACAGACTTATGTTTGTCCTCAGGGATCTTTCTGACTTGGTGGGGAGAGGTGGTACTACTGGAGAGGAGAGAGCAACAAACACTCAGGGTGGCTGCAGTAAAGTGTCTAAATTGCTAGAAAATACAGAAGTGGGCAGTATTAGCATGGAAGTTGGTTCAAGTTAGGGCTTGACCTGCGACTTGAGTGGTGGGCAAGACTGTGCCAGCTGGGTATAGGGAGAAAAAGAGGCTACATAGGAGAGGAAACAGTGTGTGGAAGCATGAGCACATGTATTTCTAACAGCATATTATGACATGTAAACATGACACGTTTTCCAAATTACCTGCAATATATGGAGAGTTCACATGAAACAAACTTCGCTTTGGACCTTGGATCCTCTGGGTACTGCTATAAATAGATTACACTGAAAGTACTCAGACTTGTGCTAATAATAGTCTTGACTTGGTTTAGGAGGTCTTTTCTAGGATTTCTTTTCTTGAACTGTCTTTTTCTCTCACTAATGTCGCCCTGAGAACAACAGAACATGGTTCCTTTTGTAGAACACAGGTCCTCTTTTAAGATCTCTGCTGGTTGCCTAGTGAAATTCCTCTGCCCAGTTTTTCTCCTGAACCAACCCTCTCTTCGGAACAGGGCATTCCACCTGTTCAGTCACCCTGCACTGTCTCATCCTACCCTCAGGCACTATTCACTGCCTCTCTTCTCCACAACATCTCACTTTTGTTTATATCTAAAAGCCCCTTCCTCCCCCCAGAAGGCTACATCTCTCAGTTGTCTCTTTCTGGACCTCCTCTAACTCAGGCATGGAATGCCTTCATCCACATATTTGGGCACACATTGAATATTTAGAGGACCTCTCCATCCCACACCATCAGCCTTTCTAATATCATCTTTCTTATATTAACGTTTTCTTTCTCTTCCATCAGCTCATTTGGAGTTATCTTTCATTTCTCAAAATATCACTGTATTACTTTCCTTTGGCTGCTATATCAAATCACCACAAGCTCAGCGGCTTTAAAAACAAATCCTATTTACTTTCTTAAAGTTTTTTTAAAAAATTTAGTTATTTTATTTAAATGCATTTCAAGTCATAGTACATAACCAGAGCTCAGTTTTTCCATTTCTTAAAGTTTTGAAGGCCAGAGGTCCACAGTAGATTCAATATCAGAAACCCAGCTATTGACAAGGCTGAGCGCCCCCTACAGGACACAAGGGAAACTCCATTTCCTTGCTTTCCCCTTTGTCTATAGATCCATTTGTTGGCTCATGGCCTCTTCCATCATCTTCAAAATCAAAAGTATAGCATCTGCGAACCCCTTTGTGCTCCCATGGTCAAAAGCCTTTCTTCTGTGGTCCAAGACTCATTTTTATAAGGAGTGATTACACTTGTAAATGTAACTTGTGATTACATTTAGGATCCACTCAGATAATCCAGAATAATATCACATAGCAATGTAACATAATCACATCTGTAAAGTTCTGTTGGCCATGCAAAATAATGTTCACTGTTTCCTGGGATGAGACTATGACCATATTTGGTGGCATTATTCTACTTACCACTACCACCCATGCCATCAGCATCATCAATTGAGGACTTTGTGATAGGCATTACTTTAAGAGGTAGACACCATTATTATCTCCATTTTACAGATGAAGAAATTGAGGCATGGGAAGGTTAAGTAACCTGATCTGGTTAGATCAGGATAGATAGAGCAATGGTAGAAAGAGGATTCCAACCTAGTTCTGTCCAACTCAAAAGCTATTACTCAAACTCCTGGTATTGTCTCTGACATTTTCTAGTTGTGTGCAACTCTGTGTTGGTGTGGATCAAAGGACTCTAAAAGTTATCACAGCCAACACATAATGGGAAATTTCCCAGAAATTGTACATGTCCCTTCTGTAGCTATACTTTTAGCTATTTCTTCTGCAGAGAGCACTGCTAATTAAGCAGCTGGGTGGTAATGAGCAGCAGTTTGCTTCTCCAATGAAAGACCAGTGGAAGCCCCCTAAGTAGGATGACGTCAGGCAAAGGCTGAAGAACATTAATGACCAACAGAGTTTGAGCAAAAGCGCTGTGGAAAGAATAATCATAGAGCAGAGCCAAGAAAATAGTCCCTGTTGAAAAGAACAATGGAAATGTAACAGAAATGTAAGGCCCAGCTACTTTTACTGTAGATAAATTGAGCAAGACTAAAAACTTGGATAGGCAAAGAGTTGTAAGAGAAAGCCTGAGAATAAAGAATACTGTAGCAACTTCAGGAAAAAGTACCTTCAGATTAACAACAAGGAAAAAATACACTTAAGGTGAACTGCTGGAAGTCGAAAAGCAAATGAACACCAGCAGCTAATGAAAAATGAAGGATTTTTCTATGATTACTATACATTATTAAGAATAAAGTTTTCCTCTCATTCTAAGGAGGCAGTGGGTCATGTGGAGAGTTGTTCCTAGAATCAAACAGAGGGGCCCATACTTTATTATCAATATCACTTATGGCAACTTGAGCCTGACAAGTTGGACATCTACTTTCATGGAACTGGCAAGCTAGTACAAGAGTCAAACAAACAGGCAATTATACATAAAATAGAAATTGCATGATAAAGAAATAATGAGTACTAGGATAACGTATTGAGAGACAGTACTTGACCCCAACTTGGTCAGTCATAAAGGACTTCCTAGAGAAAGTGCCATGTTAGATGAGACTAGAAAGTTGAGAAAGGGTTAAATAGGGAAGTGAGGAGTTTAGGTGATGGATAGAAGAAACAGAAGAGGAAGCAGCTCCTGAAAAGGCTCTGGGCAAGAGTATGTGACACCTGTGAGAAGGGAAAACAAATCAGATTGGCTGATGTGCAAAGTGAACAGAGAAGAATTAGGAAATCAGACTGAGAAGGAGAAAGGTTCCCAATATGTCAGATGCTGTAGGTCATGCTAAGGAGTTTAGAATTTATTCCAAGGGTAAAAAGGAAACATCAAATGATTTTTAAGTAAAAGATTGAGTGATTCTATATGCATTTTAGAAAGATCATTTGAACTATGGTATGCAGAATGGACTGGATTGAGGGGACACTTGATTGTGTAGGAGGTATTTACAATAATCTAGGCAAGAAATGATGGAGATTTAACAGGGAGAGTGGCAGGTGAATGGAAAGAAGTTGACAGAAATTTAAGATGTATAGAATTAGGTGGCTTTTTCATTCATTCATCCATTCAATGAACTTTTATGAGTCTTCCTTGGAGACAAGATATGAGAATGAGGCAGAGGGAAGTATCAAGGTTGACCCTCACATTTCCAGACTTTTAGAAAAGGAAGCTGGTGATGTCATTTACAAGGGTAGAGGCTCATGAGGAGGACACTAAATTTAGACATGGTAGGTTTGGGAAATGCCTTTATTTTTGCAACCCCAATATCCCTGGGTTCCCCAGTCTGTGAACATAAATGAGGTCACACTAACAATGACAACTAAATCCAGTGATATTTTAGTCCTCTCTCATCTTTGTTCTTCCTGCAGTTAATTCTGATTGTGCCCAAGAATGGGTTTCACGTGCATTTGGGAACAAATCTGTTTGCTGCCTTCTGTCAGACCTCCTTGCCATGGTGCCAAGAATGTTTTATGATGGCGGACCATCTGTATCAAAACTGCCACCTCAGTCACCACTGTCCTCAGTTGGCAGCTGCTCCCTGGTCTTTACTGTTTGTGTATATGTGTGTGCATGCACATCACATGGAAGGTGGTGGTACTGTTTTTTTTAGATTTTCTCCATTAATTCACTGAGACACAGTTAGAATGTAAGTGGGTAAATAACATATGCCTTGCAAACATTTTACTTTAAAGGCCTGACTTAACATCTCATGGCCACTGAAGTAAAAAAGATCTGAAAAAGGATGCTGACCAAAGAGCCTTGCCCATTTTCACTGTTGAGTTAGTTTTGGGTGAACACAGTGGATAAAAGTCTTGCTGGTATAAATGTCTTCTTATTGAACAAATGGCAGGAAGATGACAACTTGGTCATTGCAAAGGTTTGTTTTCTAGGTTGTTTCTGTCAGCTTTAAGATGGGCATAGAGCAATCCATAGGTTCTGGATTAGTGATACCAAGGAGAAGGGAAATGGGAAAAATGTCCAAATCAAAGCAGCAAAATAGTGTCTAGGGCAGCCAAGGAAGGTGTGGAGAGATGAGGTGTGTGAGAGAAGCGGGGGAAATGAGGAAAATAAAGCAAATACATTTCAAATCCAAAACAACCCACTATGCCTGAGTTTTCTATGCAGCTCTACAAACAGAATAGCTGTGAAACTGAACATATTTCAAAACCTTGAAGTATGAATAGGTAACATATGTCTGTCTTGTTTTTCTTAATTAACTATGAGAGAAAAAAAATCCCACACTCTGATTTTTCATAGGTTTACTAAATTAGATGCATTTTAGGAGAATCGTCTAAAATTGTAGGTGGAATTTTAGGTGGAAATAGGTCATTATTGGTAGATATTGCTCAAAACCTGTGTTTGCACTCTTAGCATCCCATTTATACTTCTAGGAAACACAGACATGGTGAAAGAAGAAAAGAAAAGTTCTTTATAAAGTCTGATGGCGATGTTTAAAGACTTCCATGAAATAAACCACTCCCTGTCCACAGTTCATTCCCCATGCATAAAAACAATACAAAGATGAGACTAGGAATAGGAGGAAGAGTCACGTTCCATTTCTCCAAATGTTTTCCATATACTTTAGCTGTTCTTGAATAGACCTTCTGAAATATCTTTTGAGGTCACCTACTTTGAGAGAATAGAGTCTCTGATTTTCAGGTGACATAGTGGTGGTAAGCCCAGAGTGCCCGAAAACATAAATGTTAATTATAGTTTCCATTTTTGTTATTCTTATAGAAAAGACAACAATTTCTTCTCCATCTTGCTAAGCCATTGCTAGTTTCAAGGATTTGTGCTATGATCTGTATGAAATCAAAATCCCCGTGTTAAACACCAAAAAGCTGTATCACAAAAAAAGTGAAGTCAATCTAGTAATTATCTCATCACTTCTTGCTTTTGAGATATAGTGGCCGGGGTAGTGATAAGTCTTAGAAAGATCTGATTGCTTCTAATTCCATGAACTTAGTGGACAAGTACATTTCCCACATGAACTGAAATCATTGCAGTCACGCAAATCAAGAAAGTAATAAGAAAAATTCACATTATCAGTATGCTGCTACTTTAAAAATACAATCTTACAAAATGAAATCCACCTCAACCGAAGCTGTGGCATAATTTTAGCAATTGAAAATTACTACCTTGTCTAGAATAACATGTACTTAGAAACAAAATGATTCAAAAACATGATGTACCTATTCTGCTTTCTTTAGAGAAAATTCGACATCAATTTACATTATATCATGATAAATATCTTCAACAATCAGTGCTTAAATAATTCAGTCTATCTTTGTTACATCTAAACATTCTGCTGTTTAACTAAATTCACTCTGCATTATAGATGATAAAAAATATTCTACGAATGTCATTCTTACTGAAAAGCTAGGTTTCTCCCTCAGCCCCTCTAGCTTCCAAAAGCAACCACATCAAAGGAAAAAGGTGCATTGGGGGTACTCTTTATAAAACTGTTCATCCCAAATTCACAGACATCATGAAACATGAAATCATCTCCAGCATGTTAAAAGAAAAATTATGGATTAACCCAGAAGTCAAGCACAAACACACTATTTCTTTTTCCTTTCCATAACCCAGATTGGTAGTATTAGCTTACCTTATTAGCTGAAATGCCAAACAGAATGTCTTTATGGAAAATTAAGTTCATTATTCATCTCAGCTTTGATTTGGTATAGTGCAGCTGAGAGCACTTAGCCTCTCTCTATGATTTGCCGATGCAAAGTGGGTGAGTAAGGCAGTAAACACAGGGCTTGGGGGTGGAGGGAGAGTGATTGGCGATGGCTCACAACTCTAGACTTGCAACTTTACATTTTCATTCATATGAAGATGGAATCAAATCTCATCACAGAAGACTACCACTTAAGTGAATACTGAGTGCAGATTTTTAAGCATGTGCAATTTTGCATAATAGTGCAGTTAGAGTGTGGAGCAGGCTCACTGCCCCAACAAAATGACATCGCTCTCTTTCATTATCTCTGTGGATTCTTGGGCTATTGATTCACCTTGCAGCACATATGGGGAGTTATGTGTATTCTGTCAAAGAGAAGTTCATGTAGGGGAGCCATCCCTGAAACTTGCTAACAAAAATGCCTGATTGTTTCACTAGCAATGGAAAGAATAGAGGCAGTTTTCAATTTTGTGCACACAGGGAAACTGGATACAACATTCAAATACAGCACCAACAGAGACTTTGAGGATCCAAGAGTAAAATGACAGTAGATATGTGTTCTCTGTATATCAATTCTTTTTGTCTTTTGGAAGAAAATTAAGCAATATTCTTTAATTGATTAAAGTTTCTTTAAGAGAAGTAAATACATTTTAGAAACCTCGAGATAAACTCTTAATTTTTAAAACATTAACTTCCATAGAGAAACATCCCAGAAAATACTTGTTCAGTGCGTGTCTCATTTCTAGACGGGGCAAAAGAACTATTGCAGCTTGTCTTCCCCGATGTTTTACTTTGTAAATTTTGAGCAGGCTGTGTTTATTAAGATCCGGCTTTCTCAATAGAAATCCTCAGTCACCATAGGGAGACTAGTTCTAGGTTCTCAACAGACAAGATCAATATGACTGTGATGCAATTTTAGTTTAGAGCAAAGACTTTTTAACTTTTATTGTCTTGTCACTGTAAAACCAACCCCCCAAATTCTTCTCTCCTGAATTAATAAAAGGCCAGGCTGTCTTTAATAAGAAAGTACAAAGAAAAGGCATGATTAAATGATTGATTTACCTACAAATGTTTTTTAGCAGTGTTACCATATGATCCAGCAACTATACTCTTAGATATATATAGGGAAAAATGAAAACAAATTTCCACATAAACATTGGGAAACAAATGTTTATAGGATCATTATTCAAAATAATAACAAAAGCAGAAGTAACCCTAATGTCCATAGACTCATGAATGGATAACAAAAATGCAGTATATCCATGTACTTGGCAATAAAAAGAAATGACATATTGACACATTCTACAATATAGATGGATCTTGAAAGCTATGCTAATTATAAGAAACCATACAAAAAAGATCACATGCTGTATGATTCCAATTTATAAAGAAATGCTCAGCATAGACAGAAACTATAGAGACAGGAAGTAGCTTAGTAGAAAGTACTGGGAACTTATAGTTCATGGCTACAGGGTCTCCTACTCGAGTGAAGAAAATGTTTTTAGCTTTGATTTTGGTGTACAACTCTGTGGATATACTAAAACCACTGAATTGTACACTTTAAATTGGTGAAATTTATGCTTTGTGAATGGAATTTCAATAAGGATGTTCATAAAACTACTTTGTCATGGAAAGTTGTCATATAATGTTTATTGCTATGTGAATTAGTCATATATAATAAGTTCCATAAAAGTCAGATAGGGAGAGGTAAAGGAGGAGAAAGAATGAACCCAGATATATAGTCAGGCCTAAAGAACCATCTGTGCTGATGTTTTATTGCAGTTAACTTTCCTTTTTTAAAATATTCTTTAGTTGAGGATGAACACATCATATTTATTTATTTATCTATCTATCTATTTATTTATTTATTATATTTATCTTTTATGTGGTGCTGAGGATCGAACCCAGGGCCTCACATGTGCTACGCAAGCGCTCTACCACTGAGCCACAACCCCAGCCCCTGCAGCTAACTTTCAGTAAGAAAAACTCAACATCAGAGAGATATCAAAGATGAAGAGGAGGAGGAGGATAAAGAAGGAAACAGGAAGAGGAGGAAGAAGAGAATAAAGAGAAAGGGGAAGAAGGAGAAGAAAGAGGAAGTAGAAGAAGGAGAGTGAGAAGACAGACATTTGTTTTTGATAAGATAACATGAATAGGCAGATGACTCAAGAGGGAAAGCAGGGTCACAGAACGTAATTGCTGATAGGAATCAAGTGATCTAGAAGAGCATAAAAGAAGAAAGCCTTGAAACCAAAAGCATTGGACAATAAGGGTTTTGAAGTGTTTTGATAAAAGAAACTTGAAATTTTAAACGTGAGAGATAGGTTCTCAAGCAAGGCACAATACAGGAAGTGATGAGTGTCTATAAGAATTGCACTGGGGGCAGGGCATGTGGTGTACACCTGTAATCCCAGCAGCTGGGGAGGCTGAGGCAGGAGGATCACAAGTTTAAAGTGAGCCTCAGCAAAAAGCGAGGCGCTTAGCAACTCGGTGAGATCCTGTCTCTACATAAAACACAAAATAGGGCTGGGGATGTGGCTCAGTGGTCGAGTGCCCCTGAGTTCAATCCGTGGTACCCCCACCCCTCAAAAGAAATTGCACCAAGGAGCTAAAGCCCAGAGTGAAATGAGGTTTCTGAATTTTTTTAAAAAGTCCTAAGATCAACTAGAAGAACAAGGAACACCCCAAAGCCTGCTCCAGATGGTTTAATGTGAACAGATGATGGTGACAGAGGAGGAGGAAGGGGTGGAGGAGCAGGGGGGAGGAGGGAGAAGAAAGAAGATCAAACTCTCCAATTCTTGTTTTCCTACTGTTCTCTCTATCCAGTGACATAAGCTTCACCTTGGAAAGGGTAGAAGAAAAAACAAGGTGATAAGAAATCCAAACCACAGGAAAATTTCTTCAATGCAGATAATGCATAAATTTATATTATGTTTCCAGAACTCCCAAATGAGCTTCAGATACTTGACAACTTTATTTAAATACTTCAAAACACTGCATTCACAGCACCTTCAAAATCAAACTCTTTCTGCCTCCATCTCTACCCTCCAGAATAAACATACTGGGGTCTTCCTGAGTTCCCTACTTCCGTGAAGGAGCCACCATCTTTTATGCAAGTCAGGAACACAGGTACTCTTAAGGATACTTTTCTCTCTCTATCCAACTCACCAAATCCTATAGATTTGAAATCTGGAAACTAGCCACTTGCCCCAATATCACTGTTATCATCTTAGTCTCAAATCCTTTTTTTTTTTTAAAGTTGGTAAATAAATAGTGTATTTATCTTCTCATTGATTCTCCTTTTCTATTGCTTTTCTCTTTTCATACCTTGCAAAGGAAATGTTTTCAGAAGGCAAAGTAAATATCAGCCTTCCCCACTATTCCCTCCCATATGAACAAGAATATACAGGTTTAAATTTTAAACATGACCTGGGTCTAGAGTGATGGAGTCTTGCATATCTCTGCAGATTCATCTCCTACCCTCATGCCGATCTGGCCATCGTAGGCTCATTTCTGACCCTTTTGTTTCTGCCTTAGGCATATGCTTGTCCTTCTGCTAGAGATATGATTCTCTAGACTCATTGTCCAATTTAGCCTAGTTCTTCCTTTGGATCCCATCCCAGCCATTGCTTCTTAGGACTTGCTTTGTTGAATGTCTCATCAATACACTATTACATAATCTCCTTTATAGGGACTGAGCAAGGTGATCACTTGGGAAAGGTCTTCACTTATGAGCAGAAAGGTCACAAGCACATGGGCCACTACACTCATAGCATCTTTTAGAAGACTTACTCTTGATTAAACTTGTTATGGAGAGACCTGACTTCCTGTTGGCCACTCTTCTAATATGACAAGTAAAAGGGACATGCTGCAGGGAGAAAAGGCAGGGAGTAAACATTTTGGTTTTGGGAACCTGGAAGCCTGATCTTTGGTGCTAGATGTTGTTAGATAGTGCTAAAAATGCCAGCTGCATATACCTTAGAATTTGTGAAAACTTTAGTCCTGTGAGAAGCTGAATTCAGCCATAGTGCCTCTCGATGGAGACAGGGACCACTCTGATTGTGGACAGTATACTGCCAGAAAAGCTGAATAATTCAGTACTATCCAACAATACCCCTTACCATGGTAGGAGATTTACATTCATTTGTGTGATTGATTTCAATAATGTTAATATCACCACTGGACAATAGGGAGCAGGAGTGTTGGAACAAAATCTTTCCGATCATCATTGTATACTTTGCACACACATAGGGCTTAGCAATAATAGATATTTAATAAATTTTTTGAATGAATAAATACCAAAGCTCTTAAATTAGTAGGCTGGGGTTAGAGAGTGGTGAGAGTATAATTACCACTAGCAAAAGAATTTTAAGCATGTGTTAAAATATGGCCTTTCTGTATCTTTCTCTGGTCAATTTAGCTGTGATGTCACTACATCATGAAGACCTGCCATTAGTTCAACACATACATTTATATTAGAAAGTCAGCATTTAGGATGTTGGTTTAAAACATTGTAAGACTTATTATATTAAAAATTCAATTTTTTCCAATTAGGACATTTTTTTAAAAAAGACAACAAATCTAAAAACAGTAAGCTTGAGTTTTTGTGCTATATTCTAACTCAAAGAACATTTGGTAGGATCCTAGAATAAATGTGGATCATTTTTTTTTTTTTTGGTACTGGAGGTTGAATTCAGGGGCACTCGACTACTGAGCCACATCCCCAACCCTATTTTGTGTTTTATGTAGAGACAGGGTCTCACTGAGTTGCTTAGCACCTCGCTATTGCTGAGGCTGGCTTTGAACTTGCGATTCTCCTGTCTCAGCCTCCCAAAGTGCTGGGATTACAGGCTTGCACCACTGTGCCCGGCTAATGTGGGTCATCTTAAAGATCGATTAGAGAAATGATGGCAGCAAAAGTCTGAAGATGGACAAGACTTTTGAATGGTCAAAAAGATTTGATTTACAAACAGCAACTTGATATGCTTGACTTTGTAGCTCTGCATCATCCTAGAACAGGTTGTTCAATGGAAGGGCTCTGAGTGCTGAGAGCAGTGTGCTAAGCGGAATGCACTTTATTTTTATTTCTAAAGATTAACTCGGTTGATAGGTAAACACATACACCAAATTTCCTTATGCAAAACTATCTCCACAGCAAACAAACAAATGGGGAAATATTTCTAACAGAATCTGTTTCTGTAGGAACTGAATTGTCTCACTTCTCTTGGAATCCAATCCAAACAACAAAAAACAACAATGCAACAAAATGAAAAGAAATACCCACAAATTACTTTTTAGAAAACCAGCAGAAAATCTCCAAATTCCAAAGTCAGAATAGGAAAGCCAAGGAAGGAAGTGAGAAAAATATGGTAAATCTATGGGAGATATTTTAGGGACCTATATGCTGCAGCAGAGCTCAGAAATCTTCATTGAATATTTACTTCCCCAAAGGAATATTCACTTCCTAAAAGTGTAGGCTTTAATCTAAGAGGCAAGTGCTGTGGAAAAGACTGGGGTTAATGTAGCTGGTGGAAGATGGTACATCTCATTAAGGGCCAGAAAAATTCTAAGTGTTTCTGAAAATGACTCTGTAATCGGTGTCCCTGTGTGTCAGTCAACCTGTGAAGTAAATCATGATGTAATTAAGGAGGAACAGAACTCAGTTTGGTTCTGAGTGTCAGGGGACACGTGTTTAAACAAAGGAAACCCTTGATGGTCAGAAAATTACTGTCCGTGATTTCCTCTCCAGGAACCTTCTAACTCTCTAGGAAAATCCAACTCATTCAAATGGGAGTTACATAAAAGTAACATGCAGATCCTATAAGACATGAAAAAGAGCAGCCACAAATTTCTTGTAGATAATGAAAACTTACCTGAAAAATATGTTGTCATAAAAAAGATTTAAGTGCCTAATTCAAATTTTCATTACTAATTAAGTGAATAATAAAGCAATTACATCTATAAGGAAAATATCATAAAGTAGAATTAGAAGAACCCAGGGAAGGATCAATAGGGTGTTATTGGCAGATTGTCACAGGATGTGAAACAGGGATTGATAGAATTAAAGGGATCAAAGAAAATAGAAAGGCACAAAAGATAAAGATGAAAAAGAGCAAATAAATGATACAGAGATACAAAAGGTAAAAAAAGATTAGAAAGAAAGGAAAGTATATTTATGCCAGGCAAAGGAGATTCAACATAGGCATAGTCATAAACCCTGAAAAAGAAAGCCAAAACAATGGAACAGAATAATTATCTTAAAATGTAATTCAAGAGAACTGTTCTGAAACAAAAGTGTCTTAAATGCACCTATTTGAAAAGTGTCTTTTGTATCAATGAAAAGTCATCCAGAATGGTCAACCTAAAGACATATCCTAGAAAATTTTTTGGAAAGAATCTTTTAAATGGTCAGTCAAAAAGATAAAATCAAGCTGGGTGCATTGGCCCATGCCTGTAATCCCAGCACTTAGGGAGGCTGAGACAGGAGAATCATGAGTTCAAAGCCGGCCTCAGCAACGGCGAGGTGCTAAGCAACTCAGTGAGACCCTGTCTCTACATAAAACACAAAACAGGGCTGGGGATGTGGCTCAGTGGTCGAGTACCCCTGAGTTCAATCCCTGGTACCAAAAATATATATATAAAATCAGGTGAGGGACAGAAAATGAGCTGACATCAGACTTTGCACAGAAACATCTAACCTCAGCTCACAGTGCAGGAATACCTATAAGACACCAAGGAAAAAAGGCAAGACGGGTGCACTTTCATTCAGTCAAGCTCTCCACATATCAGAACACAAGGAGAAAGAGCTTAGAACATGATGAGAATTTTGGTAATAATTCTTAAATAAGCCTGTCTAGGGAAAAATACTAGAGGAGAAACTCTAGATTAACATGATTTCAACAACAACAACAACAAAAATGTCATCAAAAGAACTAGTAGCCAAAACCTAGTTTAGTATATTTTGGAAAGGGTTTACTGTCTTACTGTGAACTTAAAAAGGAATACCTTGATGACCCAAAGTGACAAGAAGTTCTTATTCTCTATATATAGATGGACTTTAAGGATTTTTTCCCTACTCCTTATGTGTGTGCACATGCATGTGTGTGTGTTTGTATGGTTATTAAATCATTAATGGATGTTCAATATTTTGATAAATCTTTTTCTGCTGATATTGAGATAGCCATATGTTTTCTCCTTCAATCTTGTGGTGCCGTTAATGATGTGATTATCTTTCTGTTAAGCCTTCTTTCATTACTAAATTAAAAGTCATATGGCCATCTTATTTTACATTATGTGTAATTTTTTTTTTTAATTTTAATTTTTATTTATTTTTCTCAAAAGTTGCATTTAAATACATGTTATCAAACATAACAGAAAAAAAACAAATTTTCAGAAGCTGTATGTGTAATTTTTAAATTTTACTCCCAAGTTTATTAAGTTTTTGTACTAGATCCATGAAATAAATTACATTAAAAATTTTCTTTCTCATATGTTCTTTTCTTTGTCTCACTTAAGACTTCACTAAATCCTAAAATGAATCGGGCATCTTTTCATTTTTATTGTTATGGTGAGCTCTAGATGAATTTATATATGGCAGGAAGGAAATTTTCCTTCCCAAGTTTCATAAAACTGATTTGCTCTTTTCTCCTTCTGAGTGAATTTTAAACTTAAGTTGTTGTGCATATATTTAACGTTTCCATGGTTTTTTTGTTGTTGTTGTTTGTTTGTTTGAGTTCTGAACCATTTATTTTTCTGGGAAATTAAACACAAGTTTTAAATGTGTTGTGGAAAGGTCTTTTTCCTATTTACATATTATATATTTAACATCTGCTCTGTACATAAATGTCCCGTTTTCCTGTCCTAATAGTGCTAATTGTATGTTTTCTCTTTTTCCTCTTTATGAGTTTATTCAGAGATTTGTCAATATTTTCAGCCTTTTCAAAGCATGGCACCAATATAAAAGAGTTGGCAATGGTTATCTCTGGTTGGTTTCTGTCTTCCCTACACAGAATTTCCCCAATGCATATATATTAATTTATAAATCCATTCCTAACAACAATACCTGTAATAAAACAACAAACTTTTAAGCAAAATGAAGAAATGTGGACTAGATAGGAGATTCCTAACTGGTCAAATGGTCTTTCCTAAATGACATATAAATAATTTCATAGGAAACAAGCCAATCTCTCCGAGTAAGTAAAAGCTTTTCTTTTTGGCCCTATTCTGAACCTTTTAAAAATTATCAACTTCAATGATGATATATTAGACACAGTTATAAGATTTATAAATAACACATTTAGGAGATATTTATTTGATTTCAGATTTAATGTTCTCCAATTTTGATAGTGAAAATTCTTTTTAATAGTCCAAATGGCACTTCCAGGTGGGTAAATTAGAAACAATTTGTCTCTTCCACAAGACTCTATTGCCATTTGCTAGAAATTTATGGTAATAAATAAATAATACTGAGGTAACTACTTGTAGGTGGTGTTCCCTAGAGGTAAGCAGTGCCCACATACATGACAATAGCCAGTGACCCTGGGCTACCAAGGTGTACTTATATCTATAGAACAACACAGGAAAGATAAATATGATATCCTACGTCATGCTAAACTGCCCAAGAGCACAGTACAGGGTGGGGAAATACGTCAATATGATTGGACAGGAAGAAATGATCCCAGCAATTTTAACTCAGTATGACAGGTTGATTGGCTGCTGGATAATCTAGCATCCCGATAGATGGATGATGCTCATGTCCAAAGATCTGTACTGAGCACTGGGAAATCTGAACCCAACTGAAATATTGTTCACACAATTGTACCATAAACTTAGAGGGATGTTTATTTTCTTGGGATGAGATACAATTTGTCAGTTGGGATGCTGAAAGCGAAAGCACTTCCAGGCCTGTTTTTAAGGAATTTCCTAAGGAAGTGGGTCCATAGAAGGCAGAGCGATGAAGACTTTGGGGCGAAGAGTGGTTTCTGTTAAATATGTGAAGGACTGCCATGTGGAAGAGTAGTGAGATATGTTTTAGATAGTTCTACAATTAAGTAAAAAGGAGGCAGATTTGAATTCACACTTGAGAAGCATCTTCTACAGGGGATGTCAAGCATGGGAAGTGCTGTTAGGTGAAGACCAGACAACTTTTTCCCAAGGCCATTTGCTAATGCCTTACCATGACACATGACCATTGGCCTGGCTTGTGTTCTTCCAGAGTTTCTCTGGAGCTAACAATTGGACACTTATCAAGAAGTTTATAACAGTAAAACACTTGGCTAGGTTTCTAAGGAAATAAGAGGAAGAGAAAAAGAATCATGAAAAAGAAAAACAGAAGGAGAGCAAAAAGAACTGGGAAAAGAGAAATGAACTCAATGGAACAGAAACTACTACTATAAGTACAAGGGTAGAGAAAGACAGTGAGACATTATTAGAAAATTGCCAGTCAAAATAAGGTTGAATGTAGGCCACTGAGACAATGGCCCCATTTTTTGGTTAATTAGATGAGAGAATTGTGATTGCTAAAATTAAGAGATTGAGAAACTCTAGCAAAGTGAGGTCAACAAAAATAGCTAATAGGTGGGGAATTACTTCAGTCACTTGAAACTGAAGAAATCTCTTACTAGTGGATATTAACTTGTTTATAATATAAAAGAAGGAAATGTTTTTCTGCTTTGTATTACATACTGTAATGCTGTATCAACAGAGGGTTTGGTATGTAGTAAGAAGAAAATGATTGCTTTAGAAAAGTACACTCTTAGTTAGACACTAACCTGGACATTTGAGCTTTCTTCATCTGAAAATAGCAGCAAGAGCAAACCATATCTCTGTACAATAATTATGCAAAATTGAAATATTTCAGTTATTTTAAGACAGCAAGATTAACTTGTACTTTTTCCTTCAACTTGATATTTGGGAATAATAACAAGAAAAAAAGTTTCAGTTTTTCATTGAAAAAGATATTTATGACATTATTCATAATGGTGGAAAGCTGTAAAAAATATTCAAATGCCAAATGACTGAGAAATGAATATTTTTAGTAGTAGTATATTTGCTTACTTTAATAGCTATACATATTTTCATGAAAATGATAGGCTATTATTAAACCATTAAGCTTTTACTAAATGGATACAAAATGATTATTGTCCCATCACTTTAGAGAAACCACTGGTGCATTTAATAGTTAAGCAGTTGCTGAGTTCACTGTAGACTTCTCATTGTCTGACTGGACCACTTGTTGAACTTCCCTGTTTCTCAAAATCCCTTCTCCCTTTGCTTCCGTAGTCTTCTGATTTCCTCCTATTGTTACAACCCTCACTATTGCTCCCCTATTGCTTCTTGTTTGTGTATCCCATGCAATTGGCCTGAACAGTCTCATCTTCTGCCTTTGCACCTGCCCCGCCCCCTGCAATCTCATTCATTCTCAAGCTCTTCTCTACCTCCTGTGTCCTAACATCCAAACCCCTTTCTCTAGTCCCGACATCTTCTTGAACTCCAGAATCATAAATATGGCTGTCTTCCCTTCTCCCTCTTTTTCACCTGTCCCATTCAATACTTGATAAGGTGGACAACTTTAAGATAGGGTAGAAAGTTACCTTTACTTCCCTCTGTCTTTATCACTTCTTGCTTAGCCCAAACTACAGTCTCATTTACTGTAATAACTTCTAGGATTTATTCAAATGAATGCATGCCTATGGGACACTTTCAACTGGATATGCTACAAGTGCATGAGATGCTGCATGGCCAGAATGACATCATCTTCCCCATCCAAACTTCTTATTTGACTCATATTATTTATTTCAGTTGGAAGTACTGATATGCACCTAGTGTTTCAAACTATAAACTGATTGCCATTTCTACTCTTCACATTCCTGATGGCTTAGTCATCCAATCTCCAAGATCAGGCAATTCTATACTTTAAAAAGTTTTTCCTATTTAAAAGCTCTCACCAGGAGGCTCCTTTTCTGTCCAGTAAAATAAGAGTTCCTTGAGGGAAAGACTAGATCATTTCAGCTTTATATTCCCAGTTTTTAGCAGAGTGTTTCATTTAGTTTTCACAAGTGATTGTACTAAAAATTATATTATGTACAAAAAAGGATCAAAATGTCCTTTTGCAAAAGTGCTTAATTGCAAATGTCAAAAATGCATATACAGATGCTCCTTGACTTATCATGAGGTTCCATTCCAGTAAACCCACAATAAATTGAAAACATAACTTAACGTACTGAACATACTACTTAGCAACACAGTGTCTGTGGAGAAGTCTCCCTCAATATTGTTTGACCGACTGGGAACTGGGGCTCACTGCAACTGTCCAGAGAGAGGATCAATATGCATATTACTAGCTCAGGAAAAGATCCAACCTCAAAACTTGAAGTACAGTTTCTACTGAATGAATGTCACTTTTGCACATCATAAAGTCAAAAAAAGGGAGGAACTGCAGAATGATATCGATCAAATTATGCTATGTACATATGTGAATATACTACAGTGAATTCTTCCTTTATGTATATTAATAAAGCAGCAATTAAAAAGCAATAAACCAATGGGAAGAAGACCAATAGGATAGAGAAAGGGAAATGAGAGAGAGGAAGGGAGGGAAAAAGAAAGCACTGGAAACTGAAGAATATATCCCAGGCATGTATGATCATGTCAAAACAAACCCCACTATGGTGTAAAACTATAATTCACTGATAAAAACAATTAAAATTGTAAGTCAGACTGTCATAAGTCGGAGATCATCTGTATTTACATTTATAGATTCTGGAAGGGATTTAAAATGATATGAGGAATTTGTGTAAGGAAAAAATGATTTATTAAGAGATAATAAAAAATTCAAATAAAAAAGAAGCCACAAATATGTAGTTCATAGGCAAAGAGGAATCTGGACCCAATAAATTCAATATTGTCTAGAGGAAGACCCCTCTGCTCTAAAAAAGTCACTGAAGGAGCTTTCACATGATAAACATTGGCAGCTATATCATCTCAAAGAAAGGAACACTACTGTCAGATGGTACTAAGAGCACTTTCATTGTAGGAAGAAAAGTGAGTAAAGCTACTGAATTCTTACGTATCAAGAAGAGAGACTAAGCTGGGCATGGTGGTGCATGCCTGTAATCCCAGTGACTCGGGTGACTGAGGCAGGGGGTATCACATGTTCAAAGCCAGCCTCAACAACTTAGTGAGGCCCTAAGCAACTTAGCGAGACCCTGTCTCAAAATAAAAAATAAGCGGGGAGTGGAGTGGGGTGGAGAAAGGGAGACAGACTAATAAAACTGATCTACTTTAGAGGTTTTTCTATGTATTAAGGTTAAATGTGTTTTTGAAGTTGGAAGAGAAGTTAGATCAAGTGGCAATATTTAACACAAATTGAAAAGTTAATTGCAGAAATGAATAATATCTAATAATGAATACTTATACCATATAAATAAGTATACATACAAGTACACTGACTTGAAATCATGATTTGAATGTTGATGTTGCCAAACTATATTATAAAATTATTCCTTCAAAACAATCTGACATAGAAATAGTTGGCCTTTCCATTGAATCTCGACATAAGTGAAATGTTAGAAGACTACTGCATAAATCTGGTGATCTCTCTTAGTTGATATGTGCTCAGTGAGATGCATGATTTTATACACCTTTAATACCAAATTTAAAAAATGGCAGGATGGGGGTGTAACTCAGTGGTAGAGTGGTATTAGATTTAAAAATATATTATGTATTAGGTAGTAGGTTCTGTGGTAGGAAGAATATTGGCTCCCTGAAGATGCTCACATCTCACTCTATGGAAGCTGTGAATGTGTTTCGTATAGGGCAAAAGGACCTTTTGGGATGTGATTAAGTTAGTGATCTTGAGATGGGGAAATGATCCAGGATTACTGAGTGGGTCTAATGTAATCACAAGGATCTCTGTGAGTGAAAGATGAAGGAAGAGAGTCTGAGAAGGAGACATGACCACAGATGCAGAGATCAGTGTGATGTAATTGCTGGCTTTGAAGATACAGGAAGGGTGCATGTACTAACATGTAACAACAAATCCCACCACCATACACGACTGTAATGCACTAATAAAAAGTTTTAGGAAAAAAAGATACAGAAAAGGGTCAGGGGCCAAGGGGGAAGCCCCTAAAACTTGAAAGGGCAATAAAAAGAGTTCTGCCCTAGTGTCTTCAGAAGGAATACAGTCCTGCTGACAATTTGATTTTAGTTCAGTGAGACCCACTGAGACTTTTGACCTCCAGAACTGTAAGATATAACTCTGCATTGTTTTACATTGGAGTATTATTCAGTCATAAAGAAAAACAAAACCTTGTCATTTGTAGCAAAATGGATGGCATTGGAGGACATGAAGTGAAATAAGTCAGTCACAGAAAGACAAGTATCACAAGTATCTTATATGTGGAAGTTAAAACATTTCAGCCCGAATATAGGACATTGATTACTAGAGACTGAGAAGGGTGTGTAGGTGGTGGGAGGGTAGATAAAAGGAGGCTGGATTTGATCAGTGCATGCTGTATGCATGTGTTCAAATGTCATGCTGAACTTTATTAATATGTACAATTAATACATATTGATCAAAAATAAAATAAAAATGAATTTGTGTTCTTTTAAACCATAAGTTTGTGGTTATTATAGCAGCCATAAGATACTAATATGGATGATATAGAACTTCATTTTCTCAGAAGTTTGGCTTAATGGGATTGTGATGTCTAACAGTAACTTCTGTAATGTCTGTTAAATCTGTTCTTGCTTTCCTTTACATTGTCATGACCAGGTGTTCTGGCTCAATTATAGTAGCATTTATTGAGGCATTATATAATGTTCCCTTTCTAATCATTATTCCAGGCCTTTTTTATATGTTAACTCATTTAATGCTTTCAACAACTGAGTGACAGGTGTTTTTGCTTTCTCAATATTACAGAGGAGGGGACCAAAGCAAAGAGAAGTTAAAAAACTCAAAGTTGCACGATCAGTAACAAACAGGGTTTGAACACTGCTTTTCTGGCACCAAGACTGTTCTTGCTCTTCCCAGAGCTAATATCATGTAGATCTTGGAACTGCATGGCTTTTGGTGAAGGTGGTCTCCACACTAATTTACATCCACATTGACTCTGTTGATAATTCTCATAATAGACAGAATTTTGGCTCCCATACTCTTTACCTCCTGGTGTCATGTTCAAGAATTTATGTCTCATGGCAAAGGGACTTTGCAGATTAAGGTTACTAATCAGAAACCTTAAAATAGGCAAATTACCTTGGATTAATCTGGGTGGACCCAAGGTAATTATATAAACCCTTAAATTAACAGTTTTATGTTACCCACATTTTAACACCATAAAATAACGTAAAATTAACATAAGATAGGAAAAGAAAAAGCGTTTTTTCTGGCCAAGGGTGGAAGAAGGAGTCAGAAAGGTTGTGGCAGAAGACACTGGTGAGATTCAAATCATGGTAGAGATCCAATGTGCTATTCATCACCTTTAAGAAGAAGAGGAAGAGACCTGAATTGTACAACTGCTAAGAAGTAAGTTTTGCCATCACCTGATTGCATTTGAAAGCAGAATTTTCCCCAGTGTCTCCAGGTAAAAGACCAGCCCCACCGTCACCTTGACTTCTGTCTTGGGAGGCCCTGAGCACAGGATTCAGCCAAGCCAAGCTGTGTCAAGACCTCTGACCCATGGACATACGGTCTTTCTGACCTTCTCTACAACTGTTCTCTTTCAGACTGAGCTGGGTTGTTCTTGAAACAACCACTGTGATGTGCCGTCGTTTTCTTTTTCCTTTCTTTTCCCCTCCCTTGTTTTTGTATCCTGCCTGCTTGCCACCTCCTCTGTCCATCAATCCAGATAGACAGCCATCCACATACACATAAATGGTATTTTCTAGGCATTGTGTCAGACATGAGAAATACAGGGCTGAATCACTGAGAGATTAACAAATAATGGGAAAGTGCTAAGGGAGATCTCTCCCAATACACTGCCATAGAAATGCTATCAAAACTTTGAAGATTTAAAGCATCTCAGATGGGGGAAATGTTCTTTTCTATCCTCCTTTCCTAAAATCTAGTTTTGGATTCTTCTTCCTATAAATATCCATACACTTTGTTCAGATATCTTTAGGCTTTTTCTTATTTGCCTTGTTTTATATTTATGTCTATTTAATGTCCCACTAGACTATAAACTATCTGAGAGTAAGGACAGTTTTACAAATATTTGAACTCCCCTCTCCTTCTAGCTTCAGTGGTTGTATATACGCAGATCCTTGGTTATTTGTTTGTTTGTTTCTTGAACTGAAATGATCACTTAAGAAAACCTCCTTTACATTAAACCTCCAAGTTCCAACAGAGTATACACTTATTCTTGGTAATATTTGCCGACAAATAATAATTCTTTAAAAACTGCACATTCTCAAATTATTCCAAAGTTATAACCCCCAAATTTTTCTAATGAACTATTATCACAAGGAAGAAAGCCATCAATTTTATGTTTTTAAGGAAAAGTTTACCAAATTTTAAAAATATCATAGTTTATAGCTTTTTTTTGAGATAAGATCAAAGATAAAAAATGTCACTTTCAAGAAGATGAACACAAACATTACCTCCTAAAATTTTTATATAATTTTGGGAGTTCATTGGTGGCATCTCTGGACTCCTTAGGGGTTCACAGCCCAGGATGGAAACACGTGACTTAGGTGGATGTGGTATGCCTTGCCTGTCTGCATTTGACTTTGTCCCCAAGCTCCCCACCAAAGAGTATTTCCAAAGATGAATGACTTATAAAGTCTGTCAAGTGCCATTGGCTCTGCTCCAGCCTGTGAAGGGACACCTGGTGCTGCTGCAGTCCTGGAAACCCTCTTCCTTGAGGGCTGCATTGGGGAACCCTGCCTTAGTGAGCTTTTCCAATGCACCTACCACCAATGGTATTGTCCTACCTTGCTGGGTTGAAGCAATTTCTCTCTGTCTCAGTGTCAAAGATGGTCAAAGAACACTTGGTTTCAGAAAGCAATATGAAAAAATATGCATATGAAGTTTGGTGAGTAAACAAATGAGACTAGACAGCATGTTTTTGGTAATCCCAGTTCTCCTAAAGCAGAAGGTGACTTTAAAAAGCATATCTTGGTTATTATTGTATGAGACTTTTGCCTATTGTCAAAGTAGATAGCTATATTTACAATTAAGAATGATATGATGAAGGGCTGGGGTTGTGGCTCAGTGGTAGTGTGCTTGCCTCGTACATGTAAGGCACTGGGTTCTATCCTCAGCGCCACATAAAAATAAATAAACAAAATAAAGATATTGTGTCCATGTATAACTAAAAAATATTTTAAAAAGAATGATATGATTAAGTCACGTAGATCAAGAACACTAATTTTTCAGTGGAAAATGGAAAAGTTTGAGTCTCACTTGTCTCAGGAAACAGGATTAAGTAAAGCACCACCGTGTAAACTGAAAATGAACACTCCAAGTATCTTTCTAGAAAACTCTTTCCCTTTGGTCAAAGGCAGAAGCGTGTGAGGTAGGCAGGAGTGTCTCAGGTAACATGCAACCTGAACCTGAATGGTTCCAGCTGCATGACTCTGCTGGAGCAATTATGACGACTCATTGCCAACTTCCAAATCCATGTGCACCCAGATGCAACTCTTAGAGGTGCCAAAACATTGAAATTTTCAAATAAATGTGAAGAGGAGAAAAGTTTTGCTGACTTGTTTCTTTAATGAGTAAGAGAATCCTAGATGAAGATTACTGTGTAAAACAGAACTTCAATGGTGACAGCCCAAAGAGTGTGAATGAAAACGTTATGCAAAGTACTGCCTGGCCAGAAAATGGCAATTCAAGTGCAAACTGCAGAGCAGCAGCAGGGCAGGCACCTGAGGGGACAGGCCCAGGATGAGTGGCCAAGGGAGAAGTCAGCACCTGGAACAAGGCCAGAATCCAATGAGTGACTACTAAGGGGTGGGTGAGAAGCTGGACAAGATCCCACGCCAGTCCTCATGTTTGTAAGTGGCAAGTTGGTTGTATTTATTGGAAAATAGGTATATGTTTCATATTCCTAATCTTAAAATTCTAAATTTGAAACTTGAAATTTTTGGATCACAGACATGATGCCACAAGTGGGGAAATTCTACACTTGACTTCACATGATAAGTTTCAATCAAAATGTAGGCACACTTAAAATGTATAAAATTGCCTTCAGGCTGTGTGTATTCGGTATATATGCAACATAAATGAATCCTGTGTTTAGACTTGGGTCTTGTCCCAAGAAACCTCATTACATGTAGGCAAATCTCTCAAAACTTTTTAAAAAACATCTAAAATCTGAAACACTTCTGGCCCAAGCAGTTTGGATAAGGGATACACAACCCGAAATTTCAATAATTGACCCTTGAAAAATCACTCCATGAAATAAGTCTTTTATCAAAGAAAAAAAAGGATGTTAGGAGCAGTGGAGTGATCTATTTAATGCCACAAGGAAGTGGAAGAGCAGGTGTTCATCCAGGGTAGCCCTCACTTTCCCCTTGAGGCTCCTGGTCCCCATGTAGTCACATAGAAAACTACTGATCAGTTTGGACACTTCCAACCACTGCTGAGACAACAAAATACAATCTTGTGTGTGTGTGTGTGTGTGTAAAAGTCCAAATCTACTATATATCAATATAGTAAAAAACAAAAAAAACCACACATACACAACTAGGGGAATGTTGTGCAATAGAACTTTCTCTGATGATGGAAATGTTTTATGTCTGTGCTGTTCAATATGGTAAATGCTCTCCACATGTGGCCATTGACCATTAAATATATGGCTAGTGTACCTGAATACCTCAATTTGAATTTTTATTTAACTTTACTTCTTTGAAGTTTAAATAGCTACCTGTGGCTATTGGCCAGCCACCATATTGGATGGCATGGGACTAGACTATCAGATTTAAAAGAAGCTCTATGGGTCATTGGCTTAATTTCACCAATAGGGAAATATCTTTTGTTGTACCCATAACATGGTCATCCAGTCTCTCATTACACCTTTTTTCCCCCAAAGTACAGGGACTTGAACCCAGAGCTTCATGCATGCTAGGCAAGCACTCTAGCACCAAGCTGTATCTCAACCTCAGTATACATTTTTAATCCCAAGAAGCTCTTCACCTGACTTGGGATCTGATGCCTTTGTTAGAAATATTTTCCCACTCTAGTAAGTACATCCTCAGAAGATATGATCTTGGAATATAGCTAGTTTTTGGTGTAATAATAAACCATTCATTATCCTGGGGTTATTTTCCAACCTGCTGTTTCTACCTTTCTCATGCTGTGAACTTTTGGTGTTCCAAGTGTGGCCCCAGCTCCATCTAAATTCTCTGGGTTCACAGTGTTGTTACAGCTACCCACAGTATCCACGTGATTCCATCCTGTCATCTGGTGCTGATCCTGAATGCAATGATGCTCCATGAATCAGAGGATGCTTTCCCTCATCAAGGGTGCTGTGCTGCCTCCCTGGATTTCTTCTCTAGGGCCTGGTCAGCACTTCTGTTTCTGGGGCCTGCAGCCTGCTTGTTGGTTGAAGAGTCTGCAACCTTCCTACCTCTCTGAGGTTTCCTTGCCTGCTCTCTTCTTATCCTCACACATTTATTATGCTTAGAAATGCTGCCCAGAGATTTATTTGCTTGGGCTTGGTTGCCAGGCTACAGCATATCTTCCCTTTTGGGGAAATTTGAGTATTTTAGAAAAAAATGTTACATATCATCTTGTCAACTAGAGAATCAGTCCTCTCTTCCATTTACTTTCTTCCACCAGTTGATTGGTCAGTCACTCATCTGTTTTTTTCCTTTCCTTTCTCCAGACTGGTCCTTCCCTTTTCCACCTTTATCTAGTCACCTTCCCCAAAGTTCAGTCTGGGTACAAATTTTGGTTGAATGAAAGACTTTTTCAGAATGATTATTATTAAACTTTTAAACAAAAAATTTTACTCTACATCTGTGGAACAGATAACGCAAAGGAATTGTCTTGTGGTAGTTGGGTGGATTCACAGCTGGCTGGAGCTAAAAAATACAACACTACATTCTATTCACCCAGTAATCTAATAACACCTTCAAAAACACAAATGAGATTAAATTGGCATGGTTTAATTTTAGTGACTCTTTTCATTTCTTTTTTCCCTACAATTTTCTGTTAAGTGAATAATTAGCTTTTCATTCTTATGCATGGAGATATTTTATGAAATATTGACACAAGAGAAAGTGGAATCTGTGGAATATATTAAGACTGTATTCATCAGTTTAAATTGGTTTCATCTGGCTTAAACAAAGAAGGATGAGTATTAAATGAAGATTTGCTAGAATTATTTGAGATGTGATACATGTACATGAGGGAAACTCCAAAAGAAGGTAAGAAGTGGGATGATACAGATTATGTTGACTTCAACTTCATTATCATGACTCCTATCCCAATGGACTCCCAAAATCTGACCACTCTGTTTTGCCATTTATTATAGGGATTTAGTTTACATTCTATTGAAATTCCCTAGCAGTACTATTTATGCATTGGGTACCTGCAGCCATCTCTAAAAGCAGGCACCTATAACAATTCTACAGGCAAACTTCCCAAATCTTTAGTTAACATGCTGGGATATTTGGAACTCATACCCAGCAGAATTGTTCATGCCGAACCTGAAAAGATAAAAGCAGACAAGTTATACAATCATACTGACTTCTAGAGGATCTGGGCTTGGGGACTCCTACCTTACTTCCTTGTCATTTCAGTGAAATCATTTCTTATAGAAGTGAACATCACCAAATTAAACCCAGCATAGGATTTTAAATGGGCAAACATGTCTTTTCTGAACATAAGAAACTTACAGTGTTGTTAAAATGCTATAACTACAATCAGGTGGGTCGTCTTGTGGGATCAATTGTTTCTTATGGAAACAGACAAACAAGTAAGCAATAAGAGCCTTGAGTGATGGTCCTTTCACAAGTTGAGATATAATCTTCCAGTTACATGAAATAACATTGTTCTTTTGCAACTTAACCTTTTATATATCTGACTTGGCAAATGAATCTCATGTACCCCTTTGTTTTCAAACATGGTCACTTTCCAAACTAGATTTAGGCTGATACCTGTAATGATAGAGATAGAACTTGTTTTTTAAACTATAGTCAATAATTGTTGTTGTTATTAAAATAAATTCCCATCAAGAACAAAAAAATGTCCTTCAGGAAAAGACGAGAGGAAATGCTTACAAAGCATTTCATAGAACAGTGAAAAGTGAACAGATTTTGGAGTCAGACAGATCAGGGTGTAAATCTCAGTTCTGTAATCTTGAATAAATGTATCATCCTCCTTTCCATATACAACAAGTGGAATAACAACTACTCAGAAACCTCGGAAATAAAGACAATGTAGGAACAATGTGTGCTGAGCAACCTATGCTTAGCATAGTTCATAGAACTTTCTCAATAAGTTATGTCTTTTTTTAATCCTTTTATTCCTTCTCTTTCATCTTATTTTTATCATTATTCATTTTCACACAAAAATAGATCTAGCCTGGGATGGAGATCAAATAACATTCATTATGGTAACATGTAACAAGCGTTAGACTGAGAATGGGGGTCCTGTGTGTTCTTAGAAAAGGCAATTCCTCTTTTTGAGTCACAGGTGAAGAAGAAGGTATAAAGGCGACATAAGAACTTATCTGTAAGTAATACAGTAAGTAAGGAATAAAGGATCCACAGAACAAACGGAAACAATTAACAAAATGGCAGAAATAAGTTCTTACGTATCAGTAATGACCTTGAATATAACTGGATTAAATTTTCCATTTAAAAGACATATCTGGCTGAATAGATGAGAAACAAGACCCAATTATATGCTGCCTACAGGAAACTAATTTTACCTGTGAGGACACAGAGACTAAAATGAAGGGATGGAAAAAATATGTACCATGCAAATGAAAACCAAGAGAGTAGGAGGAGCTATACTTACATCAGATAAATAGAGTTTAAATAAAAACTGTGAAAAGAGACAAAGAAGGTCATTACATAATGATGAATGGATTCAGCAAGAGGATAGAGCAATTATAAATACATACGCAACTAACACCAGAGCATCTAAATACATAAATCAAATATTAATAGATCTAAAGAAAGAGACTGCAATATAATGATAGTGGGGGGCTCCAACACCCCACTTTCAGCATCAGACAGATCATTTAGACAGAAAATCAACAAAGAGACATCAGAGTTAAACTGTGCTCTAGACGAGTAGACCTAACAAATTTTTATAGAACGTTCTACCAACAACCACAGAATACACATGAATGGTTCTCCGGGATAGATTATATATTTGGCTATGAAACAAGTCTTAACAAATTCAAGGGATAGCAATCATATCAAGTATCTTTTCTGACCACAACAGTATAAAACCAGAAATCAATAGCAGGTAGAACTCTAGAAACTATACAAATTCATGGACATTAATTAACATGCTCCTGAATAACCGAAGGGTCAATGAAAAAAATTAAAAGAAACATTTAGACTTTTCCTTGGACAAATAAGAATGAAAACACATTTCAGAACCTATGGGATACCGCAAAAGCAGTTCTAAGAGGAACATATATAGCAGTAAGTGATGCAGGCCAGAGATCTCCACCCAAAAGACCCTTGCCATAATTAAACTTCTCATGTCTGATCAGTAGGATGTTTGCAGAGGTTATTGTGGTTGGTAGTCTCCTCTTTCTTGTAAATGCCACGTTTGTACACAAAAGGTGTGACAAAGAGCCTGCAAGCTTGTTGTACAAAAAGATATTATCCCTGTTTCCTTGGTAAAAACTAGTAAAACCTGTGTCTGGTCCAGAGGAAGGAACAGAAAGCACTTGTCATGTAAAACCTCCAAGCCCCTCCTCCTACTGGATATAAAGTCCAAAGAATTTCCAAAATCTTTGTTCAGAGGAAGAATTCTTAGGCGAGAGCCACCTCTGAACCATCCAGTCAATAAACCTGCTTCCTGAAAATTCCTTGGGTGTCCAGCTTCTTCTGTCCTACTTTATAAGCACAATAGATGAAAGAAGAAAAACCTCAAAAAATAATCTAACATTGCAACACAAGGAACTAGGTAAACAGGAAAACTCAACCTCATTTTTTATTGGTTCTTTTTGGTTATACATGATAATAGAATCTCTTTTGATATAATTAGACAAGAATGGAGTAGGTCTTATTCTAGTTAGGATCCCAATCTTGTGGATGTACAAGATGGTGGGATTCACTGGGATGTATTCATATACGTATGTAGGAAAATTATCGTCTTTCCTTTTCCCATCCCTCTCTCTTCCCTTCATTCTCCTTTGTCTAATCTACTGAATTTCTATTCTTCCCCTCCTTCCTCCTTATTGTGGGTAAGTGTCCACATAACAGTGAAAACATTCGACTTTTGGCTTTTTTGGGACTGGCTTATTTCACTTAGTATGATAGTCTCCAGATCCATCCATTCACTGGCAAATGTCATAAAGTCATTCTTCTTAATGGCTAAGTGATACTCCTTTGTGTACATATGGCATATATTCTTTATCCATTCATCTGTTGAAGGGCACCTAGGTTGGTGCCATAGCTTAGCTATTGTAAACTGTGCTGCTATAAACATTGATGTGGCTGTGTCACTATAGTATGCTGATTTTAAATCCTTTGGGTATATAGCAAGGAGTGTGATAGCTGGGTCAAATGTGGTTGCATTCCTATCCAACCCCAAATTATCAGAAGGAATGAAATAATAAGGAACAAAATGGAAATAAATGAAATAGAGACTAGAAAAATAATATAAGGTCAATAAAACAAAGAACTTGGCAAATCTTTAGCTAGAATAAGAAAAGGAGATAAGATTCAAATAGTAAAATCAGAGATGATCCCAGTGCCTTGGGAGGCTGAGATAGGAGGATCGTGAGTTCAAAGCCAGCCTCAGCAAAAGCAAGGCGCTAAGCAACTCAGTAAGACTCTGTCTCTAGATAAAATACAAAAATTAGGGCTGAGGATGTGGCTCAGTGGTCAAGTGCCCCTGAGTTCAATCCTTAGTACCCACCTCCCCAACCTGCCCCCCCCAAAAATCAGGGATGAAAAAGGAAACATTAAACCTGATACCACAGAAACACAAAAGATCATTAGAAACTGTGATGAAGAAGAAATGAATAAATTCCTGGACACATACAGCCTACCAAGATTTAATAAGAAATTAATGCCAGAACCCAATGGCTTCACTGCCAAATTCTATCAAACATATAAAGAAGAGCTAATACCAACTCTTTTCATACTATTCCAAAAAACCGAAGAGGAGGAAATATGTCTAAACTTATTCTAGGAGGCTGGCATTACTCTGATACTAAAACTAGATAAGAACACGACAAACAGAGTAAACTATAGGTCCATATCGCTGATGAACAGAGAAATACAAACCCTCAAAAAAATTCTAGCAAACTAAATTCAACAGTACATTTAAAAGATTCTTTACCATGATCAATTGGGATTCATCCTAGGTGTGCAAGGATCAGTCAATCTATGCAAATCAATAAATGTGATACTTCACATTACCAGAATCAAGGGCATTTAATTCATCTATTGATCATTTCAATTGATGCAGAAAAAGCATTTGACAAAATTCAACATCCTTTCATAATAAAAACTCAACAGTTTCTTTGCAAATGATATAATCTTATAATACAGAAAAACCTAAAAATTCCACCCAAAAAACTTTTTGGGCCAATCATTGGAGTTGGTAAGTTGCAGGATGCAAAATCAACACACAAAAATAAGTAGCATGTCTGTACACTAACAGTGAACTACTTGAAAAAAATTAAGAAAACAATCTAATTTACAGTAGCTTAAAAAATACTTAGGTATAAATTTAAGCAAAGAGGTTTCTACACTGAAAATTAAACATTGGTGAAAGTAATTGAATAAGAACAAATAAATGGAAAGATATCTCAAGTTCATGGTCTGGAAAAATAAACACTTTAAAATGGCCTTATGACCCAAAGCAATCTACAGATTCAATGCAATCACTATCAAAATACCAATGGTATTCTTCACAGAAATTGAAAAAACAATCCTAAAATTATAGGGTACCATGAAAAACCTCAAATAGACAAAGTGATGTCAAACAAACAAACAACAACAAAAACAAAGTTGGAGGCAACATACGACCTGAATTCAAAATATACAAACACCTAAAAATTAAATAACATGCTCTTGAATAACTGATGGACAGTAAAGAAATTAAAAAGAAAAATTTTTTAAATTCAGACAAATGAAAAAGGCATGAAAACAGACACATGGAACTGAATAAATAGCCCAGAGATAAATTCAAGCATTTATGAACAGCTGATTTTTGACAAAGGTGCCAAGCTCATACAATAGGAATAGGATGGTGGCCTAATAAATGGGTTTGGGAAAACTGGATGCCCATAGGCAGAAGAATGAAAGCAGACCCATATCTCTTACCACATGCAAAAATCAACTCAAAATGGATTAATGACCTAAGTGAAAGACCTGAAAGTATGACACTA
This sequence comes from Geosciurus inauris, assembly GCA_004024805.1. Lineage (NCBI taxonomy): Eukaryota > Metazoa > Chordata > Mammalia > Rodentia > Sciuridae > Geosciurus > Geosciurus inauris. Next base: position 84,680 of record PVHX01001762.1, read on the forward strand.
CTAGAAGAAAACATAAGGGAAAAGCTCTATGACATTGATCTGGGCAATGAGTTTTTGGACATGATTTCTAAAGCACAGGTAACAAAAGCAAAAAGGACAAGTGAGATTACATTAAATGAAGAAGTTTCTGCACAGCAAGGAAAAAAAATCAACAGTGAAGAGACAACCTATGGAAAGGTAGAAAATATTTGCAAACTCTACATCGGACAAAGGAGTGATTTCCAAAAGTTATAAGGAACTCAACTCAATAGCAAAAAGCCAAATAATCCTATTTAAAAATGAGAAAAATATCAAAATAGATATTTCTCTGAAGGAGACATGAAAGTGTGTATGAAAAAAATGTTCAACATCATTTAGCATCAGGAAAATGCAAATCGAAATCACATTGAGATATCACATCACACCTGTTAGAATGGCTATTATCAAGAAGACAAAAAATAAGTGTTGAATACATAGGGAAAAGGAAACCCTGTACATCATTGGTGGGAATAGAAATTTGTACAGTCATAAAAAACAGTAAAAGATTTCCTCAAAATATTAAAAACAGAACTACTGTAAGTTCCACCAATTCTACTGGATGTATCTCCAAAGAAAAATAAATCAGTAGGTCAAAGAGGTATCTGCACCACCATGTTTACTGCAGCATTATTCACAACAGCCAAGATATGGAATCAACCTACATGTGCCTCAACAGATAAACCAATCAAGAAAAGTGTGGTATACATGCAACAGATCACTGTTCAGCCATCAAAGAACAAAATCCTGTCTTTTGCAATGACATGGATAAACCTGGAGAACATGCTATTAAATGAAATAAGTCAGAATAGAAAGACTAATGCCATATGATCTCACTTATATGTGGAATCTGAAAAAGTTGATCTCATTGAAGCGGAGAGCAGAGTGGTAGTTATCAGAAGCTTAGGTGGTTGTGGAGGGGAGATGGGGAGATGTTAGTCAAAGGATATGTAAGTGCAATTGGATTACAGGGAAGAAATGTCCAGAATAGGAAAACATGAGGACAGAAAGTAAATGAGTAGTTGTTTGTGGATGGGGGATGAGGGGAGAGGATGGTGGGAAAGATAAACAGGGAATAATTACTAATAATTATGGAGTTTCTTTTTGGGGTAATGAAATGTTCTAACATTGATTGTGGTGATGGTTGCATAACTTTGTCAATAAACTAAAAACCACTGTATTGTACACGGAATGAATTGTGTGCTATGTGAATTATATCTCAGTAGAATTTTTTCTTTTTTAAAGAATTTGTCTATTGAAGAGTTTAAAGCCCACATGTGATTTTCTATCCTGGGTCAGTTAATCAAAAACTCTTGGAAGCCCATACTCAGGGTTATTTTTGTTTGTTTGTTTTTTTAAATAAAGGGCAAGTTCACTAGGACTGCAGCCTGGGAGAGCTGCTATTGTTGCTGTTGCTAATTAAACTTAATATACTTGGAGTAGGTAACTTGGGATACTTAGCCAGTATTTTTGGGCTTCATTAGGGTTTTTCTGATGCATCTGATTTGCTGGAAGTGAGTTTATCTGGAGTAGATTCAGAAATTTCCTCCCCTATATCATTAAACTCTTTCATATCTTAGATTGTGTAATAGGAAAGAAATGGGTAGTAGTTTTCAAACTGCAAAACTTGGTACAGGGCAGGACAAGAGAGTAAGGGAATGTGGATGTGTAGTCCCCTATTCTTGCATCAATGTGAGTAGCTCTGTTTTAAATTGTATTACATATTTTTCTTTATCTGAACACGGAATTCTATGGTTGAAAAGTAGAAAAACCCTGGGTTTAGTGATATTTTGAATCCTTCTAGGCACTTTCTTCTATTGAACTGTGCCTGTTCTTTAGGAGCTAATAAAGAAGAAAGGTAGGAGATGTACCCTCTAGGCATTTGGCAATAGATTGGCACAAGCCACAACCACATTAGACCCAGTAACTAGAATGGAAATAAGAGGACCTGGGCCAGGACAGAATGTCCTGAGTATTATACCAAAGTAATTCCGCATTTCTTGCTATGTGACTGAAGAAACAATGTTAGCACGTGGATTAAGAGGAACCAGGAAAGACCTTGTTATTGTCACTGCTACTCCACTACTCTCTGTGACTGAGGGGCCATCTCACCAGACCTCAGTTTCCGTATCAGAAAACAAATGGTTTGGACTTGTCTTCCATTTCAAATTATGAAATAAAATAGCTACCTAAAAATCCAGGGGAAATAAGAGAGAAGACGAAGGATGAGGAAGGAGACATCACTGCTGAGCTCCGTTTTGCTAAGGACGGTGCAGATGATGGGGAGGTAGAAGTAGAAGGGCATATAATTAACCCCATATATCTGATTTCTGAAGTTTGTTTTAGTAAAATCAGTGAAGGAAGATGTCACGGTTTTGCCTAATGTAGGTACAGTCTTCCAGGGAGTTTCATGATTTCACTCTGGGAGGTTTGGTGGTGATGATGATGGGGAGGTAGGGCATAGGAGACAAAAAATAAGGCAAACAATAAAAGCCCTCTGTGAGCAAGGGCAGTTGGAAGGAGAAATGGAAGAACAGTTAAAAATTTTCTCACCATGGGAGTTGGAGAACATGATGCTAAGCGAAGTAAGCCAATCCCCAAAAAACCAAAGGCAGAATGTTTTCTCTGATAAGTGGATGCTGATCCATAATGTGGGAGGGGGCATCGGAAGAATGGAGGGACTTTGGTCAAAGGGGAGAGAAGGGAAGGGATGGGACATGGGGGCAGGAAAGAGGGTGGAAATGTGATAGACAATAATGCCCTAGGTTCATATATGACTGCACATATGGTGTAACTCTATATTGTGTACTACCAGAGAAGTGAAAAGTTGTGCTCCATTTGTGTATAATGATTCAAAATGCATTCTGCTGTCATGTAAAACTAATTAGAATAAAGAATATATATAAAATTTTCCCATCATGGAATAGCTACAGGGATAGATTATCTAGATTTACAAATGGAATCTGATAAATAATGGTTTGGGGATCTTAAAAACAGTAGCATGGAAGTCAAGGTGCATATTTTTAAAGCATGGAAGTTCATATGAGACATTTTTGATTGACTGCTCAGTTCATGAGATCATCTGGCATGAAATAAAATATTTCCCTTTCCGTGCAGTGATTGCATAAGTCAAATATGGCAAAGCGACCTACACAACAATTTTCAGCCCATAGATCTGATTTCTCACAAGCCTCACTGCACACCCCTCACAGAGAGCTCCTGTTTCTGGTGGATTGGTTTCACCTCCTTTGCGAAACCCTTAGAGCGAAGGCAGCAAGCAGGGAAATCAGCTATTTATAGGCGTTTTTGACTAAAAGTATCTGCTCAGCGTGCCGTGGAATACTTCCAAGAGGTGGGAGAACAGGAAATTATCTAAAATCAACTCGAAGGCTGGAGGAGTGTGATGGGGGTATGATTGTGCCTGGGAGTCATTTCCAGAAAGCTCAGGTTTCATTTGCAAACAAATGACAGCTACTTTTCCCTGACACTCCCTGAGTTATGGAGAAGTCAGCTAAACTTCTACTAGTTAGGGAGAGACATGATTTCTTCAAGGATTACAAGTAGCTGAGATCCCTGAAAGGGACTTTACAGTGATTGTTTTTCTCCATACCTAGTCACTGTTGAACAAGTTGCCAGTCAGATGGAAGGGCAAGCAGGTGGCCTGCTAAATATAGACTGCAGGTCCTGGGTGACCTAACAGGGTCCTGCTGGGCTCATAGGAGGATCTCTGTCATCATTCATTTCCACTGTTATAACTAAAAATAGCAAGATCATTTGTTCAACTTTTCCGTTAAAAAAACAATTTAATTGAGGCTGGGGTGGTGGCTCAGTGATAGAGCACTTACCTAGCATGCGTGAAGCTCTGGGTTCGATTCTCAGCACTGCATACATAAAATAAAGGTCCATCGACAACTAAAAAAATATTTTAAAACAACAATTTTCATGAAATGTAGCCCATTCTTGTGAATTTTGCTTTCATTATTTTGGTGGCAGTGGGAAGCAGGTGAGGTAGGAAGTCTTAGGACTGCCAAGAGCCAGATGGCTGATGGAGAAAGTCTGAGCTTCATATGGTTCTGCGGAGAAGACTGCGTGGGATCTGGCGTCAATGTTCATTTGCTCTTTTAAATTCCTACAGCCTTATAAGAATAATGTACCTGGCTTCCACGAATGGAGAGGATTAGCTAGGGACTTTGGGCAGGAACAATGAAGAGTGATGGTCAAGGGCCTGTTGTCCTCTTCAGTGGTGGCAGAGGTCATTCCTATCCAGGTGCCATGGAAGAGACACTGCTCAGAGAACCTGGTTAAACCCCTAAAGGAAGTGATGAAGGGTGGATCCAGTTTCCTTTCAGACAAACACCACAGCTGTTGATGAAACCTGATCTGCTGATTTACCAAAGCTGCCTGGAAGAAGGCAGTGGTGTTGACAGGTTTATGGTGTAAAAACAAAAAGCAGGGTTTATCTGAACAAATGGAGGCTCCAAGAGGCCAGAATTGTATTCCATCAGCAAATACCAAGCCAATGAAAGCCTGACCTACTGAGGCCGAGCTAGTCAAAGATTGATCCCTTGTGTCCCTTTCACCTGCAGGCAAACACTTTATGTGTTTAGTTGATGCAGGGGATGAAGAAGCCTTCCACCTGCACTGTGACTAAGAGCAACTGTCACTCAACAGTGGGAGAGGCTTTCCGTTACCACAGAGTCAGATACATTCATCCTCATCCTGCCCTAATAAAAATGAGGTCAAATAAATTGTAAAGGAAAAAGTGGTATGGTCTATGAAACACATGGTAAAACGTGTTAAGATTTATAACTCCAAAACATTTCATACACAATTTTTAGTTTATTTCTTAAATTTGAAATTCAGTCTTTTCCTTTTATAAGATAGAAGCAATCACTGCTATATCATCATGCCTATTATACAGATACAGAAATGGAAGTACGGAGAGAGCCCAACGTCATGTAATAAGTCAGCTCTCAGGCAGATCATCTGAAGCTCGTTTTTAAGACTCTACTGCCCCCTACAGTAGATAAAATGAGAAATGAAGCCTACCGTTCCTTAGAATCGGCTTATTTACAAGTCTGGTTTTGGGTTGGGAGTGATGGCGCAGGCCTGTAATGTAATCCCAGCGATTTGAGAGGCTGAGGAAGAAGGACTGCAAGTTTGAGGTCAGCCTCAGCAATTTAGTGAGGCCCTAAGCAACTTAGATCCTGTCTCAAAATAAAAAATAAAAGGACTGGGGTTGTGGCTCAGAGTTTAAGCACCCCTGGGTTCAATCCCCAGTACAAAAAATAAAAATAAACATAAAAAATAAAAAAAGAAAAAGAAAAAGAAAAAAAAGTGTGGCTTTGAATTGACCTCCATTGAAATCACCCCAGATCTATGGAATCAGAATCTGTTGGGCTGATGCTAGAAATCCTCACTTTACAGACACTCTCAAGTTAAGAAAAATCAACCCCTGTATATAGGTAGACAAAAGCATGCCAATATTGCATGCATGCCTGCAGAATCACATACATGGAAGGCCATGTATCATTGAATAGCCATGGATGACCATGTTTTTGTCTCCTTGTATGGATGCCATTTCATCAAGTTTCAGGAAGCATTTCCAATTTTAAAGATGGATCTTTTTTTCTATTCACTTCTGAATTTTGGATGCAAGATCAGCCTGTAGCCCTTGGCTTTTTTTTTTTTTGGTACTGGGGATTGAACTCAGGGGCACTTGACCACTGAGCCACACTCCCAGCCCTATTTTGTGTTTTATGTAGACACAGGGTCTCACTGAGTTGCTTAGCACCTTGCTGTTGCTGAGGCTGGCTTTGAACTCGCGATTCTCCTGTCTCCGCCTCTCAAAGTAATGGGATTATAGGCATGTGCCACCGTGCCTGGCTAGCCCTTGGTTCTTTTGTGTACTATTTCTCTAAGATTCTATGGAGTTGCACCAATTTAATATGTTTGGTCTCATTGTCTCAATACATACTCTCATACATGTCATAACATACCTATGTTCATATTTTATGTCACATAATATATATACACATATGTACATATTATATATGTTCTGTTGGAGATACAGTTGCAGTCATATTCACTTTTGTCCTAGGAAAGTGAGATGAGGGATGCTGGCTGCCATGAGGGTAGAAGATGCTGGAGAGAAGTGTGCTGTCTTCAAAACCCAGACCCAGGGCTTTATGTATACAAACTAAAGATTACATCTCCAAATGTGGGTCTGTTCTGCTTCATTTGTCCTCTTTTGGAACATGATTTCCTCTAATGAAACTATTGGGATGTAGAAAGGACTAATCGATAACAGGAGAAATATCCATTTCTTTCTTTTTAGAAGTTAAAAATGTACCATGCCCCTTCTGACCACAGAACTACAAATTGCAGATAATTGTCTAGATAACAACTGTCTTCATCTATCATGAACCTTTAAAGCCACAAACATGCTTTAAATCCCTCAGATCAATTTTTTTCTCCCTTTGCCTCCTGTGCCCTGATCTCACTGCCTTGAAAGAATGTAGTCAGAATGGATGAGCTGGTCTTTGAAGAGAGCCCAGAGGTTTTTGCAGAGTGTGTAAAACACCAGGGGACAGAACAGTCCTGGTAGTCAGGCAGTATGCCTGCCAGCTCTGGTCTCTACTGAGATTACTGATCTTTCAAGGTATTTCCTTAAGGCTCACTTTTCTCATTTAAAAATGAGTAGATAGAACTAAATAATTTCAAAGGTTTCTTTGATAAGGAGATTATGAAATAAAAAATAAGTAAGCAGGGGAATACAGTGTTCACCCTGTAGAGAGAAGATTATGATTGGAAAGGTGTAACAAGATGACTTTCCAATGATGACCTTCCAATATTTTATAATAATAAAAAAGTCATTTTTGAAAAAAATCAAAAAGCAAAACTGTCTTTAAATCTTCTAGGTGTATATTTAATTGTGGTTTTCAAAAACTGGGGAGCAGAAATCATCTTCTTTCATGGTTGTTGAGTTATCTTTGTATTAAAGGGACTAAAACCTGCTTTTTCTTCACCTCAGGGAATCAAGACACCCCAGGCTAGTCTACACTAATGATCTGAGATGAAGACCATTACAATCACTGGAAAAGTGAGGTAATAAATTTTCTACTGGGATCTATGAAAAATCTGTTTGCCCACTTCATAGTTATTCCTTGGACATTATGGAAATTATTTAAAGTGGGTCTGATTTCATCAAGTGTATAAATGTGTATTTTAGAAGTATAGGTGCAGACACACCTATGCATACATAGGGCCTATGTGCATAGACCTGTGCACATGCATACATGTGACTTCCAGCTCCACATTATTATGCTTCATAGATGGTTCTTTGATATCAAGAGTCTGATTTTTGTGGAAAATTGTCTAATTCTGTGAGAACAATGGGTAGAAACAATTGACAGAACAGTGCCCTCATACACATGAAAGAAAAGACTAATCTATGTAGAAAACTCAATTTACAAATATAGTTAGAAGTTTCTTCATCTTAGAAATGAAAAAAAAAGAGGGCATATTGCTAAACTTTAGCAAATTAAAAAAAACAAGTTTTTAATGATGACCTGTGGTTTTTTTTTTTTACAGTTAAAAGATCAGAGAATCAGAAAAGGTCTTTATCATTTGCATATTCTCTAATTTGCAATAGAATTAATAATAGAAATAAACCATCAATCAAAAATAACAGGAGGAGTCAATGACCTGCCTTTTCTTACATTACATTTCCTCCTTTATTAACCTCTGTCAATTGCATAATAATAATTAAATAATACTTCATGTCATTACCTTTCATTTACAGAGTGGACTCTCTTGGAGAATTAAATAGCATGTAAATCATTCCAACTGGGAATCATTCATTGGAAAAAAAATAATGCACTTCTCTATTCTGGTTTCAGTCTAAGAATTTAGAAAGACACTTAAATAAACATTTACTAAAATGTGTTCCAAATGGCAGCCAGTCACTACCCTACTGGTGGGGGGGCAGCAAGATGGTCTTGAGAAGCAAATAAATGAGCTCCAGAAGTGAAGTCACATTTGTATATATTTTTACCTCAGAGTAAATGTATAAGGTCAAATTTTCAGATGAGTAATACAAATCATAGTGAAGTCACATAACTCTATGGATTTTATTAATAGTAACCTAGTCTTACCTAAAAATGCAGATTTTTTTTCCACCAAACTTCACAGACCAATGACAGAAAAAATGTCTGACTGTTACAAGGTACTATATTTGAACTATATGAAATTTAAGATTTCAGTTTTTTAGACCTATACAGATGGCATTTCCACATGATTCAACCTTGCATCAATAAGCTCTGTGGTCATGGATCCCCAAATGTTCTTCCAAGATAAGAAAAATGATACTGAGTTTAATTAAGTGAATGCTTTATTCCACTGAACTCTAAATTCACAATAATCCACTAAAAGAGATTACTGCCTTTGATTCTAAAATCAAAAATGGTGAAAACCACAATCTAATTGCAAATCTAAGTCAGCTTGGCAATATTACATATATTTTTAGCGGCCTCTACAAAAACTGAAACAAGACATGTCTTCTATCATTCACAAATCACTTTGTAAAATTTTACAATGCCATGACTTTAAATGGGCTAGAGATTATGGATTAATCCTTTTATTAAAGAATGGTGAAGGATTACCTTGAATTAGTGTCTTTAATTTGCAATCAAGCAAACTGTCCTCTAAGGAGAGTGGAGAAAGGGGAACTAAAGTCCACTGTCAATAAAATATCCAAATCTAGCTTTGCTCTTTTACTCTTTGCTAACCAATATTATATCTTCAATTATTAGACTGAAATTCTGTGAGATCAGCAAGTGTCTATTACATTCATAAGCCTCTGGCTATAGCTACCTGAGTACTTTCAGTGCTTCTGAAAATGTCTTTAGAACAATGAAATTACTGATCAAGAATAATAATGTTTCTTTAACAACTTCCAAGAAGGCTTTCTTATTAATTTTTGATCTTCCCTTCACTACTTCAAAGTCTTTCTGGACTCCCGATTTCTCATAATGTTTTTCTAATTGTCTTTTTCTCCCTATTAATTGGATATGGGCAATAGTGACAATTATGGAGAATCAGAGTAAGGGAGAGAGTTAACAGCATTCTGTACCTGATTCCACATTCAAAGTTAGCACCAAGCAAGAGTAACCTCATCTTTTTATCAATGAAGAGGCTCTACTAAGATCAGTGAAAAACAGAAGATTGTACAAGCCAAATAGGAAGTATGTTCAAGGAGACTTGGCATTCATTTGCTGGATGATTAAGGCAATTTAAACTAAAAGTAAAGAAAATCATCAATTAATATTGTTGATGAAGTTTTAGACAAAAGCAGCAAGGAAACATGGCAGTAGCCAAAGTCATTAGCAATATTAACACTTTCTTAAATTTCTTATAAGTAATTTAACATTGATTAGTATAATTTAAATTGTTCTAAGACAGGAGGCAGGAAAAACTCAGAGAAAGGAAACTTTCACTGGGCAAAGATGGAAATAATCTTAAAACAGATTTGAAAAATAACTACCTGCATTAAAAAAATAGATCCTGGGTGCATGCTTGCTATGGATGGCTCTGAAGTGATCTTTTGTGGAAATATTTTTAACAACAACAAAAAGGAAAAAAAAAAGAAAAAAGAAAAAAGAGAACACAAAATCTCACAAAACCAATCACCCAGAAATTTTTGCAAAGGAACAGTAAATACTCAGGGTTTTTGTCCAGGCAAACAACCGATCACATTTCAATCATTAGCCACATAATGTCCTCTAACAGCACATAATACTCTAGATCATGTCAATTCATGATTTTATGAAGCCTCTGTGGAGACACAGATTTGTAGGTACCTGATGTCTCCACCTGTTTTCCTACCATCTGTACAGACATTAGTTTGCTGGTTCTTTCAGTCTTACTAGCCATTATTTAGAGAAGAAAGAAAATAACAATAACAAAAACTACAGTCCTTTCTTCAGAAAAATCCCTCACCCAAACCCACAACATATACTTATCAAATACAAAGTAATAAAAGAGTTATACCCAAACCTGGTCAGTCCTTCCATTTCTTGAAACTTGCACACAAACTGAAGAAACCCACTCAGCCTTAAAAAGGTCGATCATTTTGCTCTCTTAAAATTTCATCTCTGAGAGTACTGTCTTTCTCGGTCTCTGTCTTGCTCTCTCTTGCTCCCTCTCTGTGTGTGTCTCTCTCCCTACTTCTACCGGAGAGCGTTTGGCTTCCCTGTTCCTGTGTCTGCTGCTGGGTGAATGCAAAATACACGATTTGAAGGGATTTTTTTTTCTTTTAGGTTAACAGTTGGAAATCTAAAATCTTGCTTTTCTGAATGGCTTTATATGCCAGTCACTCAACACACAACGTTTCTATAAAGAGGCATAAATAGAACCAAGAATTCTGCTTTTTAAAAGCAAAAGCAAAACAACACCCCCCCACCTATTTTATTTACTTAGCTATTAGCACTTACCCTGAGATGTGCCATAAATGCTTTATTCCAAATGTATAAAAGCCAGCCACATCTCAACTGAGAATTAAACAGTTTTAATGTCTTCAAATCCATGTTCCTGCTCCAAACCCTAATACAGACAGTCACTGGCAGCGGTACAATAGTTCTAAACAGCAGACATCTGATTCTTGACATTTAAAAATAACAATATTGGGAAAAAAAAGAGTCTCTCTTTTTTTAATTAACCACAAACAGCTTGTGAGTGAGCACATATCACCAATAGACTGTATTGATTGGAACATGCAATGATTCCAAGCTATAGTATTTGATTTCTAAGACTATGTCAGGCATAGGCTAAATTCCTGGTACAGACCTCTCATTCTCTACAGGATGAGCAATGTCCTAAATGAAGTTAATTTTACGTTGTAATTCTACAAAGAATCAGAAATTGGCTAATATTTAGATTCTATTATTGATGAATATTAATTTAACTGTTGTTCAGGCTTGAATCAAATTCAGGATGTAATCAGTCATTCCATTGCTAGCCTAACTTCATATCTATGCCCTCTTAAGGGCCTGCATACATCCAAGGTCAAAGGCACACATGCATTTACTACAAATAAAACAAACAATACAATTAAAATGCATTTATTTCTATTTCTGAAGCATATTATGGAACTGGACCTATTTGGGATCAACTATTAGCTCTCCTGCTCATTATCTTTTCATGGGCTTGAAGACATTAATATTGAATTAATCTTACACACCTCAATTCTGTCTATCAACCTAAAGTATTTAAATAGTAATACTTTACAAAGTTGTTTGGAGCATTAAATGAGATATAGATGGTTTCAGGCACATGATAGATATTTGAAATGCATGGCTTCCTCTCTCTGCTTTGTACCTAGAGGGATAAGGATTGGGCATGGTCACTGCAAAAAAATCTGAACTCAAAAGGCAGATGAATCAGTTCTGAACCACCAGGTTGCGGTGTACTAACTGTATGCTTTTAGTAAATTAACTTAATTTGATAAATCTCAGGATCTTTAACTGTAAAATACCTCTAGAGTTTTAAAGAGCAAATTAGATAACATTTGCAAAGCATCCACTTCTAGGAGGCATTTATGAAGCAAAAGTTCCAGGCCTTCCAACTCTTGAAAATTTATTTAATTAGGACTCTAGCATATGTAACTTATGAGTTCAAGAATGTGGATTGAGATGGCACCCTTCGAGAGCAAGTGCTTCATTTTCTAGCAGGGGAAGGAGATCCAGAGAGCCAAAAGGATGGCTCCAGCCCATGTTACTTGGTAGTGGCCAATAGAGAACAGAATTTGTAGACAATGCTGTGCCCACTAACCAACCCTTGTAAACTGATGTTAAACACATCTGTACACACAGCTTCAGATCTGTTGGCAATTAAGGCAATATTCTTGAAAAAACAAATAAAAGATTCCCTCTCTGTTTCTCCAAAGTTGCTTTAGGAATGAGTTCATAAATGAAATTATTCCACAGGAGCTGCCTGGGACTGGCTACACCTATTTCCTGAGAAGAGTTTCCACAGGATGGCAGATTCTTTCTCCAATTTCCAGAAGCAAGGAAAAAAAAAAAAAAAAAAAAAAAAAAGCCTGGTACTCAGGTCTCTGTGGGTGTTTTCTGATCTCCTTTCTTCCATGTGAATATATAGCTTTCCTTTCCTTTTATTTACAAGAACTATTCAACTTTAGCACACAGGGCTGGAAAAACACAGAGTTCTCCTTCTTGTTTAACATATGAACATGCCACCTTCCCACATTGAAATATAGAATTATATATTGAAAGCCTTGCATAGAACAGGCACTCCATTTATATCAATATATATTTAAAAAGTGTGACTGGACATTCAGTTAATGTTTAAAAGATTAGATTAACATGGTTCAGGGTTAATTATTGCCCAATGTAGGATAGAAAACATTACATTTTTTCAATAATTTCAATAATTGCAGGCATAAAAACAAAGGTATTTTGGGTATCAAAGTTAGATTAGCTATTACCCCGGGAAGGAAAGGAAGGAAAATGGGACCTGGGAGAGTGCAAGTGTGAGCACTTGTGATGAATGTTTTATTTCTCTGGTTGGGTGATGTAAACATGGATGCATACTTTATTTTACTTCTTTCCTTATATTGTTCTCAAATATTTTATTTAAAAAATTGGCTTAGAGAAGAGAAACAATTGAGAACAGTATCGCCAAATCTTTGCGCTCTAATAATGTTACTATACCAAATCCCATACTTAAAGATATCATTCTCATTTTAGTGTAAGATTTTAGTAACAAAATGTTTATTTTAAAGATTTTATTTTCTCCTTGCTCACCTTTCTCTTTGGCTTTGACATCAAACAGATCTACAACTAAATCTCAGTTCTACAACCGGTAGGTCATGGAACTTGAAATCATTTGATATTTCCAAGGCTCAGTTTCCTCTTTTGTAAAAAGAGAATTATCACAGCTAGGTCTCAAGATTATGATGAACTCGGAATGAAATAACAAGTGTGAACATACTAGCTGCAGCTTCTTCTTTATCTTTCCACTTTTTACTGACTATTTGAGATTTTTAACTTCAAAAGGTAGAAAAAGGAAAGAAAAGTAAATTTAGGGTCAGTAGAACATAGGCAATTATGTAAATATAATGAAAGAATTTCATTACTAACAAGGCTGGTGGTGCTATTTCCAAATACAGTATCCTTTTTTTCCCCTCTTAAATCAGATACTTTTCATTTCTCATCTAATCTTACCACCGCTTATTAAAGTACAGTTTTTAAAACAATTGTTTTGTTTTTATCAGTCACAGAACCTTCACAGACAAAATGCGTCTCATTCTAGGGCTTCTATCTCCTTACCCATCCTTTCTTCAAAACCAACATTCTTATCAAAATACTTGACTTTCAGTGGTGGATGAGACTGTGTGTGCTTCAATAATTTCTAAATCCTTTAGTTGCAAACTTCACAATGGTCACTTTTATAAATTACAAGATTTGGATTCCAGTCCCACCTCTTCTGCATGCTAATGATGTACATAACCCACTAAACTTTTGCATTTTTTTGAGACTACGTTTTTTTTTCTATTCTGTGTGGATTAGATGATCCCTAACTGTCTTAACAGCTCTTGATGACTTCTTTTTTAAAAAAAAGTTTTAGTTGTAGATGGACACAATACCTTTGTTTTATTTTCTATTTTTAGGTGGTGCTGAGGATCGAACCCAGTTCCTCATACATGCTAGGAAAGCGCTCCACCACTGAGCTACAATCCAAGCCCCTTTTGATTACTTCTTAATGCTTACAGCAACCTAATAGGAAATCTGGCAATACCACCTTCCATGAGAAATAATGCTCACATAATTGTGTCTTTGTGAAAACCATGAACTTATACTTTCACTTTTCACCACTATTTGAGAGTTTGACTTCAGAAAATATAAAAATGAAAAAAAAATTTCAGTAGGAAACCTATGGCTTCTTCTGAACTTTGGGCATGGACTTTGTCACTGTCCTTACCCAGGGACCATGAGCCTTTAGCATTCTTAGGGCTTGGGGTGACACTTCCAATGGAGCCACATTTGTCCAGAGGAATTGAAAGAGGTCAAAAAAATGAACCCTGAAAGAATTTTTCTTTGCATCTCTTCTTAAGATAAAAATGGAAATGATCATGTCATACTTTTATAGCTCAGTAGAAACTTTTTTTTTTTTAAAGATGGGATGGCAGGAAAGAATAAAGGAAAAAGATGCACTGAAAAAAATATGAAGGTCATTTGTGTTGGAAGGTTGTGTCTCGGGAAAAATGACAATATTGGAGAGAGAAGGGAGAAAAGAAAAAGACTCTCCTCCAGTTCTCCCGTATTTTTATTCAGGTGGAATCTGTTTAAGCGAGCTGGAAGCACAAGGGAAAAGCATGAAGAGATGGTGAAAGGGGAGGAACAGCCTGCCTTGTGTCTATGTGTGTGTGGGATTCACTCACTGACACTAATTGTATTTTATTGCACTGATGCTTTCTCCTTATCCTCATCTCCTCTGTTGTCCTGGGCCTCTGCAGCTGTGCCTGTCAGGTCCCTAAACTGCCTCCATCACCACCTCCTCAGGGCATCATCTTGCTTTGATACTCCCTGGGGGCAGTAGCTGGTTATGGTGTTGACCCCTGCAAGTGAAGATGTAGATCAATTTTCAGAAACGAATAGCTTCAGGTAGACTTTCATGATTACAACAAAACCCCTCAAAAAATAAAACAAAACCCTGTATAAAATTAATTAAACTCTATCCAAAATTCGGAAGAGCATTGTTTAGTTAAAAAAAAAAAAAGATGGATTTATTTTAAAAATTCTTTCCTCTCTTCTTTATCCTATGGTCCCTCAGACAAAAGAAGAACACAAGAAGTGAGTGTCTTCTGGCCTTTGTGTGGGAGTGCCTTTGAGCTCTGGAGCTAGTCTCTTAAGATAACTGGATGGAATTGATTGCATTTGCTTTTTTGCTTTTTTTTGGAAAAAGCAAAATAATTAGCCACTGAATCGCTAAATAATTTGCTCAAGTTCATGCGGACAACTCAGAGTAGAGCCAAGGCTAGCACCCAGGAGAAAAGACCACATAATTAAGCCAGGAAAGATTGCTAAGCATCCAGCACTGGACAGAAAAGGTACCTGTAAGTACTGGCAGGAGCGTTCTTGTTGACACGACTCGGACTTCACCATGGCTTGGTCCATGTTTACCGAGGCTTTTTGGTAAACCTCCCGGGCTCGGCTCACGGTGAGAGTGGAGGACCAGGCACTCTTCTTTAGCAGTGGAGCGTCCAGGTTGACCGGCAGGTTGGCACAGGTGGAGCACTTGACGTCATTGTTACTCCGGGAGGCCTTCACCGCCTGCTCGCTGATGGTGTTGTAGGCCTCCATGAAGTACTGCGAGGCTGAGCGGTCGGGACACCTGCCCATGGTCATCACGCCCGAGGGCGCGTGGTATATGCACATGTCACCGTCCAAGTTGTCATCCGAGCTCCACCAGCCTGGAGAGGTGGGAGAGGCGTTGGATCGGGCCTTGGGCTCGGTGCGCCGCTCTTTGCTCTTGCTGCGCTTGCCGTACCTCACTGTCTGCGTCTCATCAGGACTGGCCTTGCCCCCGTTGACGCTGCCCTTGGATGGCCCTTCCAGCGAGTGCGACTTGGTGAAGAGTTTCTGGACCGAGTGGACCAGGTGCCGGATGCGACCAGGGCTGTCACTGCGGTGCTCCACGGCGGTGCGCTTGTACTGCAGCGTGTGGTAGCCATCCCTGTTGAGGGGAAGCTGCCTCTCAAACTGGTCCAGCAGGTTGGCGGGGATGCGATTTGCCTTGGTGGCCAGCGTGCGGGGCACCAGGGCGCACTCGTCCTTGAGTTCCTGCTGCGAGGTGTAGTGCCGGCGCGGGAAGGTGCTGCTGGCTAGCGGGTCGCTGAAGGGTCCCACGCACTCAGCTTGGAAGGAGTTCCGCTGCGTGTAGTAAGGGTGGTCGGCAGGGTGGTGCTCCACCGGGCTCAGCAGGTAGGGCTTTCGGTCTGAGTGGTGCGACAGCGAGTCACAGGTGGAATCACAGGTGATCCCGTGGTGATGGCTGCGGCTGCCCGATAACCCTTTCATTGCTGACCGGAAGCAACCGCCGGGGTCATGGGCACCCCGTCAAGTTCCAGACCCGTCTTGGGCAAAGACCTGAGGGAATGAACAAGAGTGGGGAGAACGGTTAGTTAGCTCTTCCCTTGGCACCTACCCATGGTTCTCTGAGAGCACTGTATACTTACTACTATGTTGGTCCGAAGAACTTATCCCTGTCTCTAAAAATCACTTTAATGCATCATTGGAAAAGCCCGCTCATCTCTGAGGGCAGGAAAGCTCACTCCAAAGCTGGAGCCAAGAGATGGCAGTGCTAAAAAGTTAGAAAACTGGGAAAATAAAATGCTAAATTGTTTTAAAGAAATATTTCCCATCATTCCCACAACGAAGTGGCTCTTTTCTTGGACCTTGTTTCTCTAGTTTTATTCTTAACTGTATTTTAATCATAAATAGAGCATACCCAAAGAACTCAGTTCCTCTGAAAAATTGTTGCTGCTACTCCTGGCAGTCAGGATTAGTTCTTCTTGTGCTTTGGTGGCACCTAAACAGGCTCCTCAGAGCCTATACTATTGTTTGCTTCTGTTTCTCTCTTTTAGCTAAAGGACCTTGCAGCCTGGCTTACCTCTTAGTCACCTTTCCCTCCCCCTACCTAGCTCTGAGCCAGCCCTGTAAGCACATACTGAGAATTCCATAAGGGAGAATGGAAATGTGAGTGACAAACAAGAACAAAAGAGGCCAGCAACACCTTAAAACTTCAGGGCTTATCTTGATATAGTCAGGAATTCTGTGGGAACAATTACAACATGCAAACACTCTCTGGCCCAGTTAATCAGAGTTGAAAGAAGTTAAGATGTGCCAAGTAAATCAGAGATGTAGAGAAAATCTGTCCATGGATTTCTTTCATCTGAGGGTCAAGTGTATCCTCTAAAGAAACTGAGAGCAGATAGAGAACAAATACTGAATTGGCTCAGTATCTTTACTCTTACTGGTTGCTATAGTTTGGATTCTAAATGTCCACCAAAGGCCATGTGTTGAAGGCTAGTCTGTGGTGTTACTGGGAGGTGATGGAACTTTGAGGAGGTGGGGTGTAGTGGGAGAAAGTTAGGTCTTTGGGGTTGTGTCCTTGTAGGGGATATTGGGACCTTGGTCTCTTCCATTTTCTCACTTTTTTTGCATCTTGGCAGCCAGGAGGTGAAGAAGTTTTCTCCGCCACACATTTCTGCTATGATGTGCTGTCCGGTCATAGACCCAAAGCAACAGGGTTAAGCAACCATGCTCTAACACCTCTGAAACAGCCAAAATAAACCTTTTCTTTTGTTAATTTGATTTTCTCAGGTTTTTTATTTTTTTTTTGTCACAGTGATAGAAAGCTGACTTATACACTGTATCAAAGTTACTGGTTGAATGTTCACAAGAGATGACAAAATGTCCAGAAAAAAGGTCCTTGAAAAGTTCTTGAGATCTTGAGAAAAGGACTTTGGGCCTAATGTTCAACTGAGTAGATAAGTCACTCCTGCAGAACTATGTGGTGGGAACTTATGGTGAGTTCACATCCAAGCTCAGGTCTTCCCCAAGGCTTAGTAAAAGAGGCTATATTTCCACCAGGGTGAAAGAGTTTCTTTTGACTCTAACGCAATGTGTTCTTCAGGAGCTGACTGATTTCCTGTGGACAGCCTGATTTTTTATAAAGCTTCCTATAATACAAAAATTGTCATATGAAGAGTTGTCCTGAAAAACTAAAATGACTTTCCAAAAATATCACAATGTCATTTTAGATCTTCAAAGAGGGAGAGATAAATGGCTAATTAATAAACAAAACCCAAATAAAACACCCACACTTGGTGACAGATGTGGACTTTTGAGAAGGCAGGTCTTGCCTTTTCCATGCTACACAGTGCATCTGTGTGAGTTTATGACAATGTTGTCAATCTCTGTTCACACTCTGAGTCTCCTTTTTGCCTCCTGCCTATCACTTTCTGGATTCATAGTTTAGGACAACTGACGGGAGGTTTTAATCACTTTTGAAATTAGTTAGTCTAGTAAATTATGAGATCCTTGAGAGAAGGGATTCTGTTTTGCCCATCTAATGTCTAGTAAAGTGCCATCTCATTCAATGGTGGGAATATCAGAAAATATTTTTTTTCCAGTAATTTGATGCATTAATGCAAAATTTCCAAAAGTGGTCCATACTGTGATTCAAGTGGCATCTGCTTAGTGAAAACATGATTATGTGGCAAAGGAAGGACCAGAGCCAAGGAAGGATGCCCAAGAATCATGAGGGACCATTTCACAAGCGTTCCAGGGACTGGTGGTTTTCAGAGGAAAGCAGGAGACAGGCAGGTGAATGCTCCTTCTGTACCTATTAACCTCTGACTTCTGACTTTCCACAATTCACTGAAAAGTATCATTGCTTTTGAAGTTCTAACCACCTGGAAGTTAAAGTCTGGGGAATTCTCCTGGCCTGCTAATCACAGGACACCTAGGGAGAGAATTATTTGCCTGGAGGAGCAAGAGAGACTAAAACCTACCAAGACCAAAAAAAAAGAAAAACGAACTTGAGAATGATGATACCTGTGAATCAGCATGTCAGTCAGCTTTGTATCACTGTGACAAATACGTGAGCTAGCAACTTAAAGCAGGAAAGGTTTATTTGGGCCCATGATCTGAGTGGTTTCAGTCCATGGTCACCTGACCACATTACTTTGGGCCTGTTGTGGCACAGTACATCATGGTGAGAGTCCATAGTGGAGAAGGATGGACACCTTGTGGTGGCGAGGAAGTGAAAGAGAGAGGGGAAGAGGGCTAGGGTCTCAATATTCCCTTCAGGGACACACCACCAGTGACCTAACTTCCTTCCACTAGGCTCTACCACCCAAAGGTTCCAGACCTCCCAGTAGTGCCCCAGGCTGGCGATCAAGACTTTAGCACATGGGTCCCTGAGGGAAACTTAATATCTAAACCATAACAATCAGGAAAAGATCACTGAAGAGACACTAATGAAAAAGGAAAACCTGAACAGGTTTCTATGAAGTTAGGATCTTAACTGGGATCCTAGGCTGTAGCAAGAAAGGAGTAGCAAAACTGGTGAAAACTGGTTCATGAGGATGTCTCTTGCCATAAGCCAAGGTCCCATTGAAGACACCTTTGCCCTTCAAATATGTCCTTCAAATATTTTGTTCTCAATACAATGTGAAACTTGTAAGAGCCGAAAACATAAATTTTATGTATTTACTCCAAAATGTACAAGATTACTTTAATCAGGTTTCAATGATTAACTTGTGAGTAGTGTTTTATGTGTGAGGATGTTACCTGAGGACAACCAGTGCAAATGAAGAACATTTTTTAAGGCCTCTAATGATGAATTAAATTAAATGATCGTAACTAATGGTAATTTCTGTAAATTAAACATACACAGTATGATATTTACTAAGATTTAAGTGAGCTATTTTCAGCACAGTGACAAGCAACTGTATTTTCTAAGAGAGCAACAAATCACATCAAGGATAAATAAGTTAACTTGCTTCCTTGTTTACTTAAGATTGGTAAAGGGGTATTGAGATTTTGACCCCTTTCCTCTATGATGTAGGTAAATAAGATCTAAAAATGACAATGAACAATGCAATAAAATAAGATTCTTTGCAATAAATAATCATAAACATTTAAAAATTTTAAACCTATATTTTTGATTAATGTCAAATAAATGACTTAATACCCTGCCCTTTATGTAGGAAACCCCACATCCTTTTCTATCCTCTTATCATTTTAAAAGGAATATATATCAATCTGTGTTTATAAAATACACATTTGGTGACTTCCTGGTAAGCAGGGGCAGAGGTTTGAAAATCTTAATGCTATTGAGGGTGGCCACACAATTGCTGCTGGCACCTACTATGAAAGTCTTGCTCTTTCTTTTCTCCTTTACTACTTTCCTCTTGCCTTACTCTTTAATTTTTATTTTTCTTGGTATGTAATGATTATACAGAATAGGTTTCATTGCTTTACTCTTTAAGTCCTTTTCTAGAACATTTATCTGTGTCACTTCTTTCTTTCTGTCTTCTTAATTAATGTTTATAAATGGCATCCATTCATAGCAGCTCAATTCACAATAAGTAAGCTATGGAACCAACCTGTGTGCCCTTCAACAGATGAATGGATAAAAAAAAATGTGGTATATATACACAATGAAATATTACTCAGCCAAAAAGAAGAATGAAATTATGGCATTTGCCAGTAAATGGATGGAACCGGAGACTATCATGCTAAGTGAAATAAGCCAATCCCCCATACCCAAAGGCCGAATGTTTTCTCTGATATGTGGATTCTAACACACAATAAGGGGGGGGGGGACAGATTAGAAGTTCATTGGATTAGACAAAAAGGAATGAAGGGAAGGGAGGGCGGAGGGGAATAGGAAGGACAGAATGAATTGGACATAACTTTCCTATGTTCACATTTGAATACACGACCAGTATAACTCCATATCATGTACCACCTCAAGAATGGGTAGTCATACTCTATGTATAATATGTCAAAATACAGTTTACTGTCATGTATATCTACAAAGAACAAATAAAACTTAAAAAAAATAAGTGGTATCCATAGGTATCACTGGCTTCCTTCCACCTGTCATGTGACCCATCAGCATCAGTACAAAGGATGAAGTGAGCATCTCTCATGGGCACAGCTCAAGCTTACTTCTGCAAAGATGACTAAATGCATACAGAGAATCCCTACTGGTCAAAGGGGTTATGATGTGTTCACAGAGATATGATTTAATCATTTTTTAAAAAAGCTAAATGATGATTCTCCCTATTTTATGCATTCTTAGAGAAAAAAACTGTTAGTCCCAGAAATAGATTTCTTTTGGCTGTAACAATTTCTAAAAATAGAGAGGATGCTGTCTTTTTATGCCTTGCTCTGAGCAGACATGTAGAATATGGTCAATCTGCCTTTGTGTAGGTTTCTATGACTACAGTGATTCACTCTCATTTTTTCTTAGTCACTATGACTTCAAAATTACACTTTGTTGTCCTCCTAAGTTCAATTTTGCCATCAGATCATATGTCCTGATGTTGGGCCTGGAGAAGTGGTTGACTCTTTTGGTGACCATGTGAGAAGCCCTGTGTTAGTTGCACACTGTTTTTGCCAGAGTTCCCACAGCTGGAACGGAAGTGCTGCTCTACAGATGATGATTGAAGCAAGAATGATTAAGCACTGGAAAGGAAATTCTCAAGGTAGGTAATTTATTAGCCCCAAAGAAACAAACAAACAGACCACATTTCAGAAGATGCTGACAAGAGGAATATAGCCTTGCAAAGCTGGCAAGTCCTTATTTCATTTTGATTTCTTTGCATGTCTTTATTTAGAGCTGCTGTTGATTCTTCTTTTACATGCAGAAGGAAGAGCCAGCCAAAGGCCCTTCCCTGTCTTATTCAGTGAGGACTGATGGTCAAGCAATCACTACTTGCTTTGGAAAGAACAACGTGGTGGCTGGCAGCCTCTGACAAGAACAGGGAACACTGTGTTCTGCACTGGTGAGACAAAAGGAAGAGGAGATCTCTATGAATCTTTTTAGGGTCAAGCTACTTTTTTGGACTCTGTCCATTTGCCTGTAACCTGTCTGTGACAGTTGATCACATTCAACTGAAGAGAAATAAAGGATTCTTTTATCAAAAAGTGCAAAGTTGTCCCTGACTAATGACTACATCGCCCAATCTCCCTAGATGTGCACAGGGACATTCTGACTTAATGGAATATAATTTAAAATGGCAGGTGCAATTTTGGGAAAAGATCTCTAAAGCAATTTTTATTCTCTCCCTGGATGGGATGCGGATTTGAGGGCTGGGTGAGCAGTGATCTAGTATCATGAGGTGGGAGTTACCTCTGAAGATAGGGGAAGCACAAGATAAAGGTACTGGCCACCATGGAATGCCACAGCAGCCCAGCATAGGTACTTCTGTGTTTAATTTATGTGATAGGAAACAGATTTCTATTTTGTTTACACCACTGTGTTTTGCTTTCTGTCATTTTGCTTCCTGACATTTGCATGTGAATCCTTAGAGAGATAAGTGGCCAGGGTCAATCACAGAGACTTGTGGTAAGCTATGTGGATGCACAGCTGTAGCTTGCAGACTGTGGTATTCCATTACAGGGATTTCAACCAGATGGTGACATGGCCAAGTGTGTATTAAAGGCTTCTGTGTTTGTCCTTCAAGAATAGGTTCAGGGTAGGGGTGAGCAAGAAATCCTAAAAGAAGCAATTATTTCTAGTGGGGCAGTTCAAAAGAGGAGTCAACGTAAACAGGAAACTTAACAGAAGTGACAGTGTGAGTTAACATTGCCCAAAGACTTCATATAGTTCCTGGCCTTCTGAATTATAGCTGCAAAGGATAACTGGAAGCAACTCTCTTCCACTTTTGCAAGATCCCTGCTTGAAGATTGCCATGTGTTTTTGCTATGGTTCAAGCATGCCGCCTGCAGGTTCATCTGTTGGGAGATTCGTCTCCAGTGTGGTGATATTGAGAGATGGTAGGATCTTTAAGAGGGGAAACCCACTGGGAAGTTGTAAGATTGGATTTTGCCCCTCCATCTGCCTTCCATGTGATATCTCCCCATCACACATGCTCCTGCCATCATGGTATCATCAGCCACAAGGTGATGCAGCCAGAGGAACCCTCACCAGAGGTACAACTATGCCATTGGACTTTCAGACTCCAAAATTGTGAGCCAAAGAAAACTTTTTCTTTATAAGTACCAGACCTCAGGTATTGCATTATAGTAACAAAAAATAGACTAACATGGTTATTTGCTTCAAAGTGTATAAATACTCTTAGAGCACCTTTGAATAAGCACAGTCTGAAACACACCAATTATATTACTCAAAGCACAGTGCTAAGCCATTTTGTAGATGAGGAGTGTACTTTGGCTTTTCATTAACATTAATTGCTATCCTAATCATCTGCAGTTTGATTTTGTTTGTGAATACCTCCTTCAATCAGCCTGTTCCTACAAATAAATGCTTTTGAAGGCATTTCCCTTTCAAAAGATATGATATTATACAACAAAACAAAACAAAACAATTCAAACCTTCTCCAATTTGGTCACAGTAGGCAGCACAATTACAATCACCTTTGTCTCCACACAAATCCTTAAAAAGTGGTTGTATAACAGTTTCTGAGAATAAAATGGTGGAGCTTGGTTCCTTGAGAAATCGCCAACAGGTCATCATTAATATTGATGCATGTTTATTGCTGGTTGAGCAAAACATGGTTGGACTTAAGAGAGAATTTTTATGTGGAGACACTCCAGGTGGCAGATTGTAAAATATTATAACATTATTTTGGATTGAGATGGTTAGAATGTGACTATTCTGATTCTACGGGATTTTGGAGATGTGTTTCCAATGAAATTATCATCTTTGAGTTTTGAGGACAGGGTTGGTTATCTCAGCTAAGCCTATGGATGAATTGCCTGCAAGTTAGCTAAGAGAATGTGGTCACCTGGACCAGCAATAGCCAATGGTCCTTCCCAAGGTGCGTGGGCAGGGGTATACCTTAAGAGGGTACAATCGATAAGTGCAGAATGTTCACAGAGAAGAACAAAAACCATGAGGGTCTACTTAAAAAAAAAGTTGAGGAAAACTTATAAGCCATGGATTAATCTAAGAAAATCAAAGAAAAATGATAGAATAAAGCTTCTTAGTAAGACAAATAGTCCTGATAGAAGATGGAAAAACACAAAAAACAACAACGGTCAAAACCTCACACCACCACAACTTGAAAAGGAGCGGTGGAAGTAGCCTCTGACGAGAACCAAGTTATTTTTGTCTCCATCTCTCATAACTAGCTAAAGAGTCTTGTGAACACGTTTTGGCACATTCTAGACAAGTTATTTCACAGCCAGAGTATATATTTACATGAATCAACTTTTCTCTTTTTAAATTCCCCTCTTTTAAATGCTGTTGCATTTTGTATAAAGTTTGCTGTACATATCTACTTAACTGAACCCTGAGGCCCCAAAAGTACCTATTGTGAAGCCCTTTTGTGTAGCTGTTCAGCCAACACCTGCTTTGGGGAGTTTCTTCCCTATATACAGCATCTGCTGGGGACAAATTGGCTGGGACTCTCGAAGGCAATGACCACATTCTCTGAGCTGATGAAATAGGGGTTGAAAATCAAGTGCAGGGACATCTACTCACAGGCTCAACTGGGCTAATCAGTTGCTCACTCTGGAAAATTTAAATGGAAATACTCTTAGAATCACTGGACCCTGGTGAGCTAGTCTGTGAGATCAAGTAGAGGAAGGGCCTGCATTGGCACCAAAGAAAGCCACAATGGCCTGCTATTGCCAAGACCCCTGCAGAGGAAGTGTGTGTAGAGAGAGGGGTGGAGCCCATCCAGGATCCATGTGGTCCCACGGAAAGAAAAAGAGAGAAGATGCTCAACAATCTTCTCTGTTTAGTGAGGCCAGCTCCCTGCCCAGTGTGTCTGAGACCTTGTACCAATCTATGGCAGAACCTTGTAGGACCCCCTTACTCATTCAAATAAAGGGGACCCTTCCATCCAGCTGGAGGTGTACAAACTTCCCAGAACCACTGCCAATGTGGTTTACGTCCAAGGAGGGCCAGATGTGAATCAGTTTCAGAGGCAGCCTCATTAGAGTTAGCTAGGGAGTCTTCATATGGCTTTATACCCACTTAAATATTTATTACCTCTGAAAAATTATGCACACTCAAGGAGAGGTACTAGGGTCTGAATTAGAAAAAGATATATTCCATGGTTGTATAATTATGTCGAAATGGATTCTATGGCTATGCATAACTAAAAGGAACCAATAAAAATTATGCATACTCATTCACATTTCACACCCACTCTTTCAGAGCTCTTATCAATGCCTGCTTATGTGAGAAAGAAGTGGGCAGATACCACGGCGGAGGTGAGGGGAAGGGCAGACTCTGTAAGCAGCCATTTTTAGTATCCTGTGGACTCTTTCCTCAGTTCAGTTCAGTCTTCTCTGGGCTCAACAATGATTCCTGTTAGTGGGAATTAGATTTGCAATTCCTCAAACACTGCTCCTTGTTTCTGCTGCCATCTTCCTGTAATTTTTAAAGTGCCTTGTTTTTCATCATCATGTATCAAGCATTTCAACTTCTATTGAACTGTTTTTCATTTTGGGTCTTTCTTCTCCTGAAGCTTTCTACACCCAATCTTAAATTTTAAACAAACAAATCCATTCCCACTAAACTCAAAACACATCTGTTGTGCTGGAGAAGAAAACATTTGTTTCTGGATTAAAGTCCTTGGATTAACGTTTTGACAGACAGAAGTGTTCCCCTGTGAGGCATCAGTCAATATATTCTTTCAATGTACCGGCATGAAGTCAAATTAAATCAATACAAACGAATTCAATTCGCCAGCTATTTATTGAAAAATTGTTATTTACATGCAGTGCACTGGGCACTTTAAAAAGAATTGAGGATTCTTAATATTTCATCTTCAACTTCCTATCTCCCATATTTTCTTGTTCTCTTACTCTTACACTCCCTGCACTCTGCCAGATTGCATGGTCAATTCTTCTATTTGCTCTTCAACTCTCCTCTTTTCTCCAGTCCCATCAGAACCTGGTGGTCTCACAGGAAGGGAGGAATCCCGGTGATCCCAGGAGGCAATGCAGGTCAAACATTCTTTGGCCAGCACCTGCAGCTCCCTTGCTCTATGATTTTCTGCCTCAACCATTATGGACAATACAAACCAGGGACTGATGCCATCATCTTTTTATCCTTCCACACAGGGACTGCTGAGTGTCACTGGGGATGGTACTGGTGCCATGACAAATTCCTAGAGTCCCATCTCAGCTCTACTTCCAAACCAGTTAGGAATAGTGCTATGGTTCCCCTGGTTTTGTTCTAGGCATTCCAAGCCCTTGAATCTACTGATTATTTCTCATCTATGAGGACTCAGTTGGAAAAAGAATGCCGGTAGCCAATAAATACTAGATGAATAAAACAGGAATGGTCTCTGTGTCCCTAATAAACATCATCATGATAAACATTCTTGAGCACCTATATACCAAGCTTGTGTTGACCACTTAACCACTTTAGATGTATGATCTTATATGTAAAGTGGTATGTATGATTTTATATTTAATTCTTAAATAAATCTTATATTTAATTCTCAAATCCCAGGTGGTTAGAACTATAGTAGTCCCCCCCAATGCACAAAGGATATGCTCTAATACCTCTAGTGGATACTGAAACCTCAGATAATACCAAAGCCTATATCTACTCTGTTTTCCTATACATGCATATCTATGATGTATGTACAAATCATACATCATATGTTAAACTTACAAATTAGGCACTATAAGTGATCAACAGCAATAACTTACTGTAGATCTTTGCAAACTCAATATATGATTTTTTCTTTCCTTATTAGGTTGAGAACTTTTATCTTTTCATGTAAAGGAAACACTTTAAGGCTTTTTTTTGGCACATCAGAATTGCCATTATCACAACTCCTGCACTTTAAAGGTCATTATCAAATAAAATAAGCATTACTTGAACAGAATTATCAAGATTGTTACACCTTGACACTTGATCTGATAACTGAGATGCCTAAGTGACTAATGGGCAGGTAGTACATACAGCGTGAATACGCTGGACAAAGGGATGATTCATGTACTGGGTGAAATGGAGCAACGATGGCAAGAGATTGTATCACACTACTCAGAGAAGTATGCAGTTTAAAACTCATGACTTGTTTATTTCTGGAATTTTCCATTTAATATTTTCAAACCATGGTTAGTTATGGTAATAGAAACTCTGGAAAGTAGAACTGTGAATAAGAGGGCTGTAATATAACTTTGTATAAGAAAATACCCTTTTAAAAATTAAATAACTTCTCTGAGATCAGACAGTAAACTTTGAACACAATTCTTTTAATTGCAATGCTCTAATGACTGTTCTTGTCACTGCTAACATATACATCCTCTTTCTCTCACACGGTCTTTTCCATAATGTGACAGTATGACTTGTAATAGAATATAATCTTTGTTACCTGATCGTTTGATCATGTCTTCATTTAGCTTTTCTTCTTCTTTCTTTTGAGTGTGTGTGTGTGGGAGGAGAATAGTGCTGGGGATCAAATCCAGAGTCTCATGCACGCTAGGCAAGTACTCTACCACTGTGCTATATCCCCATGCCCATTCTTTAGTTTTAAATTCTTCTCAGATTCCTACATCCTTAGGATATAATATAAATCTTTCGACATGACATAAAGCAGAGAACTTTGTGATCTGGAGTCCATTTACCAGACAGCCTGTCCTGTCCCCTCCCTCACCCCTAAACCTCATGCTCCAGCAATGCTGGGCTCCTTATATTCTTCCCCACATACCATGCTCTCTGATGCCTCTGCTTCATGCCTCTAAAATACTCACTTCCATTCTCTGAGCAAATTCTTATTCCTCCTTCATGAGCAGGTACAAATATAGCCTCCTCTTAAAATATTCCGTGGCTGAAGAAAACATGGAAATGATAGCCTTATCTAATTTACAATCTAGTTGAGAGAATAAATCACATAAATGTGAAAAATCAGACAATAATACAAGTCAGAATCTAATCAAGCACTAGATTGTAGGGTATGAGTTGCATGTGTAATGCTCTGAGCAAAAAGCTTTTGAAAAGAAGCCTATAAGATGTAAAATTGAGGAAGGCTAAGACATGTCCATTTGGGATGTTGAGATAGTTTGGAGTAGCACATCCATCAAAAAGAGGTTTAGGACAGTATGAAAAGTCTGCTTTATATCTTGCTCAAATCTAACCATTTCATTTCACCTCTGGCTTTTTTCAATGCTTTTATTTCTATATGGTCTTTGATGATACTATTCAGATGTTAGCCAGATTGTCTAAGAGCCAAACACTTGACCTCATTGGTTAGCCCTGCCACTGGGTTCCTTTCACTAAACTGCTCTTAGGCAGTAAGCCACTAGCCTAAGTAAGGATGTGACATCAAAAGGCATTTATACTTGGCATGGTTGTACTACCTTGGCAAGGGGTATCTTGTGCGTGAGAGGCCATGGGTGAAATCCCTCTCAACCTTTAGAATCAGCAAAATCACATGCTAAAACTTGCCTTTCATCTTACATGTAAGTAACTCTGGTAAAATGAGTGTATTTCCACATCAATTAGAGTGGGGTCTCCCAGATTGAAGACTGGGAAATTTATTGGGAAATGTGTGGCAGAATAGTATTGGCCCTATTACTTTTCTACTTTCATTACATTTCCTGTAGGTCTTCACTTTATTCCTTTTCATGATATATATGACCTTGCAAACCACTTCAATCCTTTGTAGAAACAAGTGACAGTAGAGGTGACAAGTCTATACCTATCCAGATAGCTCTGGGTTAAGTAAAACACAAATGCTTTTTCTCCACAGAATTCCATCAATTGACTATAACAGTGGTTCTCAAATGTGAATGTGCATCAGAATCAGCTGGAGGCCTCATTAGGACCCAGAGTTTCAGGAGTGGTTCCCAAGAACTTATATTTCTAGCAAATTCCCTGGTGATAATGCTGCTAGTCCCAGAAACATACTCTGAGAACATCTGAACTAGAGTATCTTTTGTGATTTTTCCCAGAATACACATCTTCCCTTTTGCTATTAGCTTGAACTCATACTTCTCCTTCAAGCTCCAGCCCAACGCTCCTTTGTTGGCGAATCTGTTGTTGAAACCCGCAGGCAGAGTTAACATCTGCCATAGGTGTTCTCTCACAGCACTTTCACCTTCCATCAGGTATTCCATAAGACAAATGGGCAATAAGTCAAAACAACTTCCATAAGTCTGTTTTGACTTATTGCCCTGCATGAGCATCTCTCACAGGAGACTGTGCAGTTCTATGAGGTCTAGTGGGGTTTCCTTTTCCTACTACCATTTGCTAGGAAAGTCCTCTGAACATGGTATGCACTGAATAAACGTCAGCTGAATAAATATATGAATGAGAAATCTTCTGCTTGGGCAACAAGGTATTTTCTTGTTAAAAAAGGGTTAATTTATCAATAGAATGACTTTGTGCTTGCAATAATGTGTCTTTTGGGGGGGCTCTGCACAGAGCTGAGGCACTACGCTAACCAATGAATATTTGAGCAGCGACTAAGGAAGATGGTTTGCTGTCTCATCCATCCACACAAACAAGCTGCATCTGCCCAGAGGCTCCTTCATCCTCCTTCAGCCTCCTCAGCAGTCACAGGCTCTGAAGCTGCAAGAGCAGTGACTGAGGAAATTACAGAAAACTCTCCCACTTCTCTGCACATCCTGAAGACAGGGGCTTTTTGGGGTAGAATCCAACTACTAGTCAATTGATGACCTGAGAGAAGATATTTTATTTTTCCACAGTGGGATATGGGGCAACTCAATAAGTAATAGAATGATCTAATTGATCTTTTTGGATTAAGTGACATACAAGCTTTGCTTTATTACAGGTGTATTGTGTGCCTGTAATAAGGTGATATTCATTCATTTTAATCCTTGCAAACTTAGCATGATTTCTCCTCTTTTCAGATGAAGAAATTGAGGTTTCACAGAAGTTAAATAACCTTCCCAACATGTATAACTACCAAGCAGCTAGGCTAGGATTTGGAGCCATGTATGTGAGACAGAAAGCACATGTTTTTTCTGCCCCACCAATGGCTTTCCTGCTGAGCTCCAGGGACCAGCACAGCATGGAGCACCCTCAATCAGTGGACAGCCACAGTCTTCTGGACTCTGACAAAAGGTTTAGATGCTAAAAGAAAAAAAAAATGAAAATACCAATAATACCATATTTTATTACCTTTTTGAGGTTTTAAAAATTATTAGTTGAAATTGTACCTATTTATGGGATTACCATGTGATAATTTGCTATATGTATATAAGGTAAAATGATCATTAGTAATTAACATTTCCTTCACCTTCAACCTCTTTCCTTCTTGTTATTCATAAAATATATAATAGTTTATCACATTGCCTTCTTTTGTTACAAGAAGACTCATCTAATTAATTAATTCATTTGATAAGAATTTAATAGGCTAACCAGCAGTCTACTCCTTGGGGATGCATGTTGTTAGATAAGAATAGGTGGCCTTTGCTAGATGCGGTGGTGCATGCCTATAATCCCAGTGGCTGAGGCTGAGGCTGAGGCAAGTTCAAAGCCAGCCTCAGCAACAGCAAGGCACTAAGCAACTCAGTGAGACCCCATCTCTACATAAAACACAAAATAGGGCTGGGGATGTGGCTCAGTGGTCAAGTGCCTCTGAGTTCAATCCCCAGTAGCACCCTTCTCCCCCTCAAAAAAGAATACATGGCTCTGAAATTATATTCATAATTCAGTAATTTTGTACCAGCCACAGATGTCAGCCTGTCAATCCTGCTAAGCCAAGGACTACAGCTACTCACACCCCTTTTTCTTCATCACCAAGATTGTACATGCTATGGGGGTGATGTTTCTAGCCTTGACATAGAAGTGAGCCAATATAGACAATAACCTGCCAGTTATCTGTAAAAACTCATAAAATTGTTAACATTCATGCATTCCTTTCTACTGCCCACCCCCATATTGGTTGTATATCTACTCAGTGATGGATATGTCCATGTCTTCTTGGAAATTACATTCTCTATGTTGAGAGACAGACAGTACTCAAGTATATTACATATACACTGGTGATCACTGTATTCTATAATTTTCAAGTATTGACACATTAAATGCCTTTCCTTTCAGCAGTCTTTTATAAACTCTTCACTGAAGGTATTGAAAATTTTACAAAAATATTGGCTTTCATTTCATTAAAGTGGAAGTTTAGTAAAGTTTCTATCCATTAGTATATTCCAGTAAATATTAGGAAAATAGATATGTTTTTGTGCCAAACCTATTCCAGGCACTTTATATGTATTATCCCACTTAATTATCATAACAGCTCTATAAAGCAGGCACTTTTATTATCTTTATTTCCCAGAGGAGGAAAATGAGGTACAGAAAAGTTAAATAATTTACTCATAGTTAATCAAGGCAGTCAGACCCCTGAGCTTGCACAGTATAGTGCTGCTATACTGCCAATGACAAATTTTGCCTTTGTCGCTCACCACAGTGATAGGTTGTCACCCAGGTTGCAGCATATGGCTGCATAAATTGTGTACAGCACCAACTTGGGGATGGCGAGGGAGCAAACTAATGTCCTATGGCGAAGCGTAGTCCTGTGGCTTTGCTCTACTGCTATGCAGTCACGGAATGTGTTTTAATTTAAATAGACTTTATAAGCATAATAGCAAGAGGGCACAGGAGAAAGATCATGCATTCCCTCATTAAATAGAAATGTAGTTATTCATTTATTATTATGATCCATTAGGACAATAACTGAAACCATGAAGACATGTACTCCAGAGACATCTACATGTGCTGAATATATACCTCTACATTTTTCAATAGGTCATTTAAAGTAAAAAAAATTACTAGAAACCTAGAATTTGTGCACTTCTTTATCCAAAATGCTTTTCTGTATACATATCTTTGAGCTTAACCTGGACCTGTCCTCATCCTCTTCTTATGCTGGCGTGGATTGGGGATAACAATTCATATGGTTCAGGGACACATCGTCTGCTATGTAAGTAAAGACCTGCAGGCCAGGTGAAATACACAAGGAAGGGGAACAAACCCACAACAAATACCTCCCTGAGGGCATCCACTGAACAGTCTGCATTGGGGCTCCACATAGCAACCACTGTCGCACTGCTTTTCCTCTGACCTGACCACTAAGGGGTATTGCTTCCTCTACCTAAATGTATGTCAGGCAAAATTCCATTTAAGTAGGATTCTGAGCTTCATCTCCCAGCCAAATAAATGAGTGGCCTCTAATTATAGTGGAGCAGATCTGGGCATGAGCAATGGGTGCCCACCTGAGCACCTGTAGCAGGTGTGAGAGCTAAGTGTGGAAGTCAGATGAGAAGTGCTTCTAATGGCAGTGGGAAGGTTAAAAGGTTGTTGCTTGAAGAAAAATAGTTAATTGCAGAATTGAGGAAACCCTTCAGTAGAAAACCCTTCGGAAACCCTCAGGAAATGAGATTCAAATGGAGGCTACAGCTGCTTCTTCTCCTCTTTATACTGGGTACCTAGGTTTGGTCAGATTTCAGAAAACATCCTTACTGTTGCCTTGAACTTAGTGTAGTTTCATTCCAGGGAAAGCACCTTTAGCTGGAAAGTGATTATCTTCTCTGTCCTACTTTTTGCTTTGGTGGGCTTAGAGATGCATTTTTCTTTCTCTTTCCTCTGGGGAAGTTTTTAAGGAAATTCTACCTCTGTAAATTGCAAGAGGGCTTTCTTATTCTATTTTTGGAGCCAGGGTCTTCCTATGTTTCCCAGGATGTTCTCAGACTCACAATCTTCCTGCGGTGGTCTCTTGAATAGCTGGGATTAACAATGACAGGTGCAAGAGCAATCTTGCCAGGATCCTTGTACCTGGCCACAACATCACTTTTTTAAAATATGGCCAACATTCTATGTCTTTCAGATGAGGAAATCGCGTAAGAATTATTTAACTTAAGCCTTCTATGAAAAATTTACTTTTAGTTGAACCTTCACAATTGCTCTGGATCTTTGCATGTATGCAAAATCCCCATACTGACCAAAGCAAAACAAAACAACAAAAAAGTGAAAGAATAGCAGAGCATAGTGGCGCACGCCTCTAATCTCAGCACTTTGGGAGGCTGAGACAGGAGAATCGTGAATTCAAAGCCAGCCTCAGCAACGGCGAGGCACTAAGCAACTCAGTGAGATACCGTCTGTACATAAAACACAAAATAGGGCTGGGGATGTGGCTTAGTGGTCAAGTGCTCCTGAGTTCAATCCCCAGTACCAAAAAAAAAAAAAAAAAAAGGTAAAAAATAAATTATAGAGAAAGATATTTTTACATATGAATATGAACTCCACAAAAAAGGATTGGAACGCAGTGTTAGTCATAGTGTAAGCTAACCAAGCTCATCAAAAAATTGGAACAGAGGCCAGAGAGGGAATCTTATCTGCAACACAGTTTCGCTTTTCTGTACTTTTCTGGAAGTCTGAGGTAAGTTATGACTCCATCTCTACCAATACCTAACATTGTTATTTTTCTTCTGGTCCCACATAGCCCTTCTCAGGAACTCTCACTATCAGTCCTCTCTCCACCCTGGATTCTTGTACCTTTAGGCACCAGGCTAATAACATTTTAGCACTTTTTAAGCAATTCCCTCAGTGGAGAGTAGTTATTCCCACATGATTCTGTTTTCCTTCCTGATGAGAACCCCACGAGGGATCTGTGTGCTTAGCAACTAGCCCAGTGCTAGGCAGAGTAGGGGCTCAATGATTTCTGAATGAATGACTAAAGGGAGGGGGAACTCATCAGCTTGTTGGCTCCTTGTGGACCCCATAAACAAGTCAGAATAGAAATTCCAAGACTTGTAAGAAAGGAACATTATACCTGATTCAAGAGGTTCCACATAGGATTGTGAGACTAGACTGGGCTGATTAGAAAAAATGGCCAAGGAGAAAGATATTCAGAAATGGTACAAAAGTCATTCTATCCACAAGACCCCTGTCTCTTCCATCCCTTGTGAATGGTGCTTATCTAATCCACCTGGGCAATGGCTTTCTCTGCCTACATGATTCCTACTTAACTCATCCTTCAAAATTCAATTCTCTCTCTACTCTGTCTCTTGGTCACCTTTTACACTGAGCTCTGTCCATACCCAAGAAGATGCTGCTGTTGTTTTCTACCCCTCATTTTAGCTCTCATTCCTCCCCTTGTGAGGAGATCCAGGCTACATTTAAGGCCAACACACTTTCCACTTTATACCTGGTCCACTGTTCATCAATAATGAGCTTTACCATCTCCTAAAGCTTTGAAAACAGAACTACATAAACAGACTTCGGAGCTGGTTCCAGGGACGATGACCCCCATGCTGCTGTAAGACACATGGTCTCAACTGTTGTAAGGGGTCATCCATCTCAATGCATAGCTGACAGAGGAGAAGGATCTGGCAACCGATCCACAACTTCCCAGATGCTCACATGTAGCCATATTTTGCTGTCTATATGGGTTATCCTCAGTGTTCATTAGCATTTCTGTTAAGCCTAAGAAATACCCTGCCTTTTGTTTTCTTAGAAAACAAAGATGGGTTTTTATCCTCATTCTCAACAATGGGAGGGAAGCAGACAACATACATGGAGTCAGAATTAAATTAAATCCTAGAATTAGAATTTAATTCCTAAATAATAATGAACTGAGGGAGAAGTCTAACAAGAGAATCTCAGCCTCCTAATTGGCCAGTGGGATTCTAATGTGTCCATAGTTCACTGACAGTTTTCTTCTTGCACTATGCAATATTGATTTGTGTGCTTTCTAAAATGT
This sequence comes from Geosciurus inauris, assembly GCA_004024805.1. NCBI lineage: Eukaryota > Metazoa > Chordata > Mammalia > Rodentia > Sciuridae > Geosciurus > Geosciurus inauris. The sequence goes on from PVHX01001762.1 coordinate 119,169, forward strand.
CTTCCACTCAAACATGCTCTCAAAGAACAGTCGGAATGAAGGTGGATGAAGTTCACCTTTGCATTCCCAATTCCAAGCACAAAGGCTGCCTTAAGAGCAAAGAACCTGAGTCTTGGCACTGAAATAAACAGTGAGAAATCTGCTTCTATTTCAATTCCCTTTCAATCCTTCTAGTTTAGTCAAAGCAGAAAAAAATCTCTGTGGATGGTCAGTTTTTCATACCCTTTAACATTTATTTTTCTCCCTTTTATGCAGGTACATTATCAAGCTAGAAGTGACTTGTTTTGATTTCCTTGTTTTTATTTTTATATTTAACTCCTATCTCTAATGGCAAATGGAAATGATATTATTTCTTTCTGGAAAAAAATGGTTTTTGAATTAAAATGAATCTATTTGTAGAAAAATATTAAGTAAGATATACTAAATAAATAATAATAGTACAAGTAGAAATGGCCCACATCATGATGGTGGTATATAAAAGGGGATGTTTGGAAAACACTGACATAGAACAGGTGCTCAATAAATGTTTATTTAATGGATAAGTAGATCTTGTTTGCATCTCTTCTCTTCTTTCGACTTGTGTAACTTCCATAATCGATCTGGTTCTGCCTGAGTTTGTGCTGTTATTACTCTCATTTCACATTCTGAGTGTTGATCCTGCCTCTACCATCTGGTCGGCCCCTCACATAACAGTATTGCTGCCTTGTGAACATGACATGGTTCCCTCTTACAGGGCAGTGAAGTGTTGACTTCAGACACCCCAGGTCCTCCAAAAGTTGGCTCAAATCTACCTTTCCGATGATCACTCAAGTTCCTCTGCACAAACCATGTGGATGTATGTGATTCCCAGGCTATCTCTGCTGTCTTCCTGGCTCTGAGCCTTTCTCTGGGTGAAAGAACCCCCAGAAGCCTACTCATCTTTGAAGGCCTACTCAAATCCTCCCACCTTCATGAAGCCTTATTGGTTCCTTCCATCACAGCGTGATCTGCCTCTCCTCTGAGCTCTGGAAGCACTTTGCCTGTGGCGAAACATTCACCACGCGTGCCTTACACTTCAGATAATGTTTAGCATTCCCTACAGGCCCTATTTTCTCTTTTGTAGGCTCTAGGAAGGTAAGACCCAGTTCTCACCCACCTTTCTACCCTAGCTCTGTTTTTGTTGACTGAACTCCTTATAGACTGAATTAATAAATGAATGGAGATTGTTGGGGACACACCGAGGGAAGGGATGCAGACAATCAGTACCCTAATGCTACCTAAGCTGAAAGAGCAGACAGTAAACCCTCCAGAGAAGAATGTTCAACCGGGAAGGTGAATGTGATAATTGACCCACTTTGACCATTGGAACCAACTTCGTTCTTAGAAATAGAAGTGATATTTAAAAATTAGTTATTGAAAGAACATAATTTGTGATCTAGCCCAAATCCCTCCATTGTAGAAGCAAGAAAATTGAAAAAACACTACCCATATAATGTATGGACACACATAAATTCGTATGCGACCAGCACAGTATTCATGCTGCAAAAAAGCATAGGAGAAAAAGACCTTTGGTTCTCTGCAGTATGTGTCAAACCTCAGACGAATCATGCTCTATGAAGTTCTCTTAACCTCAGACACAATGAAAAACATTCAGAGCCATATTTGTGGTATGCAGCTGACTGCACTGGATCTAGCATTTGTAGGATGCTTTATGCTGACCATGGAGGAGGCTGACATGTCTGCAGTCTCATCCGGCTGACCATTCCTTCCATGTAAAAGCATTTCAAAGAAGACCTTGCCTCTGGCCTTTCATTTTTTTTTTTTTAATTTCATACCAGATACCTCATTAGAAAAAATAGAAATATTCAGAAGCCAAAGGTGGTAACATTAGCATCAGCATTTTTAAAGAACTATTAGCTTTAATAAAAAATGAGGAAAGGAAAAATAATTCAAAATCAAAAACAAAAGAGATTATCTTGTGGCTGAATACTGGCCCTAGAAATCCTTTATTCATATCCTCTCCTGGAAAGACAGGTTACTTTCATAGGAAAGACCATGCGACAAGTCTACAACTCTATGGTTGAGGAACAATTTTCCTTTCTGACCACAGGCTACTGAAAATTTCCTTTGGCTGCCTTTTTACCTCCAAAAGTTAGTGTTTTCCTTAAGTGGGAACAATGCCCTCGAAGTAACCCATGGCCACAAAGGATAACTGTTAGATGACTCTCTTTTACCAGTGGATCCCCAGATCAAGGCCACATAAGGCACGCAGCATTGCTCTGCAGACCACTGTGAGCCAAGTGATGCTGAAGATCTAAATCAGTTTTGGGTAGTTCTGTGGAGACAGAGTTGGCACTTATCCTGGTGAAGTCCAAAAATCCTACGACCACTCTGACTGGGCTCCAGGATGACTAACCCTTGAGGGAAAGAGAATTTTAGGAATTTTCTTTATTCTTTAGGAGTTCTCAGCTTAGGGTTAAGCCAAGGCTAATCCCAGCCTTAGAGGATGCTGCTTGCAAAATGAATGCCTGAACTTCTAGTCTCACCCCAGAACCTGGGTCTACAGAACAAGAAAGTGATAGCACGGGTCATGATTTTTCTTGGAGTTGCCTTTCAATGGTGCTTAAAGAGTTTCTTCAAATCAGGAGAAAATGCCCTTGATCTTTTGTACTTTAGCCATTTAACGAATCAGTGTTTGAAAAACAGAACAAGCTCATAATTAAAGCAAAGCTGTCAAGACTAAATATTTGTTTTTTTTTTTTTAAAAAAACAAAGGAATATAACTTATACAAGTTTTAGCTGATAATACACTAAAATATTTTTCACTCCTTAAAAGGTTTTCTTTCAGTCATTTGTTCTTGCTCACTGACATCTTGTACATAAAAATAAAAGGAATCAAAACACGCACCCTAATCATTTGATACAGATGGATACATTTTTTTGGACTACAGACTGTGCAAGGGTTTGAAGATTTCTTAGCAGAGCTCTATTTATTATTATTATTATTATTACTTTAATATTTGTTTTATTTTTCTTTATATAGTTCTTTCACTGACTTTCTCTAGGCCCTTTACTGACTGTTCAAGGTTTTTACCTGTTAAAATTTATCCCCCTTGCCTCTGTGGCAATTTCTAACAATCTGCTTGTTAAAAGTCTTAAAGTGGCAGTGCTAGAGGCCACAGTTAAAGTGTGTACTTGGAGTTAGAGAGAAACAAAAGTACTGAAACAACAGAATTTCAGTGTTCTGAAAAGTGTTCTGTGTCTTTCTGGTTCTGAAAGACATTATGTAAAAAAAGAGGTTTGGTTTAATATATTTGGGGGAAGTTGGCTACTACACCATCTTTTAGAGATGTGCAGTACCCTTTAGCTTATTAAATTAGGCTGGAAAGTTTGACATGTTCCTTTTAAACGTTTTTTATCCTGGTATTTTGCAAAATTGTCTGGCTGTTAAGCCTTTCTTGAAGATGATCTCTTGCCATTTCTTAGAGTGACTCTAGAACATTCCTGAGGAACTACTTACTGATCTGTGCCACATCCACTGTTTTACAGATGAGAAAATTTCACACCATTCACTCTCTTTTCACCAAAACTGTAAATTACTCATAAAAACCTTGGGTAGGTACAGATAAGAGGCTTTTGAAACTGATGGAGAAAGTGCATCTTTATAAGGGGAAACTGAACTCCATTTGGGAAATTGAATTGATGTACCGTCAGTTAACCAATTAACCAGGGTCTGGAATCCTGAACGTCTTTACTTCCACTTTTTCTTTCTCTCATAAGAGAAGAGAGAGAGAGAGAGAGAGAGAGAGGGAGAGGGAGAGGGAGAGAGAGAGAGAAGAAGAAGAAGGAGGAGGAGGAGGAAGAGAAAGAGAAGGAGGAGAGAGGAGAGGAGAGGAGAGGAGAGGAGAAGCTAGTGCCACTATGTAAGGACATGTTTTTTGGAAATTTCTAGAGCTTGCATTTTGCTTTATCTTACATTGTCTCTTATTTTGCTCTTGGTATAGTGATAAGAGTTCACCTAACTCATTCAGCAGCATCATGAATACTCTTCATTTTCTCTGAAAACAGACTTCCCAAAACACAGGGATACTCACACCATTAAGCAACTCTTCAGTTTTTCTGTATTTTTCCTGAAATCCTTTTAGGTTCGTCCAACATACAATTACAAGTCTTCATTAAATGTCACAAAAAGTGTTGACGTATGAGTGCAGAATGTCTTCCCCAAAATTATATTAAAAGCTTTGTAAAGATTGGCTAGACTTGAGCTATTAGAACTTGTTGCCAAAGTCATTGTGGGGTGAGACAAATGTAAATAATGGAAAAATAATGAAAATTTAGGAGATGCACTCAGATTGCTGTGTATGTTCAAGTCTAAAGACACTGAAACTACAATTTATAGACTATTCACTAGGAATGTAGTTTACGCAAGAAAGACAACTTGGAATGCGAATCACCAGCCCCCCCCCTTTTTTTCCAAAGCCTTGTTCCTTGATGTGAAAAATAGTGAATGAATACATATTTGTATGTTTTAGTTAAAACTAAATGTTTGAATAAAGTATTTTTAAAGAGTTATTTATCTAACCTTTATGAATTGTTGACTACTAGCATAATTAAGTCAAACAGTGTAGGGAAACTGTCACTACCTAAACATTTAAAAATACTTAACATGTTAGTGCCACATGTCCATGTGACTGTATATTTTGAATTGCAGGTGTTCTAGTTTGGATATGAGATGTTTACTCAAAGCTCATGCTAAGGCAGGAGTGTTTGGAGGGATTGTGAGAGCTGAAATCTAATGAGTTCATACAGGTTTGAATGGACCAGGTTATAACTGTAGGCAGAGGAGGTGGGCCATGGGGGGTATGCCTGGGAAGGGTGCATCTTCCTTGTGGCTTCTTCCTTCTCTCTCCCTTTCTGCTTCCTGGCATAAGGGGAACAGCTTCCTTCTGTGGAGTCCTTCCGCCTTAATGTGCTGCCTCATCTTGGGCCCAGAGCAATGGAGTTGGCCATGTATGAACTGAGACCTCTGCAACTCTGAGCCCCAAATAAACTTTCCCTCTTCTAAGTTGTTTTTGTCCAGTATTCTGATCACAGTGATGCAAAATCTTAGTTAAACTTCTTTTTTTTTTTCTTTTTTTGCTTATCTGGATTCATTATGTACTTTCTCTTTAAAACTAGAACAGAGGGTAAAGCTTATTGCTCCAGGGAAGGAATGCAGAGAGAGCAGGGATAAAAACACCCAGCTGAGATACAGTGGTTAGAAACACCTGGATTTTAAATATGGGATCAGGCCAAAGTCTGCAGAACTCAGAGTGTAATTTAAAAAATTAACCAGAGACCAGGGAACTTGAAGGATGATTCTAGAGAACTGCTTTCTCATAGGGACAGTCAGAGATAAAAACCTCACATTAGGAGACCAGAAGAGTTTGAAGGGGGACAAAAAAAGAGACCAGAGTTTCTGATCCATTTTGAAAAAAACTATTTTTTATTGACAAATCATTATTGTGTATATGTACAGGGTACAATGTGATGTTTTTATAGAAGGATTCAATAAATTTAGTTAACACAACCTTCACTTCATCCATTTATCACTGATCTATTTTTGACTAAAAGTATAGTAAGAAACATATAGTTTACTTCCTGATCCAATATTTTAAGGAGTACTAGGGTAATACATTTTATACTGTTTGATTTTATGGCATTTGATTCTACACTATGCTCTACTAGGTTATTCTGTACTATAATATCCTACTTCACTTAGAAACTTGGGCCATCCACATTAAATGATTTCTTGACCCCCAGTTTATTGCACAGTCTATAAATAATGCCTGGTGCTACTAAAAGGTTCACATCTCATCTTGTCTACTCCTTCGGTCAAAATCTGGTTATGACGACTGAAACAGGTCTGGGGAGTACCCCTGCTTTGGCTTGAATTCCAAGCTTGGAGTGATGGTAGGCCAAGAATAGAAGCCCCATAGTTAAGTTTGAGGCAGGTTGTCAGTAGTAAGGACCTGGGACTGACTTGGAGCGTGAGTGACCTCAGACAGACTCTTGTTCCTCCTTGGCTGGGTAGGAACAAGGTCATGACCCAGCAGCAGGTACAGAAGTGCAAGAAGTGTCAGATGTGAAGACAAGAGTGCATCCATTTTGAAATCAAAGGCTGTGGCAGAAACTCTTGGGAGTTGTCTGTTGGCAGCTGTGAGGACTTGCAGGCCAGGCCACCTCTCAGCAAATGCCAATAATCAGGAGATGAGTTTAGAGGCCAAAAAAGATAGGCTGTGAAGAGGAGCCCCATCCAGGATGCCCAGCAAGCCTCCTAGCATGACAGAGTATTCAGTTTAACCAAACATTTAATCCAGAAGAAAGAACCCAACACTGGGGGACCGTTCCCTTCACAGCAGCAGCATTCTGAATTGACTGGAATTGGAGGTCTCAGAAGCTAATTGAATTTTAGTGGTAGAAACTCATAAAAAGTTATGTTATTGTACCTAAGTTTTGTGCCTATACATTTTAAACCTGCTCTACCTGCACTAAAAGGCTCTTTGGTGTATGTAAGCCACATGCAGTTTCTGCTGTTATTTTTAACACTTATTCAGTGCCAGGGTCCTCAGGCATTGTACTGAACACAGATTCAGAAATAATTCTCTGTTCACTTGGCTCATGGGCAAAACGAGAAGAACACAATATACACAGGAACAGTGCAAGGGGGAGAGGGATATACCCATGATGACGAATGTGATCTGCTTGGGAAGTCTAAATAAATATCTCATGCTGTATTAATTAGAGGCAATTGCTGTAAGGCAATAACACTACACATACTTATTGTTGAAGCATCTCAAAAATAGCATGTAACTGTAGAGTTTTTCTCTTAACTCTCACTGGCTGTGATTCAGGATCCTCTGTGGTATTCTTGAAACGTTACTGATTTTTGGCCCTCATTCCTGAAAACCTAGGGTTTGGCCTGACCATCTGTATTATCAAAATGTTCTTTGGGTGATTCAGATATGCAGCTTTGGTTGGTAGCCACTGCCATAGAAGATTATATGTGTGTGTTTTTTTTTTTTTATAGATTTTCTATTCTTTTGCTTGACTTTTTCAAGAGGAGAGAAGTAAATCACTTAGACAAACTCACAAATAGATTTTTTTTCAGTGATAAAATCACCCTATAATCATAAAAATATTATCACTTAACATGAAATTTTGCATTAATTATACCATTTAATAAACTTCATGAAAAGTAATAAATTTCTAAAAGTGTGTTGGAAGCCTCATGTTAGGAACAGCAGACCCCTAAAACCAGGAATAATAAAGGCCATTAGGATTCAAAGATTCGCATATTTGTTTTTAAAATGCTTCAACTACAGTTGTAGAAAACCTCATTCATCTTGTTCTTCACAGTTTTGGTCAAAGTATAGTTTGTGTTGAGGAAATTCTAGCTTGAAAATTGAAATTAGTAGAAAGAAAGCAAATCATATAAAATATGAGGGGATATTTAAGAGCACAAGTTGGAAATACTTTTTTTCTACATTGGAAAATCTAAGTAACAGTGATGATTCTGTACTTAAATTCATATGGGTGTTTATTGCCACGACAGCCCTTTGGCTATAGGAGGCAAAGGGTGGTAAAAGTAATTCCTGTCCTGACAACTGAGACCAGTTGCCGAAGAACTTTCCCAAGTGAGACTTCTGAACATAAGTAAGAAATACCCGATGGTCATGCTTATAGGCTTTTAGCACTTATGTTCTCCTACTTAAGATCTAAGCTCACATAAAGATTGGATGGCAGTTACAATTTGAGTCCTTAACTAGATATTTACTTAATTTGCACCTTTGTGTCACGTTTGTTCCATTGACCATATTACGAATGGACCACTGATGAACAATGAATTGCAATTTGCAGTTTTCTCAGGCTGTGTTCTATGAGGGACCAAATGTCCAGTAGTAACACAAGAACACCGGAGGCTAGTTTTGCCTCTTTATTTTCTTTTGATTTTCTAAAAATTAGTTATTATCTAGTAATTAGTGATTTTCAAATAATCAGAGATGGTAATTCTATTTTGCTGAATCAAAAAATTGAAATAGTCAAATTTTAAGGATTTCTCTTTTTCTCAGTTCTTTCAATGAATGGTGTAATAGTCAAAAGATGGCAAATGACTTGAACAGTGGGGACCATATGTGTGTGCCATCTTCTGGTATTTTTCCAGTGTGCTACACACAGTAGTGTTTGGTTGTTGACTGCCAGGCTTAGAAGATATCTTTTATATGTAATTTCATCTTTCATTTACCTAGAACATGGAAGAGCCCCATAATAGAAATAGATATTGCCTAAACAATTTTTCTCTGGACTAGATATCAATGATGGAGTGTTCAATCAGTTTAGAGCTTTCTAGAAGAAACATACTCCTTATGTCAAAGCCAATTTGAGTTCAGGTTCACACAGAAAAATAAGGGAGATGAAGAAAGGATCTCCTGATCTCCCTTATTTCTGGTGGGTTCAGTGAGAAGTTCTTGGGAAAGCACTTTGGCATAGGAAAAGGAAGTAATCAGTTGTTATTTTTCATGATTGAAAACTTTTTATAAGTTGGTAGTTAGATCATAAAAATGAATACTGTCAGCCACCTAGTACTCCTAGCCAATATTAGGGAATAATTAAAATATTCTCTTTCCTATGAGCATGAGCATTATCACATTATTCAAATGCTAAAGAATCACAAAAGCGGTGATTTGGAGATGTCATCTTACAATACTAAGGACAGTTTTCTCCCCACACCCTTATTTTCAAAGAAGTGAAAATATAACAATTTCTGACAATTTCTCTGTTGGTTTTATGTGTTGAAGAATGAGAGGAAATTAGAGAGAAACTCAGTGATTTAGGACAAAGTATGCAGAGTGGTTTCAAATTTTTTAAAAATATCAAAATATTCAACCATTTTGAAACCAGAGTGATTTCAAATTTTTTAAAAATACCAAAATATTCAAACCTACTCCTTCCTATAAGTCAAATTCAAATTGGATGACTCCTTGGACAGAACAAAATTCATAGTAAGTGACTTCAGGTAGACAAAAGTTTTCAAATCTTCTTAGGAGCCTATAGAACAATTAAAACTAAAAATGGCTGCTTGGAATAAGGGCCAAACTGATGATTAGGAATCATTACCATCTGCTAGAGCCTGCCTTTGTAGCATCCGGGGGATGTTGATTATGGAGCTGTATTTGTAGCGAGCTTCAATGGAGTGACTCACCTCCTCTCCTGGATAGAAATAAAGAGCTGGGAAGGGATACCTCATGTTCTAAATATATGAAAATATTGAAGAAAATTAGAATAGGAATCTTTCTGATGACATCAATAGTGTCTAAAAAAACAGTGAACACCAAAAGAGAAGGCTGGATGGAGGTGGGGTAAGATTTCTACAAAACCTACCAAGGATCATTGCTTGCTGGGAACAAGAAAGAGTCATAACTCTAATCTTGGTTCTGACCCATGAGTTGCTCGAGGGTAAGACATTTAAACACTGCAGAGTTTAATTTCTCCAGATGTAAATTGAGAAAGGCTTATATATATACAAATAGAGCAAATACACAACTCCTATTAGAAAGTTTTAGATGGCAAATTCCTATCAGGTAAACTTGTGTTCTGCCTAATGACAAGACAGCATACTGGGTACGTACCTGGTACTACATTTGGGACATGATTTTCCATATACTGTGTGGTCTTTTAGGATGAAGACTGGATCTTATGCATATTTAATTTTTCTTAACACAATAAGCACAAGCTTATCAACAGTACTCAATATTTGTAAACTGATTATGCATATATTATCTCATATGAATTTTTTAAAAAAGCCCTTATTTGAGGATAGGTGAAGGGCATGAGAGAGAGTAATCTTGCAAAGAAGATCAATACTATGTCCTTATTAAAAGCAAATTTCTTCTTTTTCCTTCATAATTTGAAAAGTCATTTTATATGGTTACCAAGAGAAACATATTTCATGGCTTTGTCTGTAGATGGATTAGAGATTTGCTCACTTTGAGACTGTTTGATGACTAGAATATTGCTCACTGTGGGGTATGCATATGATATGATACAGCAAACTAAATCACTCTGCAAGCAAATTAAATATATTTTCAATCCTACAGAAAGACAATCCAAGTCAGTTTCCTAGTGAGTTGAGTGATGGCTCCTTTGTGAACTATGATACAAGAATTGAAATAAATAAGATCTGATTCTCTTTACTGAATCACTGAGTTTCCCCTTCTGCTATTGTAGTTGGGTCACCAACGAGGTCAATTGATAACATCTTAGCTGCTACATGCACATGTTAGCATGTGCCAACAGTTGAACATTTACTTATTGTTAAATTAACATATCGCAATGAAAAATCAATGATAGTTGGTTCTCAAAGTGGGTCCTGGGACCTGCAGCATGAGCATCACTTGGGACCTTGTTAAAAATGCACTCTCAGCCCAGATCTATTGAATCAGAAAGTGCTTCAGGCTGATATGTGCTAAAGTTTTGAAACTGCTGATGTATGATTTGTAATGCTTCAATTAACAACTAAGCATTTATTTTTCTCAGGAAAATTTATATTTGGAAAGTAAGATTGTTATGTAGTCATCTATTCTATATGGATATCTAAACTTTAATAAACCCAAATAAAAATTCTCACATTCCCCCATCTCTATTACCCAATACCATCCATAATGTTAATGGGATAACTTTAATTCACATCAATAATTCTTACCAGAGTACTTCCTCCTTGTAAAGTATCACATTAAACGTGAGCTGTAGGGGAAACATAAATGAATATGACTAGTTCTTGCTTTATAGTGTCTCACAATCTAGCAGAGGAGATATAACCAACACAAGATTGGGAGGCTTATTCATCTGGACATAAGTAGGTGCTTATTTAGTACTTACTAGGAAAGGGGAACTTGTCTAGGTGCTGGAGACAGTTCAGGGAACAAACTGGATACAAAGCTCTGCCCTCATGAAGCTTACTTTCTAATGAAAAGATCGTTAATAAACAGAAGGAGCACAACTTGGATGAATGAAGAAATATTTAAACATATACCTACATATTATAAGTATACAGCATGTCATCAATGCTCTGGAGAAATGCAGTGTCAAATACAAACACACATGAAGCTGGTGTGTCTGTGAGCACCCTGACCCACTATGGCCTCAGCCCTGAGCCTGGGTAGGTGAGCATGACCCCTCTCTGGGTCCCTGGCTCCTTTCTTCTTAAACAATCTGAGGTGGGGCTAATCCTGTGATTTGTAAAGGTCCTTTGCTGACTTTGAAGGGCTGGGGCCAGGGCAGCCAATTGGGGGAACCTCTGTTCCTGCTTCCACTTGTTTATGTATCTGACCCCCTTGGCCTCTGTTTTTCCATAGATGAAGAGGAGAAAAAGTAAGCCATGGAAGTAGATAACCTCAGGATGTTTCAGCTATGGTTTTGCAGTCATTAATTCTTTATAAGGATTCATTAGAAGAAAAAGTTATTTTGAATTATTTTCAGGAAGTTGTTATGGAAATAAAAGGTAAAATGACAAATGTTTCTATTAAACACAGCTTCTATTTATCACTCAAAAAGGCATATAAAACATTTCTGAATTTTCCTAAGGAAGCATATATTTACCTTTTCTACTTCCTATTCTGATTAAAGAACAGAAAAAAACAACTATTTTTTTCTATGGCTGGTTGGAAATATTGATGCTTTTGGACTTGGACCAAAATTTCAATACAGGTCAGATCTCAACTGAAAGAGAAAAAAAATCTTATAGTTCAAATTCTCACTAGTATTGCTCCTTAAACTGAATTTCTCTCTTCATCTGGCCTTCTATTTATGAATACACTGTGACTGAAATTGTGTTCTCCCCTTAATCTACTACCATATGTTTTGCTCACTTAAAAACATTACAATAAGGAGGATATTTTTCCCAAAAAGAAACTAAAAGAATAGTATGCGAATAAATGACAAATGGAAAAATCATTACTAGTTTGGACTGGAGAATGATTACATTTTACCATAAAAATTCATCAAATTAGACTTAATTCAAAGCACTTTCAGTTGTTACTATGGCTTTCTCTCTTCCCTGCTCCATAGATGATTTTATTATTTATTTTATGGGGAGAATATTTGACTCTACATTATTAGCTATAGTGATGATGCTGTACCAGAGACCTCCAGAATTTATTAATCCTAACTGTATCTTTGTACCTTTTCACTAGCATCTTCTCATTCCCCAACTCAGCCCTTGGTGACCACCATGTTATTCTGCTTCTCTGAATTCAACTCTTAGATATCACATGTAAGTGAGATCATGTAATAATTGTGTTTCTGATCCTGCTTTATTTTTCAGTCAGCATAGTGTCCTCCAGGTTCATCCATGGCGTTGCAAATGGCAGGATTTTATTCTATCTTTAAGGCTGAATACTATTCCATTTGTTTGTGTAAGTGTGTGGATACACATGCATTACACACATTTATTTATTCATCTGTTGATAGACAATTCTGTTGATTCCATACCTTTGTTCTTTTGTGCTGCAATGAATGTGGAGGTACAAATATCTCTTTAATATATACTGAGTTCATTTTGTCTGGAGATATAACAAAAAAGGGGATTAATGGATCACATGAGAGTTCTATTTTTAATTTTTTGAGGAACCTCCATACCAGTTTCCATGATGGCTGTATTCATTTATATTCCCATCAACAGGATATAAGGATTTCTATTTCTTCACATCTTTGGAACAATTTTCCTTCCCTCCCTCCCTCCCTCCCTCCCTCCCTCCCTCCCTCCCTCCCTCCCTCCCTTCCTTCCTTCCTTCCTTCCTTCCTTCCTTCCTTCCTTCCTTCCTTCCTTCCTTCCTTCTTTCCTTCCTTCCTTCCTCCCCGGAGCAGCCATTCTAACAGGTATGAAGTGATATCTCATTGTGGTTCCAATTTGCATTTTCCTGACGATTAGGGATGTTGAATATTGTTTCCACATACCTCTTGGCCATTTGTATGTTCTCTTTTGAGAAAAAGTCTGTTCAGGTTTTTGCCCATTTTCTAATCAGGTTATTATTCTTGCTTTGGAAGCTATAGCTTCTTTAAAAAAACAGAATTTTAAAAATTTTGCTAAACTTAATAAGTTGAGCTGTAATGATTATAGACAATGAGAGGAAACTTCAAGAACACAATGAGTGAGCTTTAGTCAGAGTCCCTCTGACATGCACCTCATGGAGAGTTAAAGTAGTGAGTGACCCGGTAAATAAAATGGCAATTCACACGGCATATAGGAATGAGAAGCCCAATTGTGACCTCACAAGGTAATTGAGAAGAATAAAAAGGAACAGAGATTGAAACTGCGTAACTGAAAAAAAAGGCATTATAGACCCATATTCCAAACATAAGATCTGATTGATCTGTTCCTGGCGATTCTTCTGTAAACTTGGAGAATTTCAAAATCATTTAAGACTTTGCTTCTTGAAAATGAGAATCATGAGGCGCTCACGAGGAGGAAGAAAAGAAAAAACACAGAAAACAGCATCCGAGCACAGAATGAGCTATTTCTGAAATATTCATTACCTTTGCATGCAAAATTTGCAAGTTTCTTTTGGTGGGAGCATGTCTTCTCTGAAAACAATTTGCTGCCTTTAGGAATGAATAGACTTTAAGAACACCCTTGACCTTAGAGGAGAATGAGAGCCAATGAAAACAGGGAATTCCTTACTGTCTACTATAGCAAGACGGCCAACAGTAGAAATGAATAGTTTATAAGTGTAAGCTACGCTAAACTGTGGTCGCCTCTGCTTAAATGAACAAAATTAAAATCCCCAAAGATATTGATAGACTTCTATCCACATGTCTGAGGGCTTGATTTTCTCTCTGTGCTGTCCACCACAGAATATGTGCAACCTGCTGGAACCTTGTCTGGTGCTAACTAGCCCAAGGACAGGACACTGTTTCAGAGACACCCACAGCTACAGTTGCACATGCCAAATTTTGTTGCGTGCCCGTGCCTTCCCGGAGAACAGAGCAGCATATGGGAAGTTTGGGCTTCTTGCCACCTGTCAAGAGTGGGCAGCACAGTGTGTGCGATCCCAATCTGTGCCAGTGCTTGGGAGATAATGATTTCCACAGCAAAGGGTCTGCTGGCCTCAGATAAGAGCAGTTTTCAAATGGAAACTATGTGAAGCCACACAATGCATGAAACTTGTTCCCACTCCTCTCTTCTCAGTCCAAAGCTCTCATGGTCATAAGTTATCTGCCATGGAGGGGAGGAAATTCTTACTTGCTGTTTGGTGTGTTTGGACCTTGGACTTCCATTCACAGCCTTTATAATATTATCATCGTCTTTACCATTGTAAACAATGGGAGCACATGTACTGAACTGATACTCAGTGGATTTTCTCTTTAATCTCTAAGAATGCACACAATGTAATATCCTTATCAAACAAAATTGAGACCCATCTATCACTTGTTTTCCATTTCTACTTGTTCTTTTAACTAATAAATTAAGACAATAGCGGTGGGGATTATTTTTATTTGAAAACTGAATTCTGAGTTTTTCAGCCCTTCTTTATCACTCAGAAAATCTTACTCTTTCTTTGAACTTGGACCGACAATTATAAATGATCAAATGAAACAATATAAAACATATAATTGACCTGATCATCCTATGGAAGGAGGTGGCAGTGAGTGGCTGTACGAGGTGAGCATGCTCGTTTTTATTAAAAGCTTGTCCAAACTGATCATTATGTATTTTTAAACTCCTGCATTATTCCAGAAAAGTATCCACCAATAGTTTTGTTAATTATTAAGCAGGATACCCTGAAAGATTTAATTTCTGTTTCAGATGCCCTGTTAAAGCTCTTTATATAATCCAACTCATCAAATTCCTTGAAGAATTCTGCATTGTAAGGAATATTGATTTCCCCCTTTGACAAATGAAAAAAAAAATGGTGGCACAAAGACACTTATAGCAGGTAAGTCCAGGGCCCAGAAAGCCGGCATTGGGAGGCAGGCTCTAGAGCCTGTGCTTGTAACTGTTAGACTTTGCTGCCACCAACTAATCTGGGAGCTAATGCTTGGAGAAGGATGTGGGGAATAAGCTGTATCTCCCTGTATCAGGGAGAGTGCATGGAACAGAGGGGAGAAAGGGTAGTCAGAAATAGAGAATGCATGGGGAATGTTCTCTGTTTCATGTTCACTAAATTAAATTTCCCAGAGAGCAAATGAGGCACCCATTATAGAAGGCAGGGTTTGCCTTAGGGGCTAAGAAGCAGGTCAATAGCACCCTGCTCTTGCACCCATGGGAAGAGGGAAGCACTGGGGGTGGGTCTAAGTAAATGGCTTGAAGCCTAATATCCATATTGCAATCAGCTTTGCTATTGTCTATTTTCCCTCATTTCTGGAGGAGTCACCTAAAATACTATGTATGTGATTCTATTTGACATCATTTTATACGGTAATGATGTACATGAGTATGATAAATCTGGGGATTTATGAAGTCATTAGACATCACCTGAAAAATATCAAGGGAATGCTCTACCATTTCTTATTAGATAAATTTCAGGATGATTAAGAAAAGACTTTGGTTTGGACAACTGTTTAGCAGGCCTTGAATGATTTTTTTTTTCTCCTTTTCTTTATGTTTGATACTGGGGATTGAACTCAGGGGACTTTTTATCACTGAGATATATCACTAGTCTTTTTTTTTTTTTTTTTTTAACTTGGAAGTCAGTCAGTGTCTTGCTAAGTTGCTGAGGGTCTCATAAAGTTGCTGAGGCTGGCCTCAAACTTGCCATCTTCCTGCCTCAGCCTCCTAAGTTGTTCCTTGAGTGAGTTTTACTGCAGCATTGTATGTTAAGACTATAGATACTCTGCTAGAGCAATAATTATCATACTACACTTGTTTGTATTGTGAAAATTATATATATAGAAGAGTCAATACCAGGGAAGAAACAGAAAAACCTGACAAAACATCAAAGTAAGTAAATCATATGTTTCCCTCACAGATTGGGGATATGAAATAGTGATAGTGGAGAGGATTGTAGAGTGAGTTAAGGAAAGGCTCAAGAAGCTATGCCATATCATCATCACTGATGATGTCTTCCTCGTGTCTGACATGAATAAACTAGGGGATCTGATAGAGAAGGAAGTACTTGGGTATTAAGATGCTAAAGGATGAAGATGGCTGACACGTTTGCTTTTCTTTGGTTCTTTGCAATCATTTTTCCAGTCAGGCTGAGCTGTGAAATACATACTACCTTGTTAATAGCGGGCTTGTGAGCTAGGTACGTGCCTTCCTGTTCTTCTAATATCGTGTCTGTTGCTAGGAAAACAAAGCACTCCAGACTACAATTTCAAATACATTATCTGAATAGAGTTGAGATCAACACATAGAATAATTCTTGTTTTGAATGAATACATGCCCAATAAGTCACTTAATCTCTCTGAGCCTTCTTCTGGGAAATGAAGACACTCACTCTGCTAGATGTTTTCCAGTTCTATTTGACTCTAATTGTTAAGTGAGAAGAGGTGGAAACTAATCAAATAACATAAACATTTAATGGGGACGAGTGATAAGATACCATACAGGGCAATGAATCTCACATTATTAGACTGAGGATCTAGAGGTTTCTGATAAGGCAATAAATATGTTTCCAGAGTCTTTCGCCAGAAGTTTTCTCTGCTGAAATAATGATTTCTATGTTACAGGTTGCTCCAGGCATTGCCTCTATGAGAAGAGACCATCCTTCTTGGAGAAAGCTCAGGGAGGAAACCAAGAAGCTGTCTATGACAATATACCAGAGGTACTTAGTGGCATGGCCTTGAACTAGGGTAATTGGTGACAGAGACTTGGAAAGAAAGGGGCAGATGGTGGAAGTATTGTGAAGCTGAACTGGGGAGGGAAGTAAGACTCGTGAAAGAAAAGGGAAGCCTCAGGAGCCTGTGTACAGGGCATTGTTTGTGTATGAAATTCTCAAGAGATACACATAGTCTATATTTCAAAGGGATGGATGGAAAGAGTTGGGATAATTTGTGATTACCAATGAGTTTTGCCAAAATAACATTAATGCCATATTGAGAAGATCCTCAAATATAAAGTTGATCAGTAATAAAGATGGATGAATTGGCTTAGATTTTTTTCTTGGCACTCAGTCACACACATCTTGGTTAATTTTAATCTCTCTCTCTCTTTTTTTTTTTGCACTTTAAGAAACCCTTCAAAATCACATCTCGACTCCTTAGCTTTGTTTGATGATTCCTGTGGGCAAATATGTATCTTTTCTATAGCTGTTAAAGGAATTTTATATCATCCACACCATGAACTGATGTTTCCATATTTCCATACTGAAGGGTGGCATTTAGTTCACTATGAAAGTACAATGCATTGGGCACAGAGCATATAATTCCTGGTGAGTTTAACAGGAAGATAAGGCTAGTATTTATGTTGAATCTAGATTGCAAATGACTCTCAATTTTGAACTGACCGGATTGATAAGAAGGAGCTACTGATGATTTTTGCACAGAGGGTACCATAGTTACCTATGCATCAGAAGAAAAATACAATTGTCAAGTGAATTCTTGAGTCTCACTGTCAGACAATTTGCTGAGATGAGCTAAGTATCAGGAGATAAGACTGATACTGGTAATGGCTACCAGTGATTGCATGCTATGATATGCCAGGCACTGAGCTAAATAAAGTGCTTCACTCTATTATCTCACTTAATCCTTCCAGTAATTTCACACTAGTATCACTGACATTTCATGGAAGAGTAAACAGAGGTTCAGAAAATTTAGGGCACTTGCTTGAAGCCACGCAGCTAGTAAATGACAAAGTCAACTTTGAACAAAGACATATCATTGACTTCAAACCTGTGCTCTTAGCCAGCCAGCTAAGAGAGTAACAAAGAGAGGGAAGTGTGGGCAGGTGCTGCACTGTGAAACAGAGGCTGTGCAGCTACCTGGAAGGAAAGCGTCATCTGCTGATATCATAGGCCTGAGAAAATCAAGTTTCCTTTTTTATATCAATCACCTTAAATTTGCTTTGAGGCTGAACTGGAAGAATGGAGTACATCTGCCATGTTTAATTATTCTTGCCATTTTCCTGATCCACCCTAGCCAGGTTACCTCTAACTGATTGAAATTGAAGCAGATCATTTTCAAGTTTCCTACTTTGCCTCTGCTGCCATGGAGCATGCCCAGTTTATGCCACATTTCTTGTCCTGTTTACATTTCGTGCTGCCAATGGCTGCATTTATCACACAATTTTTCTACTAGCTACAAGGTAAAGATGTTTGCATGGCATCTTGTTGTGTTGTACTTGGCTTTCAGTTAGGGCACAAGTCTCTGCACGCCAATCCACCCCACCCAGGATACATGTCCATGTAAATATCTATTGATGTAAAAGATCTTGACCAGAGAGCAATAATATGCACATCTGGTTTTCAGGAAAATATTACTTCTTGTTAAATGCTTTCTTTTTCTCTCTCTCTTTTTAATATTTTAATGTTATTGCATTTTTTTATACCTTTATTTTATTTGTCTTTATATTTGTGGTGCTGAGGATCAAACCCAGTGCCTCACGTATGCTAGGCAAGCGCTCTTACCACTGAGCTACAGCCCCAGCCCCTGCTTTCTCTTTTTAATACTTTCACTGCATGTTGAGTGCTAGGAACTGATTTGTAGAAGAAACTTTATGTCAGTTTTTTCTCTGGCAAAAGTGCATGTTCAATACTGTTATCTGCTAGAAAGGATTATTAGATAATGTTTGCCTTTCAAACAACATCCCTGACTACCATAAATACAACTTGTATGTTTATAAAACAATAGTTCTGTTCTACTTATAATCATTACATGGCAAAAGGATCATTTAATTTCTTAAGATACTGATGTAACTCAAGATGATTCTAGAGTTCAATAGAAGTAGAGAACATGTGTTAGGGATGCATTCTTTTACAACCCACATGTGTAAGAAAAGTAAATCAGGAAGACTAATACCTGGATTTTTGTTCCAGCTTTGTCATTTCCTACCTAGGTAATCCACCTAGGTGATTTGATTTTTGATTTTTTTAATGGTGCATTATATTTATACATAATAGTGGGATTCATTGCTGCATATTCTTACATGCACACAATAAACAACACTATTTGATCAGTTGAATCCCCCAGTGCCTCTCCTTTCCCTTTCCTTCTCCCTCCCCCTAGTCTCCTTCCTCTCTTCTTCTGATTTTTCTACCTCAGTAATCTTGGGCAAGATGATTCAGTATTCTGAGCCACTGTTCCTCCATTTATTAAGTGGAAATACTATGCTAAGGTGTTGTTAGAACTTATTTGAGAAAAAAATAAATATGTGTGTGTGAGTGTGAAAGTATGAGCACAAACATTATTTTCCTATATATGATGGTGAAGTCACCCCAGAGAAATTGGAACAGAACCTACAGTTCTTGCACTGGGTAACAAAGAACACAGAGTTTAGAGTAGTAAAACATGGGTTTGCAGTCTGGCTCTATCAGTTTGTGCAAATGGATTACATGGAGTCATACTCTAGGGCACACAGACCTGAGGAAACTATGGTTGACTTGCAAAGCTACAGGTGCAGGGAAGAAAAAAATCAATAAGGTACAAGTTGCTCTCATGCATTAATTATATTCAGGAAAAAGCCCCAAACAACCTCGGTAACAGTTGAACACAGTATTTTTGGGTTGTCCTCAGGCTAAAGTAGGAAAAAAAAAACAAACCAAAACTAACAAAAAAAAATCCCATCTAAAAGAATACTGTGTTTCTGTAAGTAGCTTGTTTTCCTGTGGATGGATGGAATATAATTTGGAAGCATACTTTCTGTTTATCCTAGGGTTCTTATTGTGGCCAAAGAAACCCATGTTTCTCGCTGTCACAAGGGCAGGCTACACAGAATAGTGTGGGGTTGGATTGATGTTGGAAGTGACTGTATAGGCTAGCATTTCTCAACTCCATCATTATTTATATTTGGGGTCAGAATTCCATGTGTCTTGTGTTTTGTAGGGTATTTGGCAGTGTCCCTGGTTTCTGTGCACAAGACATAAATAACACTTCCCTCCCCAGCTTTGACAACCAGATATGTCCACAGATATTGCCAAATGTTCCCTGGAGGCAAAGCTGTCCCCCTACGGAGAATCACTGTATAAACTCATGGTTTTTAATAGATACAGGTAAAGATATAGATATAGGTATGAATATAGGTGTGCATGAGTGCACACATGAATGTGTGTGTGTGAATGTATTAGTCAGTTTTCCATTACTGTAAGAAATACCTGAGGTATATCAACTAAAAGAAATAAAAGTTTTATTTTAGCTCAGAGTTTTGGAGGGAAGTTTCAGTCCATGACTAATTGGCCCTGTTGCTCTGGGACTCTAACAAGGCCACAGATCATGGGAGAAGCATGTGGCAGAGGGGGCCCGTGCACTTTGTGACCGGGTTGAAAGAGAAAGAAGAAGAGACAAGCGTTTCCATATCCCTTTCTAAGAGGGTATGTCCCCAGTGACCTAGTTTCCACTTGCTAGGCTATGCCTCTTAATGGTGCCACCACCTCCCAGTAGCACCGTGGGCTAGAACCAAGCCTTTAACACATGGTCATTTGGAGGACATGTTAGGTGCAAAGTATGTGTGTGTGTGCACATTCACATTTCCTAGTCCTGTCTTTTGAGAGTACTTCGTGGTGATGACACCTTAGTAGTAATAATGAGCACCTCTAGCATCAAGGGCTTGGTTTCTAACTACCATTCTTGACTGAAAAGAGACAGGGCTTCTTGGAGAAATGGTTTCCTGCAGGGCTAGGTCTGGGAAATACAAGATGAGCCTGCAATACTTTCTTCTGTCAGAGAGTCAGGAAAAGCTCAAAAAATGATGGATCACACTAAAAAGATACAGGAGTTTGCTTGAATGTGTTCCTTCTGGTCAAATATAGGATAATAAATTCAGAAAATTTGAGAAAGAAATGAGTAATAATTGATTAAAACAAGAAACACAGCCAATGCTAAATAAATAAAGGAAAAAAAATTCCTCCTTATTCAATGAATGAATCTCAATCAATGCAGAAATAATAATAATTCCATCATTAGAAGATCCCACAGGCCGGTAATAACTGATTTGGACAAGCATAATTAAGGGATATTAAAACTAGTGGGTAAAAGTGGGTGAGTGACAGTGTTTATATCTTATAGTTTTGGAGAAGCCAATGACTTGTCTGAGGAGCATAGGATAGTCTTGTTGCATAAAAGCTTTCGTTGTAGATTGAGGGAAAGAAATGTAAATTCTGGTATATTACAGATTCAAATAAGCACATATAATTACATTTTTTAGCATCAATACCTGGCAAAATAAATACTTGTTAAATGAAGGAATGACATATCCCCATTACATATGATATATGACATTTGTATCAGTGTGAGTCATAAATGTGTCATTGTGACATATGAGCAAAGCAGCTACCTGTGATTTTCTTAGCCTAAATAAATTTTTGTTGTATCAGCAGAGAAGTTTTAAATGTTAGGCTTTCAGCTATGCATATAAATTATAGTGTTGATGCTAGGGAAAAAAACAACATGTCTACTAGTAGGATAAGGAAGATGAGTCTGAATTATTCCTTTACATTCATTTTAATGTGAAGTCCCATTACAATAAACTGATAGGATTACCAGCATGTGAAATCTTTATTAAGTAATACAAACTGTAACATGTGCATTGCACCTTAGATCATTAAGAAGCATGAATATTCTTAAAAGGTAATATAGGATCATTTGCTCATTTGCACTTTTGTGGACTGGCACACCAGTTCAATGAAAGTGCTCCTCCCTATTTAGTTTCCCCAAAGCTGACATGAATGGGCTTGCAAACCAGCTGCATAAAGCAAAATACCTTGAAGATTTACCTGCTTAAGAATTTCCCCTCTTAAATGGTTGTCCCCACCGCTGGCAGTTTTTCTATTCTATGTAATTTCTAAGCTCACTTTCCCCCTCCTCTCCACTGGACTTTTTTTTTTTTTTTGCTTCTTCCTGGTGTGGTTGGTCCATTGTTTCCTGTTTGCATTCAGAATGGCATCTGGGGCTCAAGATGTTTGTTGATCTCATCTGAGGACACCAGCACACTTGTGGTTTTTTCATCTTTCCTTGAAGGAACATTTGAACCTCAAGACATATTTATCACCTCAGTTGCCATATCGAAAGTTCCTTGGGTACCTTAAAAACACTGTAGTATGCTTTTTTTCTTTTTTTTCCGTACTGGGGGTTGAATCCACCCTTGTAAGGCAAGTGCCCCTCCACAAACCTGTTTTATTTTTTGTTTTAAAATAGTGTCTTGCTAAGTTGCCTAAATTGGCCTCAAATTTGTGATCCTCCTGCCTCAGTCTCCTGAGTAGCTGGGGTTACAGACATGCACCACAGTGCCCAGCAGTTGGCTACCCTTATCTATGTGCTTTTTGCAGTTTTTGTAACCAGCAGTAAACCAGGGACTGAAAATATCAAATGGAAAAATCCAGAAATAAACATTTCACACGTTTTAAGATGTGCACAGTTCTGAGAAGTATGATGAAATATGCCATTCTGCTCCATGCCCTGCCTGGGATGTGAATCTTCCTTTTGTCCAACATATTCATGCTGTATATACCACCTGCCCAGTAGTTACCTGCCAGCTGTCTCAGTCATCAGGTCAGCTGTGGGAAGTATCACAGTGACTATATAAAGGTTCAGTACTATCTGTAGTTTCAGGCACCCACTGGGGTCTTGGAACATGTTACCCTGCAAATAAGAGGGGACTGCTGCATATCTAAAGAGCTTGCAAAAAAGAAATTAGAATAAATTATTCTAATTTATTATTTTCAGAACAAATTAAGAGAGAAGTAAAGAAAGATGCAATAATAATAACAATGATAATTTAATAATTATGATAATATGCATAGCTATATTTATAGCAGCATGATTCACAGACACCAAACTATGGAAACAGTCTAGGTGTTCATCAATGGATAAATGGATAAATAAAATGTGGTATACATACACAATGGAGTTTATTCAGCCATAAAGAAAAATAAACTGAAGTCATTTGCAGAAAAATGGATAGAACTTGAGAACATTATGTTAAGTGAAATAAGCCAAAGTCAGAAGGTCAAGGGTCACATGTTTTCTCTCATATATAGAAGCAAGAAAAGAAAAAGTCAAAAAAAGGTAGAAGGATCTCAGGAAAATCAAAGGGAGATCTACAGAGTAGAGGAAAGAGACCAGAGGGAGAGAGGAGAGGAGGAAAAGGGGAAATACTGGGGAATGATAATGGCCAAATTATATTGTTATACTGTGCACATGTACAAATAAGTAACAACAAATCCTACCATTATGTATAACTATAATGCACAAATAAAAAGATGAAAAAATAATTATTATGCTATTAAATATTATTATGCTATTAAGAGTTATTTATAGAGTCCTTACTATGTTCCAGGCATGGTTCCAAGTACTTCAGATACATTAGATCACTTAATATTGACAGTACCGTAGAAGGAGGTCTGATTATCCCCCCAAGTTACAGATGAGGTAATTGAACCACAGAGAAGTTAAATAACTTGCTCACAGTAAAACAGCTGGCAAGTCAAGAAAACAGGGCTAAACATAGGCAATCTGGCTGCAGAGCGCAGGTCCTCACCCACTCTGTTGAATATATGCCTTGTGATTTCCACACCAAATTTTTTATTACTGTTTTTGTATAATTTCATTTTTAGATGGAAGGAACTTCAGAGGAAAGTAAGGTTGTTTACTTACTCTAATCCCACTCTAAGTCCCACTCTAGGTCCTTGCAGTCTGAGGTTATTAAGGTATAGCACATTGTTCTCATGGATTTGCACATGAACTAGAAATGAGTTGATGAAGCAAATTGCCCAGTTCTGACCACTCCAGAAGCTGCTTAGGTCACTGCATCTGTATTAGAAGATGAAGGCTTCCCCATGGGGCTGAGGTTTGTAGTTCAAAGATCAAAACTACATTTGAGGTTTTCTAAGTGCAAACATGGTGGCAGTGTTTGGAAGTGCCCTCACAGACTACCTGTGGTCTGATTATGAGCTCAGAGGCAGCAAGGAGCACCATGGTGGCATCTGGTGGTGGGGAGGGGGTCAACCCCCCAGATTCCTGTGGAGAGAGGGCTTTGTGAATTTCTCTCTGGGGGTGGATGAATCCACATGATCATTTTCTATCCCTATGATGTGTGTGTGTGTGCGCGTGTGCATGCGTGTGTGCGCATTTAGCAGAAAAAATAGTAATGTGAACCTAGTTTATTTCTCTCAGCTGAACTTTAAATTCCATGCTGTGGATCTTTGTTGTCTACCATGAGCAAAACTGCCTTATTAGGCTCATCAAAGTTTTTCTTGAAAAAAAATCGTGTGAGGAACAGTCTATAGATAAGTATTTGTGCACATTCTGTTTATTTTTTCTTAAGATGAATCTGTACCAACATCTTCCTGTACATTTCAGAAGCTTGTAATCTTTGCAACATAAATTGCCAGATTGTTCTGCAGAAATGTTGTGTTCATCTGCACAGTTGCAATCTCTCAGTGGTAGTGTTGGTAGTGTCTGGGGTTGGCTGGGTGGCACCCTGTTCAACATTGGGCATCATCTTAAAACCAAACAAAAAGCAAACTTGGCCAATTTTGTGTGTGTGTGTGTGTGTGTATGTGGGTGATTATATATAATTATTTAAATTTGTATGTATTTGATTTTAATAAAGATAATCTTTTATATGCTTTTGGGCCATTTCTGTGAACAGTCTGCGATGAACATTCTTTTCCTATTTTTTCTACTGCCTTGTATAAAACTATTTAAATGACAACAACGATAACGACCACATTTGGAGGAGTTACTATGTGCCTGGCACTGTGCTAAGTCCACTGCTCTTATACGTCTGGAAAATATTTTCCCAGGTGGTCCTTGTTTTAAAATACTCTCATATGAAGTCATCACTCCTATTTCTTGAGACCGTTTTCAGAGAAGTCTGTTTTAGAAGTCTGCATTAGTTCATTTTTAGCACTTAACATCTTGAGAGGGGGGCTGAGGCACTGAGCCTGTGTAGGCTGCCCCTGAGTTTGCGCAGCTTGGAATGTGTCCTTTATTTGGAAGTTGCCAGGTCCCAGCTTGCTGGCTGCATACATACAGGCTCTATGGCCTATGAGTCCAGTAGGGACTTCAGAATCAAGTCCCAAGTACTCTATGGGCATTCCTCTGTGCGTGCTCTTGTATGGATCCTGAAAGGACAGAACTAAGAGGGTCAGCATGCTAAGGGATACTGACACCACTTTGCATTGACATTAAAATATGGGGTAAGAATGGTCCAGAATAGTCCAGAGGGTTTGGACATTTATCTAAGCACCTGTAGGAAACTGCACAGTATTATGGTTGAAGAAGAATAGCAAAGACCTCACTGGCTCTTGAAATATCCCAAGACAGAGACAATTTTCTCTTGTGATTTTGGTAACTGCCCACCCTGTTGTCATGGTTATGCAAAAGCTTGTCTAAATGGCTCCTCTCTTAGCATCTGGGCAGGGGCCAGCTACCCACCTCCACCATTTTCCTACTGTCCACCCACTCTTCTTCTTCTCCAAAATGGCCATCATGGCACTTCATAGATTCCGAGGGCACTCACTGTGCCAAACTTAAGCCAGGCCTAGTCCCATGAATAGTTCTTTGCCTCCATCTGTTTATTCCATAGAATCTAGGCTTGCTACAAATATGCTGCTGCCTGAACCTCTTTCAGTTCCTCTTGACATCTAACTGGCAGTTACTGACTGACTTTGCATGGAAAGATGATACACCTTGGAACTTAGAGTTAAAATAGGCAAAAGCAGTCTTTCTTGGCTCTGTCCTATGAGGCTGATGGAACCTGAGGGAGTAGCTCTTCACTGGGTCCTATCTAGGATCTCTGAACAAGAAATCACCTGCTTTCTCTCTGGGCACATGCCTTTCTCAGGGACTGAAGGAGA
The DNA here is from genome assembly GCA_004024805.1 of Geosciurus inauris. Classification (NCBI taxonomy): domain Eukaryota; kingdom Metazoa; phylum Chordata; class Mammalia; order Rodentia; family Sciuridae; genus Geosciurus; species Geosciurus inauris. Next base: position 145,136 of record PVHX01001762.1, read on the forward strand.
GGGCTGGAAAATGGTCAGACAGTAGTTTTTAAATCTGGATATGCTTTGGAATGCATTAGATCATTTGTTAAATCTAGATTCCTGGCCCTGTTCCCTGTTGTCTCAATAAGACGGGATAGGAGCTGAGAGTCTATTGGTAATTAAATGATTGATTAATTTTTAATTAATTAGTTAATTATGGAGAAGATAATTCTATTGCAACCTGGAAAGCAATGCTTGGGACAGAATTAGAATATTCACTTGTCTCAGCCCAAAGCATCCTTGGATGTATCACTTTCAACATCCTCTTTCCCTCATATCCAAACAGCAGTTTAGTGCTCCTTTTGGACAGAGGATTGTTTTGTAAATGAAAATTAATTATTGTAACACTTACGACCTGCTAAAGAAGATTGCTTTTTTGCAAGTATACCCTATAAATACAGTACCCAGTGAGGCATGTGGAGCTCATACTTATTTGGCTTCCTACACCATCTTGGCCTCATTGTGGCTCATTTCATTCAGCAATTGTTAAAATCAGTTAGTCTGCCATCCTCCAGCTTGTTCACCCTTAGCTATGTGCTATCTATCTCTTGTCCTCAGCACATTGACTCCCATCCTGCTTTTGGACAGCTTTTTTACCTGCACTTTTTCCACTGAGGTGTGGCAGATGCCAAAAATCCACAGGCCCAGTCACAGAAGTAAAAAGGCTACCTATGAATGTCCAGAAGGCATCTAAACACCCTAATTAGGTTCCTTCCCAACTCACTCACATGTCTGGATCTAAAGTATGTTGATGTCCATTTGGGAAGGGCCACACAGGAGATGGAGGTTGTCACAGCAGCTGAGGTTGGTAGATAAATGAAGAATGCAGGACAAACACAAGAATTCATGACATCCCACCTCCCACAGATTGCAGGAGTCAAAAAGTTCTCATGAGCATTTTCCCCCCTTCTGGAGATCTAGCCAATAACATCAACAGAAAGTGCTTATATGATCTTTGGAAGCTCACTGCCAGATGGGAGCAACCCCCACAAGGCTCGTGCCAGAACAAAGCTGTGACAGCAGACCCCAAGATGGCATGCCACAGAAACACTCTGGGAAAGAGCTAGGATCTGCTCTCAAGGGAAGCCAATCCTCCACCTCCTGGGTTTCCCACATGACTAAAGGGGGTGTGGTTGACAATGGGTATAAGTATGGAATGTGACACATTCCATATTTGGAGTCAGTCTGGTCTCTGTCCTGTGTGTCTCAGAGGTAAAAACAGAACCAAAGCACACAGGAAACAAGAACAAGACCAGTGCCCAGAGATCACTTTAGAACTGGCTTTTTCTACCCCCGACACTTTTTCTATACCCATGCAACCTCTTTTTTATTTTTTTTTGGTACCAGAGATTGAACTCAGGGGCACTCGACCACTGAGCCACATCCCCAGGCCCATTTTTTGTGTTTTATGTAGAGACAGGGTCTCACTGAGTTGCTTAGCGCCTCACCATTGCTGAGGCTGGCTTTGAACTCACGGTTCTCCTGTCTCAGCCTCCTGAAGTGCTGGGATTACAGGCATATGCCACTGCGCCAGGCTCCCATGCAACCTCTGGATGCTGTACTCACTGGCCAGAAATATAAAACCTTTATATCAATTGCCAGGCAGGTCATTAGAAACAGAACTACAAGGAATAAAAAATCAGTCCAGCTTAGAAAACATGTACCTGGGATATAGCATGGAAGCCAGATTAGGCAGGCGGGGCCCAGCCTGGTTCCCACTGTAGGAGTATTCAGAGGGTAGACTAGTAGGGAGAGGAGGGGAGATGAAAGAAGGTAGGAGTTCAGCTTGCTTTCTGAATGGACTCTTCAACGTACAGCAACTTGCCAAATCTCTTTAGAGTCAATGGGAATATGACCTTGGGAGTGGGAGTGGGTTCAAGGTGGTGGATCACTGGGTGGTGATGCATTATGTTTGGGAATGCACTCATTTATGCCATTACTGTCTATGGATTTAGGTCTTTTTAAATCAGAAAGCTGTGCTGTTTTCTCTGTCACCCCCCTATTTCATGCTACTCCACAGGGCATTGAACTAGGAACTAAAGATAAAATGAGAGGAAAATTCAGGTAGTCTCTGCCTTTGGAAGAATATAGTGTGGTAGGGGAAATGGACTCGAATAAAATGATCACCACGTATATGTAGTAAAATCAGATTTAGAGTTTCAATTCAGGTGGCAGAAATGGAATATTCTCCCCATATTTGAACTCCATTGTCCTGCTTCTGCTAAGGAGTTTAAAGAGTCTCTTTTTGCATAATTTTTTGGGTAACTTCACTGTTGATTTGGAAATCAAGTTTGATTGATTTGAAGTTCATTGACTAAGGAAAGAGCTCTCTTCTAGTCTTAAGAGTTATTCACTTCAATCTTCCTTTCTAGGTTTGCATCTGAGAATAGAAGAAACAGCAGGGCCCTAGGCAGTGGCCTGCTCTTTCTAGCTGCCTATTGTTCTTTTTTCTGAAAGCCTAACCCTCCTGGTGGTTGGCCACTGTCCTTAATCACAGTCTCCTCACCCATGTGTTCAGTACTTCTGTGAGAGGCACTAAAGACATGGTGTGAAAGCTTCTTTCTCAGATCCCTGTTGGTCTAGGTTCTATCTGCCACTGTAGCACAACGGAGGGATATGTGGAAGGTGTTGTGCAAGAGGACAGGGCCTAATATAATGCCTTCGGGGGCCACAGTCATACAGAAAAATGGATGAAGTTGTCAAATCAATAGTTTTCTGAAAAGAGATGGTATCTTCCTATACAATATGTCAAAACTGTCTCCCATAGACACACTAAAGATATCAACAGGTTGCTGAGTCTCAGGTCACTCGGGGTCATTAGAAGTAGCTAAGCAGGCTGTTAAGCACTAATTAATTGGTAGGTCTGATCCTCATGTTGGGTGCACTTAGCAGTAGTCATGCAAGCAGGGTAGTCTGTCTGGGTTGATCTTCTAGCCAAGAGTTACTTTCATTTAGCGACTTTGCCTAGTCACTAAAATTAGAAACTTATTTACTGAAAAGAAGAGGTGACAAAGTACAGGTATTTTCATTAAAGATCTCTTCCTTTATTTTCATTAGTGACTGCTGACACTGTTAAAATAGACTGTAGCTGTGCAAATTTCCCTAAAGGTGCTGAGCCTGAAAGGAATACTAGGACAAGCTAGGAGGCTCCCTGGAAAGAGGCTCTGGAAGACACTTCCACAGACAAGACCATTCAGCCCTATGGATACTTCATTCATTCTCCTATTCATTCAATAAAGGTTTAATATCTAGGGGAATCTGCTTTATGTTTTTGTAAAGGGATGGGCAGATGAGGGAGGGATCAATGTAGAGACAAAGCAAGTGAAAGAGCCTGGGCTTTATGCGGAGGGGAGTAGTTTCTGCCTTTAAAACACTAGCAGACTGCTGGGCGTGGTGGTGCATGCCTGTAATCCCAGCAGTTTGGGAAGCTGAGGCAGGAGGATCGTGAGTTCAGTCTCAGCAACTTAGCAACTTAGCCAGTCTCAGCAACTTAGCAAAGCCCTAAGCAACTTAGTGAGACTCTGTCTCTAAATGAATGAATGAATGAATGAATGAATAAATAAATAAATAAATACATACATACATAAATTAAAAAAAGGGCTGGAGATGTGCTCAGTGGTTAAATGCCTCTGGTTTCAATCTCTGGTACTCACCTCTCCCTGACCCCCACCAAAAAAAAAAAAAAAAGAAAGAAAGAAAGAAAAAAACCCACTCAAGTCTGTTGATGACATAAGAGTTTAAACACACACACAGAGTAAAGTAATCTTTTCAGAATTAAAAGCAATATTGGACAATAGTACATAAGATCTCTCATACTATGTATATCATATCTTAGTGCCAAATGGATGCCGGGGGAAGTGAAGTGACTGATGAAGGTACAGCCAGGGTGGCTCCTAAGCAGGACCATGAAGGAATGAAATTTGAATAGATGGGAAAGAGCAGGTGTCCATGGAGCAGCGACTAGAGGGGCTTGGCTGGAGGGAAAGGGCAGTGTAAAGAAGAATCAAGAGCACAGGATTTAGAATTGGGTACTTCTGAATTGAAATTCAACCTCCACTCCTGAGAACTACGTGCCTTTAAGTAGTAACTCAACCTTGCTCTGCCTCAGATTCTTATAACCTCGGAAATTGGACTACACATGTGTACATAAGGTAGTTACTGCAGTGATTGTAATAAAGAATATATACTTGCCTGGCAAAAAGTAAACTCTCAGTAGATGCCTGGGGAAAGTGTGGGAAAAAATGCAAGATTTTTCTTCTTGTCTGTAGAACTTTAAACACACAAATTGCTTCTCATGATACTGTCTCATTTGGTTCTTGTCACACCCTTGTACAGTAGAAAAAGCAGATAGGAATATCCTCAATTTATAGGTCCTCTGAGATTCCTATTATACCTCTCCTTAGGGAAATGGAAAAACAAGGAGAAATGAAAAAACACTCTATGATTAGCTCAAAGAAAAACTGAGAATTAGTGAAGCTGTCGGGATGTTAATTCAACAGCTAAAAGGATGCCAGTGAACATTCTAGAATAGAAAACCAAGGGGGCAGCAGTATTTTAGAGAGGTAAACCTGGCAAAAGGTGGGCAGAAGGATTTTCTGAAGTATGCCTCAATGGCAAGTATTCTGGGTATTGCTGCTTACAGAAGCATCAGGTCACCACGCCCACCAGGGTTGCTAATACAATTAGGCAGCATTTTTTCATCACTACAGGGATGCATGTAGTAGTCCATCAGCTTTTCTTGCATGTCTCTTGCATCCTTAGCAAAGTGATGATAATAATAATGACAATAATACAGGTGACATAACAGCCACCAGGTTTGAGTATCAACAGTACACCAGAATTGTATGTATATGGTGAAACTAAATCCCCAAAACATTGCAGATGGGAACAGCATGATCAGAGAGGTTGGATAACTGGCTTAGGGTAACAGAGCCAGAGCTCAGAAGGCAGATTTGAATCCAGCTCTCATTCTAAAGTCCAAGCTTCTTCTACTTTAGGGACTTTGCAAGTCCAAGTCTAGATAGGCAATAGAGTACAGATGCTACTTGATTTACCATGGGGATTAGATGAGATCATGAGGGTAGGCTCCATGATGGCATTAAAGGCTGTGTAAGAAGAGCAGGAGAAGCCACGTGCAGTGGCACAAGCCTGTAATCCCACCTGCTAGGGAGGCTGAGACAGGAGAATCATGAGTTCAAAGCCAGCCTCAGCAATGGTGAGGTGCTAAGCAAATGAGTGATACTCTGTCTCTACATAAAAAACACAAAAAATAGGGCTGGGGATGTGGCTCAGTGGTCGAGTGCCCCTAAATTCAATCTCCAGTACCAAAAAAAAAAAAAAAAAAAAGAAGAGTAGGAGAGATCCAAGTTAGCTTGCTTGTTCAGTCTCACCATGTGCTTCCTTCCACCATGTTATGAGGCAGCAAAAAGGCCCTCACCAGACACCTGCACTGATTTTGAATTCCCCAGGCTTCTGAACACTATGAGTTAAATAAATCTCTATTCTTTATAAATTAGTCAGTCTCAGGTGTTCTGTTGTAGCAACTAGAAAATGGACCCAGACACTATCAGATGATAAATGTTTTGAGATAAGGCTCCATTTTCTGATTCATCACCTTTGCATCATTTCTGGCTTCTCATGAAGGTTTAAATGTAATATTTGAATGAATAAATGAATGAGTGGATGAATGAAATGCTCTTGATTAGCATTCTAGAAAGTTCTAGCAGTCCAATATCCACAAAACTGTACACAATCTGGAGGCACATATGGGGTAATGTGGTAGCTGTCAGAATACAGAAGCAGGAAGAGTGACCCACCACTGAGAAGCTCTTGTCAGCATGCTGAAATCCAGGTAAAGTGCAAGGAAGGAGAGAGACACTCATTACACGTGGGTGTTGGAAGGCGGTCAGCTCTGACTCATAGGCTGTATTCCTTAGCTCTCATTAAAAACTAGTTTGCAGGGAACTCAGAGGGAGCATAGGAAGGTGTACGATGCTGGGATGGAATGAGCTCTGAATGAAAGCTGAAACCTGGCATGCCTTGGAGAGATCAGTTGCTGAAATAATGTGGGCAGAAAAGAAGAGAATCCTCTAGACTCACAACTTTACATGTGATTACTTTGCATTTATTGCAACCCTTGCTTATATAATAGGATAACAACATTTTGCATACCTAGAATTGAGCTGCCCAATGTGTCTACCTCACTGGGATGCAGTGCTAAATAAGAAGTAACCAAATTTAGCAATGTTAAATCAGATAAGCCCAAAGTAACTGGGTCTATCACAAAACTCACATATTAAAGCTTATGCCCTATACTTAGAGGAGGTCGCCACAGACACTGACTCACAGCCAATTTATCTTAACTTTACACATGCTTCTAGAAAAGGATAGGCATTTATTACTGTGGTTAAGAGTGCAGGCTTTAGCAAAATAGGGGAAAGAAGTGGTGGGATCAGTTATCATAAAGATACGGGGAAGATCAGTGGAATAGAAGAAGGAGATCTAGAGGAAAGGAAGAGGGATGAAAAAGGGTAGAGAATGCAAAATAAACTTAACAAAATCATGTTATGTACATATATAAATATACCACAGAGAATTTCACCTTCGTGTGTGTGGAAATCACCAGTCAGGGCTGGATAAATGGATGAGCAAGGTGAGGATCAGCGGGGTGGAGGAGGGGTTGGGGAAGGGGGAGGGAGTTTGGGGCGGGCAGAGGAGGAACAGGGACTAAGATAGAGTGGGTCCTTGGGCTGGGATTGTAGCTCAGTGGTAGAGAGCTTGTCTTGCATGCATGAGGCCCTGGGTTCGATCCTCAGCACCACATACAAATAAATAAATATTGTGTCCATCTACAACTAAAAAAAAATTTTTAAAAAAAGATGGAGTGGGTCCGATTCCATGCACATACAATTTTGTCAGGATGAATCCAGCTACTATGTATGACTTTAATGTTTTAATAAAAATAATACTAATAGGGGCTGGGGATATAGCTTAGTTGGTAGAGTGCTTGCCTTGCATGCACAAGGCCCTGGGTTCAATCCCCAGCACCACACATGCACACACACACACACACACACACACACACACACACAAATACTAATAAAAGAGTGTGGGCTTTGGGAAGAATGAAATTATGACATTTGCTGGTAAATAAATGGAACTGGAGAACATCATGCTAAGTGAAATAAGCCAGACTCAAAATTCAAAGTCAATGGTGGAATGTTTTGCTAGAGCAAAATAAGGGAGGTGGGGAGGAGTGGATTCCATGAAAATAAAAGAGAGATCAGTGGAGTAGAGGAAGGGATTGGGGGTCAGGGAGGAGGACAGGGAAAAAGGAGAAACAGTGGAGTGAAATTACGTATCTTATGTAGACATATATATATCCCAAAGTGAATTTTATTTTTATATTTATCTATAAAGCACTATTTAAAAAAAAACTATCATAAATAGAAGGTGGGCCAGTAGAGTAGAGAATAGGGAGCAGGAGAGGGAGGGGAGTTCATGGGGGAAGTTCCAGGGACTGAATTAGAGCAAATTATATTCCATGGTTGTGTCATTATGTCAAAATGAACCCTGATATTATGAATAACTATAATGCTCTAATAAAAAACAAGAGCATGGGCTTTGGAGAAGACCACATTCAATCTGGCTCTGAAATTTATTACCTGGGCCTCGGTTCCCTGAACTCTACTGTGGAAGGAATAATAGACCACACTCACAGGACTGGTGCAAAATATATGCACTCAACAGATCCTTGTGAGCATGATGAAATGTGGGGATCTAGTTTCTAAGCCACAGTGGATAACAGGCTAAGTGGATAAGATGGTGCTACTGAAGCAGCTGTGCTGAGAGCCCAGGCAACTGAGGTTCTGGTGGCAAAACAGGCATTAGAAGAAGGAACACGGAGATAAATAAGGCCATGGTGTGGGGCTGTTTTCTCAGTCACATGAAAATATAAGAAGTTCTTTGTCTTCTGTGAGTTTTCTTTGAATTAGGGATCTGAGATACATATCTACATGTGTATATATCCAAGGATAAACCTCAAGCTTTTATTTTAATTCTTGTTGTGTGATGTTTGTCCCCACATCCGGGGTAAAGGGAGTGGAAAGAAATTGAGAAAAAAAGGAATAATGAAATGAAATTGAAGAAAAGAGGGGCTGTGCGGGACCAGTGGTGATAATGTGCCATGAAATAAGGAAAGTGCTTAACTCTTGACTCCTGGGGCTCAACCCCAGAGAAGTAACCCCCTCAACCCACAGATACTAAAAAAATAATAACCAATTTCTCTATAAGACCTTACAATTTTTAAAACTATTACTGTTCTGGTATGTGTACTGTCTAGCCTCCAAGATGGTCTCCACTGATTACTGCCTCCTGCTATTCACACCCTTGTTTATTCCTTTTCTCATAGTGAACAGGGCTGACCTGCAAAACAATGGGATATTATAGACATGACCAGGTATACTGCCAAGGCTGGGTCATAAAAGACATTTTGGCATATGTTTTGCTCTCTTGGATCATTTGCTATGGGGGAAGCCAGCTGCCATATTGTGAGGCCACTCAAGCAGTTCTGTGGAGAGGGTGACATGATGAGGAACTAAGGCCTCCCGTCAACCGCTCCATTGACTTGCTAGCCATACAAGGGAACCATTTTGGAATCCAATCCTCTGGCCCCTGTCAAACTTATGGATGACTTACACTTCTGCCCACAGCAGTACTGTGACCTCATGAGACCCAGATAAACCATTCCTAGAATTCCTGATCCACAGAAACTCTTTGTGGGTACATAAGTGATTACTGTTGTTTTAAGTTGTTCCATTTTGGGGTAATTTGCTATGCAGCAATAGATCAAATGGGCCCTTTTTAAGTCAGTGCTTGAATTCTTCCCTCAGAACTGCCTCACTAGGTGTTGTTAGGGAGTAAAAGCATTGTCTGCCTTGAACTGATTCATTACTTCTCATTAGCTTCTCCTTCCCTCCTCAGTGGGAAAGGTGCTAAAAGCAATAATTTAAGTCAAAATAAGTAACATCTGGTTCAGGTAAAATCAAGTCCTGTAAAATTGGTTCTTATAAAATCAAATGTTGGCATTGCAGTCAACCTCAGAAGCATCTTTAAACAGATGAATTAGTCCAAAGATTATATCGTGGTTTTCATGAAAACATACTTTTCTTTACATGCAGATTTCTGAAAATCACCTGACTCTGAAAGCTTTTGTTTCTTCTTTTTGCAGCCTTTTTCTGTTTCTTAAGGAAGAGTTAGTGTATACATAATTAACAGGTGAGTTTAAATCAATGAAAGATTTTTCATTTCCTGACCTTTAGTAAGGACTTAAAAATTTCCTGTGGTGGTGATGGTGATGGTGGTGGTGGTGGTGGTGGTGTGTGTGTGTGTGTGTGTGTGTGTGTGTGTGTGTGAGTGAGAGAGAGAGAGAGAGATCGATCCTACCCTTTTAGCCTATTAAGGCACTTGGTGGAAACACATGAACACCTAACTCCATCCTAGCTGGGACAAAGTCACAGCTATGAACTGAGAATGGCATTTTCCTCCCTTGTTGAAAAGGTTTTACTAGTTCATCATACCATTTTAAATGAACAGCAAAGACAACATGTCATGATTCAATTCTAATCAATCAGAAGACCAGAGTTGTGAATAAAACTTGTAATCTGAGGCAAAATGTACCTTTTCAATCTATCCAGCCAATGGTTCGTACTAGTCAGACAGGGAATGTAGCTTAGGGCCCAGGGCTTATCACAGGAACAGAGCCCTTAAAGACTGGGAGCTCAGGTTGTGTTGTGCAACCCTGGATCATGTGGCCTGAAGGGAGATGCTGGTAAGAGCATTGGGGACAGGAACCAATGCTGAGCAAAGGTATAAGGAGTTTATTTTATACATGTGCTGTTTAGCTATTAATTAATTAATTAATTAATTTTGGTACCAGGGATTGAACCCAGGGACACTCGATCACTAAGCCACATCCCCAGCCATTTTTTGTCCCTCCCCCATTATGGACCAGTATCCACTTATCAGAGAGAACATTTGGCCTTAGTTTTTTTGGGATTGGCTTAGTTCACTTAGCATGATGTTTTCCAACTCCATCCATTTACCTGCAAATGCCATAATTTCATTCTTCTTTAAAGCTGAGTAATAGTCCATTGGGTATATATACCACAGTTTCTTTATCCATTCATCTATTGAAGGGCTTCTAGGTTGGTTCCACAGTTTAGCTATTGTGAATTGAACTGCTATAAACATTGACATGGCTGCATCACTGTAATATGCTATTTTTAAGTTCTTTGGGTATAGACTGAGGAGTGGGATAGCTGGGTCAAATGATTTTCCCATTCCAAGTTTTCTAAGGAATTTCCATAGTGCTTTTCAGGGTGGTTTGTAGTCCAACCAGCAATGTATGAGTGTGCCTTTTCCTCCATATCCTCGCCAATACTTGTTGTTTGTATTCTTGATAACTGCCATTCTGACTTGATATTTTATTTAGAGATAGGGTCTTGCTAAGTTGTTCAGGGCCTCGCTAAATTGCTGAGGCTGGCTCTGAACTTGCAATGATCCTTCTGCCTCAGCCTCCCAATCCACTGGGTTTGTAGGCATAGGCCACTGCCTGTGGCAGAAGTCTAAACAACTGGCTGATGAACAGAATAGGCCAGAGGAAAACAGGTTGGAGCAGAAATTAACTCCTTGTATCTGGAAACAGAATCTCAGAAAGGGCAAAGGGAAAAACTGTAAGACCACAGCCTGGAAGATCTTTTGGGATTCAGAGAAATGCTCTCTTCATCCAGCAGTCACCTGGGGTCACCACCTCAAATTAACAATGAGAGAAGTTAATTTTTTTCAACATCATTAACACTGACTTTTGCTGGAAAAATTATAAAATATTATATAGTAATTGTAGAACTTTGATCATCCCAGGGAAAATCTGACATGATGTTGTAGATTAGACAAAGACAATTTCCAGGTCTTAAGAGAGAGACAATACGCATGGTGAAGAACATGAATTTTGGATTCAGGTGCTGTCCTATTTCATCCAACTTTGTGACCTTAAGGGAGCCTCAATTGCCAAAAGTTAATATTTAAGAGAGACTATACTATATGCCAAACACTGTGCCCACCAATTTATATACAGGTTCCCACTGGATTATCACAACCACCTGCTATGGCCTGAATGTGTCTCCCACAATTCATGTTTTGGAAACTTAGTCTCCACTGATTAAGCCACGAGGACCATGGATTAAAGCCATTATCATAGAAGTGGGTTTTATAAAGTGAGTTTGGCCTTCTCTTTTTCACTCTCACCCTCTCTTACCATTGCCTTCCACCAAAGGACGATGCAGTAAGAAGACCCTTTGTATGGCATTTCCCAGCCTCCAGAACCATGATCTATGTGTAACTCAGGGTGTGGTATTCTGTTATAATAACACAAAGAGGACCAAGACAAACTCTCTGAGTGTAGTTACTCTTCTAGTTTATGAAGGAAGGAACTGAAGCTGAAAGACAAATTACATCATTTGTTCAAGACTTTAGGATTAGTAGTGCTGCCGTCTGAAGTCAGGTATGTGACTACAGAGCCTGAGCTTTTCATCTGCATTACATGACCTCCTCTCTGGAAGGTAAAACCTGCAAAATATCAGTCTTGCAGGTCTTGAAGACTGAGGAGATGATCTGAGGAATGATATTCAAGCCTTGGAAGTTTATTCTAGGAAGGATTCGCAAATCTATTGTATCTGAATTTCTGGCCATCAGTTTTGTCTTAGGAAAGGGCTGCAGTATCAGTCCCACATCTTTCCAAATAGGATTGAAAAATCATAAAAAACAGAAAAGAATACAGTGCAGGTATCCGTTCATAGTGAACACAAGCATGTTTGGAGCTGCTATTCACACCTAAACCCTTCACTTGTTCTGGGCTTTTCTTTCCTGGAGGGCAGCAATTTATTTTGAACAGAACTAACACAGATTATTAATGCTTCTTGATTTGAAATAAGTTTTCAAGATCCTTATGAAAATTTATTGGTTTCTGTCCAATTGGAGAATTTTATTTCTACATCTAATATACCCTCGTGGGCTTGGGTATGAGTAGTAGTTTAAGTAGAATTTGGGAGATGTGGTACTGAGTGGGAGAATCCAGTCGAAGGACTGAGGATCAAATCAGAACCAGCAACATTTTTAGGCTTTTTCTTTCAAAAGCATCTCTTGATACAGCTATTAAAAATAAACAAAAAGTGGTTTCATTTTCAGTTTTTTTTCCCCCATCCACTTACAAAGAAAATTGGTTACCACTTGCTTTCTTGCTGTTCGTTCAGTTTTCCATTTCCCATCTTTCTGCTTATTTAGTTCTCTGGGGTCAATCTTCTGTCTTAAGTTTTACTGAGTCTTATCATTTTCTCTTTCTGAATCTTCATACCTCTGTCATTTTCCAAGGATCAAAGACGTGAAATTGACAAATACGTGTTTTTGAAGGAAGGAAAGAAAAACAGAACAACAAACTTAACTTGGATTTTGAAAGTTTGGATTCACAGATGGCCAGGCTTCTGTGACTTAATTACAACAGACTGTTTTGATTTTGACATCATCAAAGAGTTTATTCCGTTCAGGTTTTAAAGGTGATAAACTACAAAGTTGGAGGATTATCTTCTGTGAAAGAGATTTTTTTTTCTTTTTTCTGGCATGAACAAAAGAACTTCACTGGCAGGAAATAGTCTGGGCCTACCACAGTATTATTCCTTTTTGTGATTTTGCAAATCAGTAGAAATGGTCAGCCTTTGGAAAGTGCAGATAACATGGAGACTGCAAACCATACCTGAGAAAAATTGGCATGAAAAATAACCTCGAATATAAATAAAATAACTGACTTCTCAATTTTTTTCCTAAATGACTCTATTTACTAAAGTAAGAATGCAATTAAATTGACAATTTACCATCTTTTCAGATTTATGTCTATATTATATCTCCATAGTATCACAGTTCTTGGGATTAGGCTTTGGGAGGGGCTGAACTGTATTTGTGCTAAATTCATTTGTTAAAATCCTAACTTTCTACTACCTTGAAATTAACTGTCTTTGGAGATAGGGCCTTTAAAAGGGGTACTTGGGCTAAAATGAGGTCACTAAAATGGATTCTAATACTATCTGACTGGCTTCCTTTTACGGAGATTAGAGCCGGGTGTGGTGGCGCACACCTGTAATCCCAGCACTTTGGGAGGCTGAGACAGGAGAATCACGAGTTCAAAGCCAGCCTCAGCAAGGGTGAGGTGCTAAGCAACTCAGTGAGACCCTGTCTCTACATAAAACACAAAATAGGGCTGGGGATGTGGCTCAGTGGTCGAGTGCCCCTGAGTTCAATCCCCGGGACCAAAAAAAAAAAAAAGAGAGAGAGAGAGATTAGGACACAGATACAGACGGAGGAAAGACTGTGTGAAGATGCAGGGAACACAGGGCCACCTGCAAGTCAGAGAGACCTCAAAAGAAACCAACTGTGTTGACACCTTGACCGTGGACTTCTAGCCTCTGGAAATGTGAGAAAATAAATTTCTGTTGTTTAAGTGGCTTAGTGTATGGCACTTTGTTATATAGTCCTAGCAAATAGCCTCACCTGCATGTTTTATTACTTTTATGCCCATTATGTATGTGTGTGTGTGTGTGTGTGTGTGAGAGAGAGAGAGAGAGAGAGGGAGAGGGAGAGGGAGAGAGAGAACACTCCACTCAATGGGGAAGATGGAAGAATATCTCCTTACCCTTCCAGCTCAATGACTCAAAATGAAAGTACTAAAATATGTGCAAGGCAATTTTGGCTACTGTGAAAAACATCTGGGGCCCCCACAGATCATTTTTAATTATGACTGTCATCAGCTCCAGCCAACTTTCTGCAGAGGGTGTAAACAGAGGCCAAGGCCCCATATGACTGATAGACACCAATTGACAGATACCGCCTCCAGGAAGTGTGCTCAACTTTGGTTTAATAATTGCTGCCTGTTAATGAACACTGTTATTTAAGTGTCTCTTCCCTCAGAATGTTGTGAAGGTAGCAAGAAGTTGAGAATTGCCATTTTGCCAAGAACAGCCTTGCTGTGCTTCTACCTGTGGTGTTTCAGGGATGGAGGGACACAAAATAAAAATGGAGAACTCCATCAAACCTTTGGCAGAGGCACAGTGGAATAGGAACCTGCCCAAAAGATCCTTGGAGAAAGTGTGAACGTGGCTCTTTTTCTAATAACCAAGTGCAGTAGTTCTTAATAAACAATTGGGTCGTCTTTTATTACATTTTCTTTTCAAAATTCTTAGAGTTCCTTACATTCAGGTAAGCATCTTAGAGGCAGAATAGCCATTGAAAGCCAGGGTGTGAGGCCAGATGGGCTGGGTCTCAACCTCACATGCTCCTAACTCAACTCTCCAGGCTTTGTATTTCCCTATTTATAAAATGACAATAATAATAATCTTTCTAAAGTGTGCAGATTAAAACAGTTAGAACATGTAACATTTTTATAACAGTGCCTAGAATGTTCAGACAATGCCTAGAGTTCATTAACCTTATCTCTTAGAAGTTTTGACTGTATATAATAGTTTGTTTTGGGAAGAAATTAGGACTCATTAGGAAAAATATGAACCACCTTAAAAGACAGAAACCACTCTTTTATCTTTTCATATTTCATGGTTTGGTAACGTATAATAAAAACACTTATACAAGAGTTTTTGGCGGATTGGGAGGCTAAGGCAGAAGGATTGAGGAGTTCAAAGCCAGCCTCAGCAACGGAGAGGTGCTTAGCAATTCAGTGAGACCCTGTCTCTAAATAAAATACGAAGTAGGGCTGGGGATGCAGCTCAGTGGTCAAGTTCCCGTGTGTTCAGTCCCTGGTACACACACACACACAAAAAGAGTTTTTGGAGTAGGATGTAGGACTTAGAATTATCATTGAGTGGTATGGTTAATTCTTGGTTTAAACATTTATGAAGACAGGAGGTAAAAATTAATAACAAGGTTAATATTTAAAGAATAAAAGTAAGAACCAAGAATTCTTAAAACATTTTTTTTCAGTATCTTCATATAAAACAAAGAAAATCACATTTTCTTGAGAGATTTTAAATTAATATGCTCTTTAAAGCAATGATTTCAAATAATGGAGTTTGCTCCAAAAATATTAAAAATATTATTATATAGCTCTGGTAATAGATGCCTACAATAATTTTACACTAAGTATTCACAATATCTGTTGATGAAAATTGTTAGATAAGCCAAAACTGGGGATGACACAATTGGAAATTTATCTTCCAGGGAACTGATTTCAAAACTTGAATCTTAATAATATCTAACAATGGTTTTGATTTTCACAGAAAGCTCTAGTAAGTATACTTAATATCAATATTTGTCTGAGTAGGGATTTTATGGCTTAAAGTACTTTATTCTCTTATTTTTTTTCCCTTGAATCTACTGATTGCACAAAAACTTTAAAAGAATAAGAAGTAATGAGCTTCTGCCACCAAAGCAACCTTATTATCCACTGCTAGTTCTAAAGGTAGCCAGTGGAATGACAGAGCATCTTGTGGACTTCCTCTGATGCATGGATGGCCCAGTTGGATAATATGGCAGGCAGATAGGAAGCATGAAGACTCCAGCTTGATTCATTTTCTTACCACACTTCATAATAATCATTATTTAAATCATTATTTAAATTATTTAATAATCACTTTATAATAATTATAATAATAATCATTATTTAAATTATTTAATAATTAATCATTTATAATAATCATTAGCCAAGTCCAGGGCCTTGGCTAATGTGCAAGGAGTATTGTTTCTGTAAGCAACAGAGGTAGCACTTTATATTCAAAGTCAATCATTAAGAAAATAAGTCATGTCCCCAGTCAAATCAAAATAGGTTGAATTCACTACATACATACGCTTCATTACGTGGTTCAATTATGTACATTATTGTATAAATAGAGGGTTTTTGGGGAGTTACCAAATCCAAAACAGGTAACAAACTAACAAACAAACAAATAAACCCAATCTTGAAAGCAGAGTATTTTCTTTGTGGAAGAGAATTATGAAGTATTAAAATAATCTGGTCTCTAATGAAAACCTTGCTGGAAATGTCCTATCATTTTCTTTGTGGCACCAAAGTTATTCATAATTAAAGGTTCTGACTTGTTGCTAATAAAGGATATTAGAAATGATATGAGTCAGTGCTAAAATTAACACTAAGTTTTGATTGAAGGAAAAAACTAATAAATTGCATTCATCTTATTTCATTTAAACTCTGACATGATGCTTTTAGACCTTATTGCTTTAATTTGAAGATGTATTTATAGGCTTTTCCTCCAAGGTCATGATATTTTTAGGAGGAGGCCTCACATAATGAGTGGGATGAAGCTTCTATTGTATCTTCTGGATGGATCTCCAACAATATAGAAGGCAGGCAGAGGGTGGGGGTCCTTCAAGGTTGTACCTCAGTGATCCCCTCCCCGCAGTGCCTAGCAACACTGGTTTCTCCATCATGACTGCCGTATTTCCGTGTGTGTATATTGGGTTGGGTATGAACTTAATGTTTGTTGCAACTTGAGATAATTTCAGAGGGGTTAATTCTGCAAAAACACCTCCAAAGTAGAAATCTTTTCATATGCTTAATGAAGTGACAATAGTTTCAAGTTCTTTCCCTACCTAGTCTCCTTAGATACCATGAGCTTAGACTAGGCTTTTCTGATCCTGGCTCCTCCTCTGGGCAATGTTCCCAGTAAAATCTGTCCTGGTTTACTTTCTTCGAATGACAGGTATCTAGTTCTCTGTGTTCCCTTGATCTCTGGCTCTATAAGCCCTTCCTATGTTACTTACTCCTCCTGGGCTCATTTTAAAACACTGCTCTTCCTTATTTTGTGCTTTGGGCACTAACTGCTCACCCTGTTACAGTTCTCAGTCAGACCAACTCTATTTTCAAGTTCAAATATACAAATATACATGAAAGGAAGTGATCATGAATTTTCAGTGGAGGATTTTTCATTCCCACTGATGAGTTCATTTGGTGATCCTTCCCTCATCAAAAAGAACCTGTCCTGTATCCCATTTCCTTATTAGTTAATCTTACCAGTTGAAAAATACAGTGTTAAGATTGAAAATGGTATCTTACCATGCTGTGACCTCAGAGATATTTTCCTATTTAAAAAATCCAAGAGGGCTGAGGTTGTGGCTCAGTGGCAGAGTGCTTGCCTTGCATGTGTGAGGCACTGGGTTCGATCCTCAGCACCACATAAAAATAAGTAAACAAAATAAAGAACTCTGTCCATGTATAACTAAAAAATATTAAAAAAAAGAATGCAGGAAAAAAAATCCAGAAGATGTAGGGTCTTAAAGACAAATGAGTTTCCGTCTAATTTTTAAGCGAGTTAAGATTTTAAAACATCTTGTCTGTGCTTCAAATCATGGTAGTGTTGGTAGATGCATCTCAGGAACTAGGGATAGTTATAAGTGAGAAAAATGAAGGTTGGTTGAGATTGTGGCACAAACTAAAATGGTAAATGGAATTCACACATGCAAAATGGAAGCATAGTTCAAGTATGTAGAGGTTTGTAAGAGTACAGAAGAGATGAACTGGTGATCAGTGAAGGTCAGACAAGACCCATCTGGAGGTTTGGTAGGCAGAATCTGAAGATCTACCTGGGTCAAAGGCTCTTAGTTGATGGCAACGTCATGTATATCTTGCCAAGAAATTGACTTGCTATAAATGATGCCAGAAGAGGGGGGCCTATAAGGAGTGTCAGTCACAGTGTCAGTCTCTCAGCTTAGTAAATGTTAGGTTCCTTTTTCCTTTTTCCACTATTGGAAATTCAGGTAAGGTAGCAGATGCTGTTGTTCTGCACTGCTGTTGGGGTTCTGCAGATCTCCTCTGTACTTGACATGTGGTCTACCCTGCCTGAAGCCTGGCTCTCCCAAGCCTGGCAGATGAGTGGACAACTGTGTTTATTTGTACAGCGTGGTAGCCAAGCATGAATGCTACATTGGTGAATGGCTAGAAGGAAAACATAACACTTTTGGTAAGGAAGAGTTAAAAAGGGCTCCTAGGAAGGATATTACTATGAAGAAAAAGCACCAACAGTAATAAGCTAATACATGGCTCCACTCAGTACTAATTTTTGGGCTCTGTGCCAGTCATCTTTCTGTTTGCTCTGATTCATTTCTTGCCCTTTCCCTCCTCTGTTCTGCATCACAGGGCTACATGCAAACTATCTCTCCAAGCGTTTCTTATAAAAATGGCTTGAGTTAGGTTGAGTCAGTAGGAGGCATGGTGGGAAACTGGAGAGGGGCAGCTAGGGAGGAACCAGGGTACTTTTCCACTCTCTGCTTCAAGGGTCTTCATTTCTCTGTAGCTCCAGAGCTGGGGCCTCAGTGGTCTTACAACTCATCTGTGGCTCTGAGTCCATGGTAATATGTCTTCTCTCTGAGTCCCACACTTCAGCTATAAGGTACTGTAGGCTTTCTGGTGCCAAGCTTTGCTCACCAGCTCTTTCCACCATCTCTATAACCAATTCCCTAGACTAAACTCCGTCTTGAATCACGTGACATGGGTTTTCTTTTTCTCACAGGACCCTGGCTGTTGTGTCCTTACTATCTTAGTATAGATTTCTTCACTGGTCAGAATATTCTTTTTTCTATAAGGGACATTATCTCTGAGTTATGTAGGATTAAACTGGATGTATGTGGCTGATCAAATATAATATGTAATTATTTGTATTTAAAATCACATCAAATATTTGGCATGAACACTAGTTTATTCTTTGTTCTCAAAAAGAAATCTGTTATTTTGTCTTTCTGACAACATTGTTTATAACAGATGAGATGTTAGTAATAATTATACTAAATAGTAGTATAAAATTCCATTGGAAAATATATTTTATTGAAGACCACCTGTCTCCACATTATGTATCATTAGGTAGTCCACACAGTATTTTGTTTCCTCAAGGGAAACAAATTCATTTCTATAAATCCTAAAACACAGATGGCAGATGCTAGGAAAAACATCAAACTAGATGTAGCCTTTTAACAATATCTGAGCTTTGAAGGCAGAGGGAGAAGTAAATTCCACATTATTAAGATACCCAATTAAATATCTCCATGTTTAGGAATGATCTAAATAAGGCTCTCTGCCTATTAGATGTACCACTTAGAGAATAATTGATTGAGTACTCCTAAAAAACATAGAACTACTTAGTTAATTATGAATAGAATCTTACATTTAAAAAAGCAGAAACCTATATCTCAAAATTTGTGGAGAGTCATGGTGCCACATTATTGGTTCCAAATTAAAGGGTGTGTAGTCATTCTTCCTGGAATGATACTATCTTTGCAGTCTTGTTAACTCCTCTCATTCTCTAAATCTTGGACTAACTGGCTGTTATGATTTAGATATGAGGTATTCCCCTAAAACTCATGTGAGTAAATGCAAAACAAGTTAGAGGTGAAATGACTGGGTTACGAGAGTCTTACCCTAATCAGTGCATTGATGCTCTGATAGGTATTAACTAGGTGGTAACTGTGAGCAAGCAGGGTGTGGCTGGAGAAGGTGGGTCATTGGGGGACTGCCTTTGAAGTATATGTTTTGTTCTTGGTGAGCAGAGCTGTTTCTCTGCTTCCTGGTACAATGTCCTGGCTGTTTTCCTCTGCCCCATCTCAGGTCTAGAGCAATAGAACCAGCCATCTATGGACTAAGACCTCTGAAACCATGAGCTCCAAACAAACTTTTTATCTTCTACATTGTTCTTGTCAGCTCTTTTGGTCACAGCAATGAAAAGGCTGACAAGACACTGGCACTTCTTCATGGAGTCAATTTCGCTCTGTTACAGTAGAGTGTCCCAGTACCGGGCCTGCCCTCAGTAGCACGTAACACTGAAGTCGGCACTTGTTTACTGAATCCTTAGATTAGTATCTCTCTTTCCCACCACACAACAAATCTGTGAGGGCAGGCACTGTTTATAATGTTGCTTATGGTTATTTTTCTAGTAAACATCACATAATAATTAGGCAAGGCAAACCAGTTAAATGTATGAATGAGTGAATGGATGATGAACAGGAACAAAACCTCTCAAGTTCAGGAAATGGTGAATATTTTGGAACATTTCTGGGGCGGGAGCAGTGCTCTATGGCTCTTCTGAACTCTGCTTCCAATTGTCTTAGCATGAGGCAAATGAATCTGGCCAAGGTTATTTTATCCTTACCAGCTCTCAAAAGGGACTGTGTGTTCACTGTGCTTTCTAATTGTAGGGTTACGATAATGCTGAAAGGGAAATTTGATAGGTAGACAATTTAAAAGAAAAGCATAGATAGAAAGTTATCCATGCTCAAGGAATGAAAAGACTGGAGAAGAATTCAAATCCAGGAAAAAGGTGACACTGTGTTCCTTAAACAGTAGAATACAAAGGCAAATAATCATTCAGGTAAGAAGTTACCTAATCTACCCTTCATATTCAAAACTTAAGTGAATTCAGATCAATAGAACTGGAGAAACTTCATTTAGTCCTACATGTGTGCTTCATGCTGTAAGACTAATGCAATTTACTTAGAGCTTGTTCAAGCATTAACATAATAGTCAGAACAAAATGAGCCAATTAAAATGTGATCCACAGTGGTTTTGTAGTGGTTCTGCATTTTCAGTTCTAAAATGAAAAGCATCACCTTACCCACATTTACAAATATAGTCATGCCCTGCACAAGAATGTTTTGATGAATGACCAAATGATTACATTATGGTGGTATTGTCTAGTCACATGCTAGCTGTTTTTCTTTAAGTATAGTCTACAGTGTTCATACCATAAAATCATCTAATGACACATTTCTTAGAACATGCTCCCATGATTAACACATATAAACTATTTCTGGGGATAGATCATTTAATACAAGCAAGTAAGTATATTCTAATTCTTAAGTGGTTGATATAAAATTTTACTGTACATTTTGTCTTTTGATGAGTAAATAAGAAAACATTTGGAGAAATTGACATATTGGTTCATTTCCTTTTTTCTTTCCTTTCTTTCTTCTTCCTTTATTGATTAATTGTTTGGTCCAACTTTCTAATTGCATTTAGTTTTTTATGTAGCCACTAAAATCTTTTATAATTCCAAAAGACTCTGGTTCACAGAGAAGAAAAGTTGGCATATTAACTGTTACTTTTCTTTATTATAATTATTGAGACATTTTATGGAAAATGCAAGATGGTAGAAAAACAGGGAAATTGCTACAATAGAGAGATGGTTACCAATGTTATATTACATTTGTGTTCGTGATTACTCAGCTTATAAGATGAATTCTAAAGCCATGCGTGGGAGCATTTGAATAAAGTCAATTAATGTGACTCAGATCATACCTTTTGGAGAAGAAAAACACATTTCCACTCTTCAGGGATAGTTTTTACTGCTTTTATTTATTTTTTAATGCCACAGGGAAAAATATTAAGGAAGTTTTCTTTAATCTCCTTAGCTCATTGCTATGATGCATCATGTAATGATGCTCTGGCTCATCATGATCAACATTGTGCTTTCAAAGTGGGTTTTCCCATTGATGGCAAAGGTTACTTCACCTTCACACCATTGACCATTCCCCCTGTGATTCACGTTAACTGGGTGCCTGAATGGAGATAACAGGATGGCCTCCAAAGAGGTTGCTTTTCCACTTGAATGAATTGGTTGACCATGGCCCCAAACCCGCAGCCTCAATCCCATTAGCTTTGTGTTCCAATTGACTGAGCTCAGAAGTGACACAAAAGAGCATGCTGAAGATTGGAACAAAAACCATTGTTAATGTTCACAGAGAATGGGGTAAATTAAATATTGATCATTTAACTGAACATACACTCCTTTGTCAGGCTTCAATGAGATTGTCTTTAAAAAAGATGGCTATAGTGTGACATAAGCATATGAGTGATTCTCAAGAGTGCTGCTGAACAATTTGTCACAGAATCAGAACCAATGCAATAAAATTACAGGAAGAGAGAGTTTATAGTAAGTAAACAAGCACTTGGAATCAGGACAGACTGCTGAAGAGCAGCCTCTTGATGTTCAAGGCCATTTGCCCACTTAGTGGGAAAGCATTCATCTGCACATGTTCCTAAGTTCCTACTATGGTTAGGTTATATGCTCTGCCCTTGGAAGACTGAAGGTCCTCCCCAAGTCTATTAGTTGTACACCAAACATGCAACAGAAGATAAGAAAGTCATTAAAAATTAATTGTCCTAAGAAATGGCTTTATCTCAGAATTCTGAGTAGATTATGCTTTATACTTCCTTAGCTCCCAAAATGATATGTCCCAGTGTTCTCTATTTTCCAAGTGGAAATATTTTAACCATTGAAATATTGGATGGATAAATGATGAAAATAGAGCATCTAATATTTTAAACAGTAAAAAAAAAACACTCTAAGTTATTATGTCACTGCTAAACTAGGTTCTAGTGAGATGGCCAAGGGGAGGCTGGGGAGATGACCTAGATGAAGTTATTCTATCTAAGAGTTTTGTATTGGGACTTTTTATCTCCATCACTATTGGATTGTACCAAGGAAGGCAAACTATTTTTAGCATTACATTCAAATGAAGAAACTCCCCAAGTTACTCTTCATTTTAGAAAAATTTTGTTTATTTTGTTTTGCTCAATATGCAAAAGTTATAGGCATTTGTTTACCATTGACAAATGAACAGTTATTTTATTTCATGAAAGGAAATGATCAGATGCAGAAAAAGTAAAGACTTCAAGAACGAAAAGATCAGATATCTCTTAAAATAAAGCTGTCTTTCTGAAAGATATTATCTTAAAAACGTTTATCCTTTCATGACAAATTAGAACCATGTCATATGATGCCACTCAAGGGACAGAAATAAAAGGCCCTGTGGGGACTTCAGAAGCCTCCGATATTAAACTGCCAAAATAAGATTTTTGATGTTAAGTGGTGTGAACAGATTGTATTTTAATTGGCACATCTGAAAATGAGTAATAGGATGAGTGAAGGATCAAACGGTGAATGTACTTCAGGGAAAGTTAAACACTATTTTTACTAATAAGTAAAATAATAAAACTTCCACACTCAAAAGTTCTACTTCATACTTCATGGTTTTTAAAGCCAAAAGTTATTTGACTAATCTCTCTAGCACCAAGGTAACATACTCAAATAAATGGAAAGTCTCAGAGTTATCTAGAAGAAATATGTGAAGGAGGCTCTTGAGATAATGATAAGTAAAAGATTAGGAACTTCTTAAGCCTTCAACAGTTGCTAAGGGAGGAGGTACTTCTGCCTAAGATGTTGTCAGAAGGCGCCAGAGTCATCTCCTGCCTAAAATAACCAAAGACATCAGGCAAAATGAATGACATAACTGTTTTTAAACCACTGGACACACAAGCAATAAAAGCAGTGATCTTTCAGAGATGAAAAGCTCATGAAGTGAACTTGACAATCACCCCTATGTATGCCAGAGAGTTTCCAGGCTATGGTTCAGGGAGAGAAATCAAGGCAGAAGAATTTTGAGTTCAGGGTACAGAGATGAGAGAGTGCAGGAAGATAAAGGTAGTTAAGTCCTCAGGACAGAGTGCCAAAGAGAAGAGAGATGCCCAGAGAACTGCAGAGGGTCTGGCCAGCAATAGTTTGTGAAGAAACTATGCAAGGCCAGGGGAGAAACCATCAGGAATATTAGAGAACAGTGCTCGGTGCTCATACAGGGCGCGGAACAGTGCCTATTCTTACCAGATTGACAAGGCTGACTAAAAGAACTCAAGAGTCATGGGGCACTGGGTAGACTACTTAAGAACATCTTGCTTCAGGAAGTGAGGAATAATTAGTCTTATGTTGACCAGGCTCTGATCTCACCTAGCAAATTATAAAAGTAAGACCAAAAAAAGATCAAACTCCTTCCAAGTAACTTAACTGGATGTGAACAAAGCTCAAGAATATTTACAGAATACAAAAATATTCAGCAACCAATGAGGTAAAATTTACAATGTCTGGCATTAATCACAGTGTTAAGTAAAGACATGAAACACAATAAGGTGACTCAAATTGAACATCTAGAGAGAAAACTAATGTGTGTGAAATGATAAAATACAATGGATGGGATTAGTGTTAGGTTAGGCATGGCAGAAGAAAAGATGAGTGAAGTTGGAAACAGAAACTTTTCAAAATGAAATGCATAAAGAAAAGAATTATTCATGAACAAACAAAAAAGCATTTGTAAGCTGTGAGCTGTGGGACAATGTTAAGTAGACTATCATATATGTTATATATATGTAATTGTTATATATATGTAATTGAAATCTCTGAAGAGCATATAGAAGAAAGAATGGCTGAAATTCAATGAAAACTATATGTATACTAACCCAAGAAGCTCCAAGAACTCCAAAACATGTGAAATATGAGAAAAGATGAGGAGAACTACACCAAGCACATCACAATCAAATTGTATAAAACCAGTGACAAAGAGGAAATCTTAAAATCAGCTAGATAAAGAAGATATTTGATACAGAAAAAAGATAAAAATGGCAGCAAATTTCTTACAGAAGCAATGCAAGTGAAAAGATCCATCTCCAGATCTAGAAATCTATACCCAGAAAAAAAATGTCTTTCAAAGTGGAGATGAAATAAATGTTTTACATCAAATGAATTTCCTCAATATTTCTTATTTTCTCACTTCTTTTCCAGGGAATGAAATTGCTAGAGGTCTCCTGTGGTTGCTGGGCAGAATAATAGTCTCCAAGATGCCCATGTCCTAATTCCTAGCACCTGTGAAGGATCTAGGAGAGAATCCTTTCTAGCTTCAAGTGGCCCCCTGCCTTCCTTTACTGTGGCTCCTGCCACCATCTTCAAGGCCAGTTGCACCAATTCCTGCCTCTGACCCTCTTGTCTTCCTCTTTCACTTAGTAAGACCCTTTTAATTATAGTGGACCCATGTGAATGATCTCATCTCAAGATCTGGTCTTTAACTTCATCCCATCTCCAAAGCCCCTTTTGCCATTCAAAAGGTAAATTTTCACATGTTCTGATTAACCAGTTAGAACTTAATGTGTTTCTTAGATGTTTAAATAAAAATCTTTATCTATTTTAGGTGGCACATGTCAGTAACTTGGGAGGCTGAGACAGAAAAATTGCAAGTTTGAGGCAACTTAGCTTGGACAACTTAGTAGGACCCTGTCTCAAAAAAATTGAAAAATGCCTGGGGATATAGCACAATGGTAGAGTATCCCTGAGTTCAGTTCCCCAGTACATACATACAAGTATTTATCTATAGTAGTTACACACTGCTAATTCCCTTGTATTTAGTATAGACTAACCTTGAGAAATTATTTAACATTTTGTGCTTCAAAATTATTTTTATTTATTTTTAATTTTTTCAATTGGCACACATATAAAAATTGTACGTATGTGTGGGTACCATCTGACATTTTGACATACGTATACATAGTGTGTTGTTCACATCAGGGCAAACTTCTCAAACATTTATCATTTGTGAGAGAAATATTGAAAATCCTTTCTTCTAGCTTTTTTGAAATACATAGTACATTATCATTATGGATGTTATTTAAACATTTAAAATCTATTAAAAGCTTTTTCTACTATAATCAAAGAAGTTAAATCCATAGTTCATAGAAATTAAAGGAACTTCTCTGAGTCATTCTTCTTTCTTTCATCTTAAATCATGCAGAAGCCAGTATGGGATGTGAAAATTTGTATTTGATAGAAGTACATTCTCCAATGGGGTCAGTTTTAGATTTTTACCCCTTACATATTTTTTAAAATACCAAATACAATAAGGAAGAAGTGGTCATATATGAGAAGAAGGTAGAAGAAGTAGGAATATGGGCTCAACATAACTGAGACTTTGATACTACTGTTGAGGGAACATGTAAATGAGGGGAAGCAAAACAAGACCCATGCATGTACAAATAGTCTGTTGGCCAAGAAAGGACTAAGGATTGCCCAAAAAAATCCAAATGAAGATTGATAAAAGGCAAAGACTAAGAGTCCATAATTTGAGAAACAGAAGGTCTGAGACACTTTAATCCTCTTTAGGAGTACAGCCTTTGTGGCAGGTTTTGTGGTATTTAAGAATTTGCAAGATGTTTTCTATAGCGTTATTGCTCTCACCTCATCACCTCCAAGCATCAAAGGAAGTTTTGAGTGACAATCTCTCAGCTGAAGACCTTTCTTTTATTTGTCTAGCCACTGGTACCAGACTCTTCCCAAAAATGTTCTGTCCTTGTTGATGAATGAATGATTCAGAAATGAATCAATGGATTCATTTCTGAAATAGACTGCCTATGTACCACAAGGAAGACTTTTGTTCAGGTCATCTCATTCTTATACTCTGATATTTCCCCTTTTGAGTTTGAGACAAAAACAAAAGAAAAAAACAAACAATGACAACAAGAAAAGATGATGTTTGGCAACTTTTCTTCTTCCATTCACCAATAGTTTATGTTATGGTTTAGATCTGAGGTGTCTCCCAAAAGCTCATGTTAGACAATGCAAGAATTTTCAGAGGTAAAACCATTAAATTATGAGATCTATAACCTAATCAGTAAATTAATCCACTGATACAGCTTAGCTGGGTGGTAATTATAGGCAGGTAGGGTGTGGCTGGAGGAAGTAGGTCATTGGAGATGAATCTTTTGGGGCAAATATTTTGTCTCTGGCAAACAAAGCTCTCTGCTTCCTGCTCGCCATGTCTGGAGCTGCTTTCGTCATCCAGGCCCTTCTGCCATGATGTTCTGACTCACCTCAGGCCCAGAGCTGTGGAGTTGGCTGAACATGGACTGAACCTCTGAAACCGTGAGCCAAAATAAACATTTCCCCCTCTATTTTGTTGTCTGATCTTTTGATCACAGCAATGGGGGAAAAAATAAAGCTGACTAAAACAGTTTCTGTCTAACCTAGTGAAGGTTTTTTCCAAACACAGGTGAAATTTCAGCTCCAAATCATATCATTCAACAACACAACTCCTCCTTGTCAGTTTTAAATGAGCAGCCAATCCCCTATAGGCTAATTTCTGCATCCTTATAATCCCTTCAGATTTTTTAGAAAAAGACACAAACGTTTTCCACTGAATGTTTTAAGACACAATTTTAACTTGAGGGGAATCTTTAAACAATTATAAATGATAATGTCCTTAAGCCTTTATGCTTTCTTGAAACAGCTAAACTCTCTTTCACCTGTTTTGTCCCCAAACCATTAGCCCTCCTTGTGCTCTGCAGCAGACCTTTCCATCAGAAACATAATGGGAGCCACAATGTAACTGACAATTTTCTAGTAGTTACACTAAAAAGGTAAAATTAATGTTAATAATATCTTTTATATAACCCAATATATCAAACAGTATTATTTCAACATGCAATCAATATGAAATTACTGATGGCTTTTTTATATCCTTTTTTTATTGAGGCTTGGAATCCAGTGTGCATTTTACATTTACAGCACATTTCAATTCAGACAAGCCTCACTTCAAGTGCTCAATAACTCCATGTGGCGCATCGTTAATGTGTCAGAGAGCAAGGCTCTCATGCCTCTCCCTGCTCATAGTCCTCAGGAAAATCTTCCCCTGACTGTTACTTTATTCCAGAATTTTTAACTTTCCATTCAACTTTGTTCCTCAGCCTTTAACCATGCACAGCTTTCCCTTGAAAATCCTTCACTTGCACTGGATCCACTTAAACTCCATGTCTCAACATTTGATCCCTGATAGGCTCTCTCCATCCTTGCTCCCTGCGAGGTACCTGCTCCACAGCCCTGACCAGGTATGGCTCAGTGGCCAGTGACTGCTTCTAAAAATAAGACCTGTGTGACAGGGTCAGCTTTAGTAGATTTTCTTACTCTGTAAAAGGAACGTAAGACAGGCTTATTCTTTCCTGCTTCTGGACACTGTTGTCTCAGTGCATCACTCAAAACTATAAGTATCATCCTGGGTCCCTAAGGGAACCAGGCTGTAGAGGCTAAGCTGCACACTGGTCACAAACTCAAGAGAGGGAAGAAGGAAGAAACTGTTGAGGAATCCACTGAGCCACTGAAAGGAACCATGCTGAGTCCTTTCCCATGGCATGAGCCACAGTAAATACACAGTACATATCGTTTAGGCCCTTTATGGCTGGGTTTTCTGATACCTGGTGCAAAACATGTGTAATACTCCTCTGAGAGTTTCTGCTTCTTTTGTCTGCAATTTGCTGTGTCTGGTTGACTCTTCTCTACTTCTTTCTCTATTAGATTCTCTCTTCCCTCCCTGTTTTCCTTGCTCTGTCAAAGTTGAGAGTGGGCTAGTTCCTGACATTTTCAGGTCTTAGGATAGGAATACCAGTGGAGGACCCTAGCCTACGGCCTCATCTGTTTCTCTTCCCACATCAGGACCCATCCTACACTATGAGCAGCATACACATGGCACTGGTGTGTCTGGGCTCTGTCTATAACTCCCTGCTCTCAGGAAAACTGCACTCCTTGGCCATCCAATGAGCTAAGGAGAGCTCAGGTGGGTGCCTGAGTGCACCGAGGGAGGGTATACTGGGGAGAGAGCTCTGCAGGTCTTGAGAGTGGGCTCAGAGGCATGTGACTGGGAATTCCAGCATCCCGAGCATTGGACCATGACCCACAAGCAGGGCAAGAAGTATAGGCTTTGGGTGGCTTTTCATGCTACTCTAAGGAACACAGACAGAGGAAGGTCCCATTGGGTCTTAAGCTGGGCACCCAGGCAGTGGTCCAGGCTGCTCAGGGCTGAGGAGGATGCAGGATGCTAACATGACTGATCAGATGCCTGGACTCTGGAAGTTCAGGAAAGGATTCCATCACTGTGGATTAACAGGTCATGTATAAAATGATCCTTCTTGGAAGAAGAATATTCACTTCTAAAAATATCTTGGAATTTTTCTTTGAGATGTTAAAAATGTCTATAGACAGGCATTCAGACCTATAGTGGTAAGATTTTTTTGTTTACTATTATTCATAATGCTCTTATTGCCTCTTCTTGGATTCCCTTGCTCAAATAAATTCCCCAGTTGTTGTTGTTGTTGTTCTTCTTGGTGTTTTTTAATTGGTTCTTTTTAGTTATACATGACAATAGAATTCATTTTGATATAAACAAGCACGAAATATATATTATTCTAATTAGGACCCTATTATTGTCGATGTATATGATGGTGGGATTCACTATAGTGTATTCATATATGTACACAGTAAAGTTATTTTGGATTCATTCCACTGTCTTTCCTCTCCCTGTCTCCCCTCTCTTCCCTTCATTTCCCTTTGTATAATCTAGTGAACTTCTGTTCTTCCCCTGCTTATTGTGGGTTAGCTTCCACAAATCAGAGAAAATATTCGACATTTGGTTTTCTGGGATTCCACTTAGCATGATAGTCTCCAGATCCATCCATTTACTGGCAAATGTAATAAAGTCATTCTTCTTAATGGCTGAGTAGTATTCCATTGTGTATATGTAGTGGCAGCCTCTCTTTCACAGAAGATCTTAATTAAGCTTCTCCAGAAATCTTCACC
Source organism: Geosciurus inauris (assembly GCA_004024805.1). Classification (NCBI taxonomy): domain Eukaryota; kingdom Metazoa; phylum Chordata; class Mammalia; order Rodentia; family Sciuridae; genus Geosciurus; species Geosciurus inauris. Next base: position 174,649 of record PVHX01001762.1, read on the forward strand.
ATAATTGATCTTAAGACTATCAGTGAAAGAGTCTCTACAAAAGAGTTCAATATAGTTTAACTTCCTATTTCCTGTTGCTCTATCTAACTTCGCCACCAACCTGGAAGACATCAGCACTCCAGGTGCTAAATGCCCCTTTACTAGTTTTTCACAAACATTTATGGACCATCTATCTATATAAGTAACAATATGTATGTCATATTTTGTAAAAGTGTGTTTGCAAAAATACAGAGTGTAATAAGAAATACATCCTTTAACAAGGCCTCTAGCCTTGAGCCTGAGCTTCACAGAGATGTTTACATTTCAAAGAGGAGAGGAGATGTTACTAATTGGGCTCCATGGTAACAGTTAGGAGGGGGAGGAAAGAAAAGGGAGAAGCTCTCCCCTTCTCAGGCTCTGTCCTTGAAGGGTTAACCTGCACAGAACAGTAAAAGAAAAAGCTGCTATTGTGTGAATTTCTGCAGACTGTGAACTTCTGAGCCACTCTTCTTACATGCTGGGTATAAAGTTCTGAAACTGCCTGAACTCGGGGTTCAGGGGGATTCACTGATTACAGTGAAAGTAATTTGCCCTCTGAACCTGGCTGCAGCCATATAAACTTGCTTTCTGTTTCCAGTCCAGTGTCCTGCCTTGTCTGTTCTTACTGCATATATATATATATCACATTTTCTTTATCCATTCATCTGTTGAAGGGCCCAGTTATTCTTTTAGGAAAAATGCCACTTGGTAAACTGTCCAAAATGCTCTTTGGTTTTTCATATTAAATTTGAGACTCAACTAGACACAAACAGTATTCATTTTCCCTGGGCACCTGGGAGAATTGACCCAGCAACTGCTGGAATGCAGCACTACTCACTGCACCCACCTATTCATTCCCTTGTAGGTCACCTATGTTCACTTAGCCCCACAGCCTTTTATATATTCATATATATCTAAATATACCAAGCTGTGTCCTTCAGTACTTTGCTCAGTATTTTCTCTACTCCAGTTTTGGTTCTCTTCTGAAACTGTAAGTGGACAGATGTTTGGGGTTTGGCTCTACCCTTCTTTTTTACATTTCTGAGCTCTTCTCATTCTTTCCATCTCTATCATTGTTTACAGGAAATTTCAGAGAATCCTTCTAGAACATTCATTCTTTTAGCTGTATTCATTCCATTTTGGATTGAGAGTGTGTGTTTGTGTGAATCTTAGGAATTTAAAAGAGTGGCATGTTCTTATTTTATGAAAGATTTGAGGAAAATAACCGTATTTATTGTAAAGTAGTGTTTGCTTTCTTCTACTGACAGTATTTCCTTGGGGTTGGTGAGTTCTCTGGCTTGATGAACGTGATGCTTCTCTTTGAAGGTGTTAGTTTTCTCTCCAAGTTTGGTGACTCCAGGTTATCTGTGTGCACACGCATGTGGAAGGACAGGTCCTCAATCCAAATAAGCAGCCCTGATGGCGTTTTACTAATGTATGTTCTGATCTCTGCAGTCTGCCTCCTATAGGTGTGGCTGGGCAGGACGGGGAGAAGCCTTGCTTTAGGGAGTGAGAGGAGACTTTCTCCTCATCTAGAGCATGGCTTTTCAGGCTTCTCTTGTTAGAGTCCCCACTTCACAAGTTGCACTCAGGGTCCTAGGAGGGCCAGTGCCAGATTCAGCAGCCCCTTCATTACCCCCAGTTCTACTCTGCTTCTCATGAAGATGAGCTGGCAGAAGAGCTTTCCTTTTGTTCAGAGAAGAGTAGTTCTTGGGCCATTATCACAAAGGGAAATATCAGAGCTTCCTGGGCTCACATGTGTATTAGGGTGAGGTGTTCAAATTACCTTGCTCTTCCCAACACACTTGCCCAGGGCCCTTTCTTGTATAGTCTGCCTCTCAGCTTCCCTAGTGTGGGGTGTGTGTGTGTGCTTGTGTGTGTTTTCCTCTATTCTTAAAGATCCATTCCCTTCTGTGTATTTTGGAATTTGTTTTTTTCTTTATGTGGTTTTATCCTCAGATGGATTCCATCTGCCTTATAAATCCTCTACTGAGAGCTTGTTCATATTTTTCAGTGTGATTATGGACAGACTCTTTGTTTTCCTTGCCAGTACTGTAGTCGATGCCTTTATCCCCCACGGAGGCTATAGGCACATCCCTCTGCAGGTTTCTGAGTGTAAGCCCCATTACCACTTACCCGCTGTGCTGAGGCTATCTGAAATAATAGTTTCAAACTGCATGTGGCTATTGAACACTTGATTTTGAAGCCCCCCCCCTCTTTTTGCAGTGCTGGGGTCATATCCAGGGCCTTGCACATGGTAGGCAATTGCTCTAACACTGAGCTACTCCCTAGATGAAAAGATGTTAATAATACTTTATAATATTATCACTTTTAAAATTTGAATATTTTGGATGTACTGGCTTAAAGAGAAGTTAAATAAATGTAATGGTATAATAAATTATGATAAATTTAATATATTTTAAATTAAATAAGTTAATTTCAATTGTTTTTTTTTAAATTTTTTTTTTTAGTTGTTGATGTATCTTTACTTTTTTGAATTTATATGTGGTACTGATAATCGAACCCAGTGCCTCACACATGCAAGGCAAGCACTCTGCCACTGAGCCACAACCCCAGCCCCCGAATTGTTTATGCTTCTATATTGTTGCTACTAGAAAATTTAAAATTGCACACGTGACTCGTGTTGGGCATGCTATTGCCCTATAGGGAAGCTCTGTTCTCCATCACTTCAGGAGTGGAAGTGTGGGTCAAGATGATGGCAGGACTAGGCAGAAACACTATGTATCCATTCTCAGATCTTGTCACAAAACCCAAAAGAGTAAGACAAATTGTATTCCTAAAAGGTGACAATGTAGAAGGAAAGAGAAATAGGACTAGAGGGGTGTGTGTGTGTTTGTGTGTGTTTCTGGCAGAATTTTTGTGTTTTAGGGTTCAATTGATTATGAGTAGAACAACATACATCAATGGATGTATGAAGATAATGAGCATGGTTTTGGATGTGTGGTATTTGAAGTGTCTCTGGACTACCCACATGTCCAGTAGGTAGATGAGACCTACTGGAGCAGAGCCTGGGACTGGAGACAAAGACATGGGCATCATTAGCGCAGTGGGTGAAATCAGTGGGGGAGGGCAGTGCAAGAGGAGGCCTTGAGGCTGGTGCTTTGGCAAGCCCGTTATCTGACACACCATTAAGTGGGGGTGATGAGAAGGTGCCTTGTAGGAAGAGGGAGCATCAGCAAACCAAGGTTCCCTTTTACACACCAAGTCCTATGGTAGCAGTGGTCAGCACCCGCACAATTGGACTTACTTCCCAAGTGCCACAAAAATGTTCAATGCTCTCTGCATTTCAGGAGCTATTAAAATACAAGGTGTTATGTTGGTTCTGGGCAGCTAAGGCAGCCGTGGGGAAGGAAGCATCAGGTAGCCCACATGCGCAAAGGAACAACCAACCAGACACTGACAAGTTCGCAGTAATGACGCCTCCTACCAATCAGTGGACTTTTCCTGACTCATCCTGGAAGGACTCTGACCTCAGCAGGATCCCCTGACCAACTCCAGAGAACACAGGACTCCAGATACCTCCTCTTCCTACTCCAAGCCCCCCTCTTCCTGCCTTAAGCCTTCCCCTTCCTGACTGGGCTCTTTAAATTTTCTGTACCATGGATCACGTGTGCAATTTTCCCCTTCCGCTCTGTTGAAAGGAGAATTCGCCCAGAAGCATATATCCCAATAAAGCCTTACCCAGGGGTTTAATTTGCCTCCTCTTGGTCATCTGGCTTTATACAAGGTATGTTTTAATCAGTGGAAATTTTTATCAAGAGGTTTTATTTTTTCTTTTCTTTTCTTTCTCCTCCTCCTCTTCTTTTCCTCCTCCTCCTCCTTCTTCTCATCCCCATCCTCCTCCTCTTCGTCCTCTTTTTCTTCTTCTTCCTTCTCCTTTTTCTTCTTTCTCTGCCCCCCCCCCCTTTAATCAAGGGTAGCTAAGAGGTGGCACACCAAGATGAGATGGATGAAAGTGAAAACCTGTGAACAAAGGGAGTTTGCCATGATAACAAGGGAGTCTCACCCTAGTTCCTACTGGGATGAATGAGTCTAGCTCTTAGTCTGCATTTTTATAAAAGGTTCTAATAAAAGAGTTAACTACCCATAATAGGAAAAGTAACTGAATTTATGTTAGCTTCAAATTTAAAGCAGAGCGCAAGGACATTTCAAACTTAAGTACCTGGCCAAAAGGGGATCCCTGTTGTTTTTAATGCTATAGCAATAGAATTTAAACAAGGAAATGAGCTATTTGTGAACAGCTAGGGGCATGGATTCTCTGTTATTTTTTGTGTCCTAAATTTGGGACACAACACGCCAAAGAATATCACAAAGCAATAATTACTATCAAATATATTTGATTTAGGGCTTAAGGTTACTATAGGGACTTCTAACTAATTCTGAAGTTGAAGGCTATCTAGAATATTTAGAGGATCTGAGTAAAACTGACCAAAGGGCCTGGCAAAATGTAAGTCGTTGTGAACTTTTTAAGAATTAGGAAGTTTTTGTCTTGGTAGGGCCAGTAGCTGTGCACAAGCTACTTAAAATTTTCCCTAAACTGTGGATTGTAATAATAAACATAATGTCTTGTTTAGGAGCAAAAGAACAAATAGCATATATTTGGCATTTGATGTTTTTTCAAAGTTTTGCTTTTTTAATTAGTTGTGACTCTAAAAAAAAATCCTTATATAGCACCAAGATCATATTCTGAAGTAAATGCTGCTTAGAAGGTTTGTGTATGTGTGTAACTCAGTATCTTATTTCTTGGGCACAGACAGGAATCCATCCATTAATGCCTGTATCATTCTATGTGAGTGATGCCTGTCTAGGGACAGAATATGCCTGCCACATTCATAGAAGGCATTTAACAAACACTAGATCACCTTCCTTCATCCAGAAAGTTATTGGGTAGAATGACATGCCAGGTAGTGTTGTGGGCACTGGGAGAATCAGCAATGAGTGAGAACCAGATCCTGAGCAGATATGCTCGCAGTGGCTTTAAGAACTACAGATAGTCACCCTGACATTGCAGAGTTTTATTTAGTGCAATGATTCTTGGGATGTGGTTCTCTGATCTCAGTAGCACCTAGAAACTTGTTTAGAAATGCGAATTCTAGGGCACTATTCCAGACCTGCTGAATCTGAAACTCTGGAAGCCTGAGGTTTTTTAAAAACATTTTTATTAACATGCATTAATTTCATCTATTAGCAGGGTTCTGATGTTTCCACACATGCATATAATATGCAGTGATCAAATCCAACCCCACTCCCCACCACTTCCCAATCTCTAGTAATCAATGGGTCAACTTTTGTCTTCTAAATAGAAAACATGTGGTACATTTGTCTTTCCATGTCTGGCTTGTTTCATTTAACATAACATTCTCTGGTTCTCTCTATTTGACAGGATTTAATTTTTTTTGATGGATGAAAAATACTCCATTTTTATACATACTGTGTTTTCTTCATCTATATATTGAGGGGCCCCTAAGCTAATAGGGGCCCCTCAATTCAATGTTGTGAATAGTGCCACAATAAACATGGACATATAGGTATACTGATTTCATTTCCTTTGGATATATACCAGAAATGGGATGGATGGTTCTCATGATGGATGTATTTTCAGTTTTTCCAGGAGCCTTCACAATGTTTTCTCTAGTGGCTATACTAACTGATATTCCCACCAACAGAGCATGATAGTTTCTTTTTCTCCATATCCTTGGCCAGCATTTATTTTATTTTTATTTTGACTTTTTGGTTGTAGATGGACAAAATACCTTTATTTTATTTATTTTTATTTTTATGTGGTGCTGAGGATTGAACTCAGTGCCTCAACATGCTAGGCAAGCACTCTACCACTGAGCTAAACCATAGTCCCTTGGCCAGAGTTTCTTCCTCTCTCCTTCCTCCCTCAATAATAGCCATTCTAACTGGGGTGACATGGAATTTTACTGTGGTTTGGTTTACATTTCTCTGATGGCTAACTCTTTTGAGCATTTTTTCCATATATTTGATAGCCATTTTTTATTTCTTCATTTGAGAATTAATTACTCAGATCATTTGCCCATGTTTTAATTGGATTACTTGTCTTTTTGCTGTTAAATTTCTTGAGTTCTTTGTATGTTCTGGATATTCTCTCCCATTCTGTAGATTGTCTCTTCACTCTGTTGAGAGTGTTTCCTTGGTTGTCCAGATGATTCTGGTGCACTCTTGTTTGAGAACCACTGGTAAGAAGGACATCTTATCTATCATTTGAATAGTTTGTATATTTAAGCTCCATTTTAAAATTGTAGTAAGACAGTATAGAGACAATATAAAATATAGTGGTAATGATAATATTTATCATTCTGTTTCATTTCTGAAGCCCTATTTGATTGTTTTGGCTTAAAATATATTTATCTTTACTTTTGGCTTCAGATGAAGGGGAGAACATTTAAATATTTTGAGTTTGTTTATTTCTACTATGTAATAAAATTGTGGGCTTCTGAGAAAAATGACCTGGCTAGAACAGTCCCAGTATAAATGCGCAGGGCAAATGTATGGCTTTCACCTGCATCTGGCACACCCACCATGTTTCCTTGACACCTCACATTCTCCCTGCAGCTGTTTTGAACATTTTCTTTGCCTACTTGCTTATCACTACCAACTAATAGTCTTCAAGGATGAAAAGAGGTTATTGGAAAAACTGCCTGACATTAATCCTAATCAAAATATCTTTAGAGATAAAGTAAGTTACCAGAAAAACTTCCTGACAATAGTCCTGTAAATGTGCCGTACTCCACGACCTCTTTCTGCCTTTGATCATGGTGAGATGAAGGGGCTATAACTGATCTAATCTGAGCATAAATCCACCCAGGTCCTACCCCTTCCTTGTCTTTCTCCTGTGTCTTAAGCCCTTCCCTGTCCATTAGTATCCTTCATTCAGTATTTAAATATATTAAAAAGTTCCTTCATTTCAAAAGGAAAAGCTAAATTGTATCTCTAGAAGCTATTGATCTCAATTTTTTATTTTATGTGGCAAAATTTCCAGCACTTGTCTATTTGTTCTCTCAATATCCCCATTAATCATTAGCATGTCATTTGGCTCATGGCAGGTACTTAATTAAGGTTGGCTGAGTGAAATGGCTGAACATACAGCTTAGGAAGCATGAAAATACAGAAAGTCACAAAGAAACATAACTTATGTGATCTCTGTATCCAAATAAAATCAACACGAACATTTTAAATAGGTAACACCTTTATATTGTTATTCCTTGTTTCAAAAGAAATAACTACTAGAGAGAGAACACAGTAATGTTTGGAGACTGATTAAGAACCAGTATTCAACTATATAAGCAAATATTATTTAGAACAAGTAGGGATAATTGAAATTCAAAGAAAATGCCTTTCCTTAAGACTTTGAATCATCATACCCAATCAAACACCAGTGGTTTTTAATTGCAATAGCTAATGCTAATGTTATGCAAAGGGGTCTTATTTTTTTTTTTCCTCCTGCTCAACTTTTTGGAGATAATAATCAAAATAATTGACAACATTTTGCAATAAGAAGAGAATAATGAAGAAGAATGGGTAAAAAATGAAATGACTGATTTTTTTCTTTGGAGGAGGAGAAGAAAAATTCTACAGCATTCTAGACATACACTGTAGGTGGCAAGGGGCCAACGAGATAAAAAAGAGAAAGAGGTGACAAGTGAATGGCATCAGGAAGACAGGGGCGTGTTCTGAAAAGACCAATATTATTTTCCATAATAATATTAAAAAAATCATGATTATTTACTTTGCTACTATGAGAATTTAGGAAAAAAGTCTAAACATTAAGGTGGTTTATCTTTTCTGGCCAAAGTATTTTAATTTACATTTGCCAAATTTTATAGCACCCTGATATTACAGAGCTATAAGAAAAATTTCACTGATATCACTTGACCAATCCATTATCCTTAATAATTCCCCATTTAAAAGGAAATATTGTCACTAGTTATCCCTTCTTTAAGACTCTAGGAGCAAAGCACATCTCCTATTATATGGTGGCTACTGGTGTTTTACAAAATATCCTGTTGCACATTCTACTCAATCAGTGTGGAAAGTGTTGCACCACCAACACATTCTATAGGAAAATATTAAAGAGAGAAGGTGTTTGCTGTTGAAACACAGATACAACTGGAGATAAGAGGGTGGTCTTCTTTAATGAATTAATAAAAGAGATACAGAATAAAGTTACCTGGACTTGCAGAAAAGAAATGCAATAGCCTTAGTTACATAAATTTCTTAATTTCAATCTGTCCTTGAAGAGAATTCTACCAAAGAAATTAGCATAGATGCAATCTTTCAGGTTTTTTTTTATAGTGAATATCCACAAATCTATGCAAAATAAAAAAAAATTGCCCTTAATAAGAATGTCAATTTCCTCTGGCAACTCTTTTATGTCTGCCAGCTTGTAGGTAAGGAGGCACTACCCAAAGATGATTTTTATTTGATTGTTTAATGAGTTTCAAGGAAGGAGTCTTGCATGTATATAGAAGTTACAGAGGAAAAGTCTCTAGGATTAAATTCTTTCTTGTCTATCCATCTTGTCTGTGTTTATGATGGAAGCAGTGAACAGATTTTGTTGTGTGAGGATGTGGGCGTTTAATCAGTGCTTATTAATCGTGGTAGGTTTGATTAATGTTTGTCATCGTAGGTAAAGCAGCAGAACACAGTTTTCCAGAACAGGTTGAATCAAATGTATTTTAAAAAGAAAAATGCAGAATTGAAGATGAATTGAATACTATTGTACTTATGCAATTTACCCTTTTCACCCTTTTGCTTTTTCAAATAAAATATGATTTAATTAAATTTTATTTTGGATAAATGATCAGAGCTTTAGTTTTAAATCTCATAGAGAATAAATAAGATGCTTTATCCCTCTCCCCTTTTAAAATCAAACCCAGGGTTTCAGGAACAAACAAACAAAAAAACCCTTCATTCCAGTATTCTTACTGGAAATATTAGGATCAATTATGTAACAACAATACTAAAAAATCCTCCAAGGAAGGAGTGACTTGGTAATAAGCATACTTCGTACTTTAAGTCAAGTAAAGCTTCAAATGCTATTTTACAATAAATGTCATTGCTACAAATTGAAGCAAATATGTAATGGGAAAATGTGGGAGAAAGGGAGAAATATGGGGTTAATCAAGTGGTACACCTTTTAGAAAATCTGAAAAATAAAGGGGAACAAAGGATCTTGCTCTGTTATTAGACTGTAAAATAGTAACAGTTTTTACCTCATGATTTCAATCAGCTAATCCTCCCTCAGATCCAAAATCAAGGACCAAGAATTTTTTTTTTCCTGTGGTACTGGGAACTAAACCCAGGGATGCTCTACCACTGGGCTACTTCCCCAGATCATTTTATCTTTCCATTTTGAGACAGGGTCTTTCCAAGATTATGAAGCTGTCCCCAAACTTGCGATCCTCCTGCTCAGCCTCCTGAAAAACTGTGATTACAGATGTGAGCCACTGTGACCAGTTCCAAGGATATTTTATTATGAGATCATAGAAGAGATTTCTTGGCATTACTCTTAACGTTAAAACATACAAGTATAAGGTCTTTTTTTTTTTTCTGGAAAGTGGACTGAAATCCACTTTAATATCAATGGGGTTCCAGCATGGGAATATAAACAGGCTCTGTTGCTCAGAGGTCCTGCAACCTGGGCTTGTGAGGCGTCCTTCAGTTCTGAACTCTAGCCAGCTGTACATTTATTTCCTGAAGCAGGAAATGCTGGGATACAGGTTGAAGGCCTAATTAAGAACTGAGACAGCTGTAGAAGCTTCGACTCCACACCTGCCCCCTCCAACACCCACATCTGTCCCAGTTTATACAGCTCCCCCACGGACCTCTTCTCAGGAGCTAGAACATGACTTTGAGGTTGCTTGTCTCCACCCAGACGTCAATCTGTAAAACTGACGTAGAATATGGACCAGACTCTGGCCTCTGGCAAGAGTTGCAAGGCAAGTTGTTGACCAGCTTGTGAAAATACTTTCTATTATTTCTATTTAGAGGTAGGAATTCTTTTCATTCTAAGTGCTTTCCATTGCTTTAGAATTTAGTCCTCCAAACCAGTACATAGAATTACTTTTTGACTGCTGCTCACAGTAACAAATATATCTGACATCCTGATCAGTATACACATAGGTAAATCTATATAAAACATATTTAAAAAAACAAGACTATTGACATGTATATATCATATATATTTGTACGTGGGTATCTGAAACAAGTTGCACTAAAAAAATCAATGAATCTTGTCCATTCACTTCTTTCAATTCTTTTAGAAAGAGTATTGGGGCCAGGAACAGTGACACACACCTGTAATCCCACTGGTTCAGGAGGCTGGGGCAGGAGGATGAAAAGTTCAAAGCCAGTCTCAGCAACTTTACGAGGCCTAGTGAGATGTGTCTTGAAACAAAACAAAACAAGACAACCAAAAACAAACAAACAACAACAAAGGGTAGGGATGTGGCTCAGTGGTTAAGTTCCCCTGGATTGAATCCCCAGTATCAAAATTATTTGGATGACTGATTGGTATGATCTATCCCTGAGTGCTTGCAGATTGCATTTTGAAAAAAATATATTGACTTATTTTTAAAAAACGGACTTATTTTAAGACTCATTTGTCCATTTATACTTTGGCAAGCTGAGCTTGACTGAGGATAAGGTAGAGAATTATCAGTGTACCCAGAGAAAATTTCTGGCTGGTTGTTTTGGAGAGTCACAGGGCTATTGGTTTAGAAAATCTTGTTTTCTAAAAACATGAGAGAAATTAAACCTGGTTAATTCTTATTTTAAGTATTCATTAAGCAATTTTTGAGATTCAATATTGATAGTTATAATAATTTTCATAGACTTTGGCAGACATGATGTATATTGTGGGACAAAAAAAATTAAAACCAGACTTTACAAAATTATAATGTCCTGGTCCAATTGAACAAATGTCCTACAGGATAACTCAGTAAAGCCTCTTTATTTGGGTTCTTCTCAGAAGGCCAAGAACAGCTTTGGTCATTCAACAGTGCCTAACTAACAAGATAGTCCTGTTATGTGCAAGTTCTGAGTTCAAGGATATATATGAAGGGAAAATGTCATTAAAACACTGCAGTTTACTTTGTGATTAAGTTTTTTTTGTGTGTGTGTGTATCTAAATATTGAAATACTACTTAAGAAAAATACCTCAAGAAATATAAAAACAGAATTATATCACTAATCTGCACATTAGAGATATATGATACCATTTAAAATGACACACATCTCTATCCAGATCTATACACCTATCTATGTATGAGTTTACATATAATCACTATCTCGTTCTCATTGATTCATTCTGTCCTTTCTGCCCCCAGTTATTTGGCAGTTGAATGCAGCTCTACCCAACTGTCTCCATAAGTTTCATAATCATTAACTGTACTTCGGATATAGATAAGTAGTCTCTGGGAACTTAACTGGCCAGTGATTAGTCAGACTCTGGCATCAGATAGTCCTAATGAACCTATTTTTGAAGAAGTAACTATTGAGAATAACTGTACACTGAATGACGTTGCTGTGTTTTGCTCTCATCTTTCCTGAGGCTCTGGTGAGCATCCTTAGAGCAGAAAGGAGGTACTGGGCCAACCATCCTGGCCTCTCTGTCTTGGCCCCAACACTGATAGGCAGGAGGAGGGTCTGCTCCCCAAATGAAAGCTGAGCAAGACTTTCTCTTCCCCTCTCCATATTTTTAGAGACCTAAAGAAGAAACTTGCAGGATAGAAATCTCTTATTTCAAAGGAAGTTCTATTCTACATAAATTAAGCTTGCTGCCTCAAAAGAATAACAACCAAGAAGTATGAACTCGAGTAAGCAAAGACTTTTTGCTGCAGGCTTGTTGTGTCTAATAGCTGATAAAAAAGAATCTCAATGAATCACTGTCTGGGGAATTTAAATTTCCCAGTGGTAAATTATTATTATCTGCTGTCTTTATTCAAGTTGAGTAATCAAACACTATTGAATATCTATTAAATACAATGTACTTTCTTAGATTCTATAAAGAGCATGGAGAAACATAGGAATGGGTCCTGTCTTCAAGCTTTTGGTATCTAATTGGAAAAAAACAATTATCAGTAAAAATGAGGGATAGCTATTTCTCAAAGAGGATATGTAAGTTGTTGATAAGCATATGAAAAAATGTTCAACATCACTATCATTACAGAAATGTAAATCAAAATGACAATAAAATACCACTTCATACCCATTAAGTTTCAGATGATGTTCTTCATGGGAATAGAAAAAGAAATCATGAAATTCATTTGGAAAAATAAGAGGCACAGAATAGCCAAAGCAATCCTCATTGAGAAAGGTAAAGCAGGAAGCATCACAATTAACAGAACTTAAATTATACTACAGAGATATAGTAACAAAAACAGCATGCTATTGGCACCAAAACAGATATGAAGACCAATGGTACAGAATAAAAGACACAGACAAACCCACATAAATACAGTTATCTCATACTAGACAAAGATGCCATAAACATACACTGGAGAAAAGATAGCCTCTTCAACAAATGGTGCTGGGAAAACTGGGAATCCATATGTAACAAAATGAAATTAGACCCCTATCTCTCACCCTGCACAAAACTCAACTCAAAGTGGATAAAGGACTTAGGAATTAGACCAGAAACCCTGCACCTACCAGAAGAAAAGTGGGCCAACTCTTCATCATGTTGACTTAGGAATTGAATTCCTCAACAAAACTCTTAAAGTATAAGAGGTAAAATCAAGAATGAATAAATGGGATGGTATCAAACTAAAAAGCTTCTTCACAGCAAAAGGAACAATCAAGAATGTAAACAGAGAGCCTAACGAATGGGATACAATCTTTGCCACCTGCACCTCAGATAGATAGAGCACTAATCTACAGGATATACAAAGAACTCAAAAATTTAACACCCAAAACCCAAATAACCCAATCAATAAATGGGCAAAGTAATGGAACAGACATTTCACCGAAGAAGAAATACAGTCAACAAATAAGTGAAAAAATGTTCAGCACCACTGGCAATTACAGAAATGCAAATTAAAACTACACTGAGATTTCATCTCACTTCAGTCAGAATGGCAATTATTAAGAATACAAGCCACAATAAAGTGTTGGCCAGGATGTGAGGAAAAAGATATGCTCATACATTGCAGGTAGGATTGGAAACTGGTGCAACCACTCTGGAAAGCAGTAGAGAAATTCCTCAGAAAACTTGGAATAGAACCACCATTTGACCCAGTTATCCCACTCCTAGTTTATACCCAGAGGACTTAAAATCAGCATACTACAGTGATGCATCCACATCAATGTTTATAGCAGCTCAATTCACAATAGCTAAATTATGGAACCAACCTAGGCGCCCTTCAACAGATGGATGGATAAAGAAAATGTGATACATATACCCATGGAATGCTACTCAGCCATAAAAAGAAATGAAATTATGGAATTTAATGATAAAAGGATGGAACTGGAGACTACTGTGATAAGTGAAATAATCCAATCCCAAAGGACCAAAGGCTGAATGTTCTCTCAGATACGTGGATGATGACTCAAAATAGGCAGCGGGGGACGTTCACCAGATTGGACAGGGAGGAGTGGGGGAAAGGGATGGGGGATAGGAATGGGAAAGAATAGAATGAATCAAGCATAACTTTCCTATGTTCATATATGAATACATGACCAGTGTAACTGTAACACCACATCATGTACAACCACAAAAATGGGAAGTTATACTCTATATATGTATAATATGTCAAAATACATTTTACTGTCATGTATGACTGAAAAAAAGAAAGAAAGAAAAAGAAACAAAACATGTCAGTGAAGATGTGGGGAATTCAGAACTCTTGTAAATTGTGGAGATGCTGTGGAAAATGGTATGGAAATATCTCAAAAAAAATAAGCACAGAATTACACTATGACCCAGTTCTCACTACTAATCTTTATCTAAAACAATTGCAAGCAAGGGATTAAAAAGATATTTGCACACTTATGTTTGTAACAGCATTACTCACAGTAGCCAAAAGAGGAAGCAAGCCTAGTGCCCATCAATGGCTGAATGGCCACAAACTGTGGTGGACACATGCAATGAAATATTATTTATCCTGAAAAAGGAAGAAAATTCGACACATGCTACAATGTGGATGAACCTTGAAGATATTGTGCAAAGTGAAATAAGCCAATCACAAAAGACAAACACTACATGATTCAATTTATACAAGGGAAAATGATAGCAGCTTGGGGCAGGAGGAAGGAGGAATGGAAGGTGAGTGTTTAATGAGTACAGAATTTCAGTTTGGAAAGGTGAAAGTGTTGTGGAGATGGAGGGTAGTGGTGATTGTACCTGTGAACACACTTGGTAATACTGAATTATAGGTTTAGAAAGGTAAAATGCTCAACTTTTATCGTGTGTATTTTACCACATGATATGCATTACAGAATGAAATGCATTACAGAAAATGTAAGAAAGAGAAAAATCAAATAACTATTACTCATAACTTACTACCCTAGTATAACACTGTGATGATTTTCTTCTAGTGTTTTCTGTTCCATGCATATTTTCACATGGCATTAATTTTCTTCATGTTGTAGTGTTTGTAATTTTTGAATTTACACCTATAGTATTGCTTTGCTTATTTCTTTTGAACTTAGGAAATAATGTGATGCTGAATGTTTTTGTATTTATAACTTCTGTTTTCTATTTCTATATTAGGACAATTTCCTGTAATGAAATCATTGAATTGGAGGCATGAGTACATTTTTTCTTTTTTGAATTTAATATATGGGCCAAATTGGTTTTTAAAAGATCTATGTTAAATTATAGTGATATCAGTAAGATAAAATGTTGTATTATTATTATATTTTCATCAGAGATTAGGTCATATTTTTCAAAATTATGTTTATTTAATAGGGAAACAATTGTATCTCATGATTTAAATTTGAATTTAAAAAGTTAGTAGTGACATTAAATTGTTAACATGCTTATGTGATTCTTTAGCTATATTTAAAAAAATTATCTTGACATAATCTGTCAATATTTTTATAGCTTTTTATTAAAACTTTTCATTTTATTTTTAAGACATTAAGGCAGAACACAATCAATTGTGCCAAGTCTTACATTTATTTATTTGTTTATTTATTTTGTGGTGCTGGGGATTGAACCCAGGGCCTTGTGCATGTGAGGCAAGTACTCTACCAACTGAGCTATAGCCCCAGATCTTGATTCTTACTTTTATGATCTCTTCTCTTGTTCCAGGCCTTAAAAGTTCTTTCCACTCTAGAACTTTTGTATATGCTTCCATCCTTCTCCCCTTACTTCAGCTTGATGTTGCATACTTAGCTACTCTTCCAGCTGGAATTTACTATGCTGTGGGGCACAGATTTTGATGGACAAATTAGTAAAGAAGATCATGTAAACTGGGGGAGCTGCATTGGCAATGTTTAGTATTCAATGACAAGTAGGTGGAAAGTGTACGGATACTGCACTCATCTGGGTGAGATAGTTACACTGAATAATAAAGACATAAGATAAAGTAGAGGAAAAGTCCCGAGGACCATGGTTCAGTGAGAGGTGGTGTTCACACTGCCTCAAATGAGTCTTGGGTGAAAGGAGGTGGCAGGACCTGGGAGCTGTGGCCCAGTGTTTTCAATTAAAAAATATTATAGATTGTAGATGGACACAACACCTTTATTCTATTTATTTATTTTTATGTGCTGCTGAGGATCACCCCAGTGCCTGTGAGGTGAGCACTCTACCACTGAGCCACAACCCAGCCCGTGGCCCAGTTTTTAACAGGCATATTTGGTAGTAGGAGAGACTTTGGCAAATGCAATATAGCAGGGTAGGGATCTGTGCCCCATGAGCAGGAGCAGCAAATGCTTATGGCACTATAATAATTTCTGTCCAAAATGAGATGGGGCTCTGATTTTTGCCCAGGGTAATTTTGTTCAATGTGATTTAGCTATATGTGCAGAAGAAAGGGTGTTTCTCTAGTTTCTAGAAGAATCACTGAGCTTTGCATTAGTTGTGCAGGTGTTCCTGCCATGTACTTTTCTTATTCCACTCTGAAAAAATAATCTCAGCAATCTTCATTGCATTCTTCTTTCTCCAGGGTACAGATCATATGTCTATATGCTTAATACTACCCACTTTATCATTACTTTGAAAATTATTTATTTCAAAATTTCAATGAAAACTTATATGTATATTATATTCTGAAATAATATTGAATGACTATGTCAAGTTAATTAGCATATGCAGTACCTCACATGCTAACATTTTATTTGTGGTGAGAACACTTACATCTATTCTCTTAGTAATTTTCAAGTATACAGGCATTGCTATTAATTATAGTCATCATGTTGAACTACAGATCTCTTGAACTTATTCTTTGAGGTTACTTTTTTTTAAAGATTTTAGTTCCTTTTTATATAGACTCCTAGATTCCAATGATCCCCAGTTAGCAAATTCATTAAAAACAGAACTTTAATACACAAGCAAATGTTTAAAATTACATAAGCTTGTCTACAAATGACCTGTATGGACAAAATGCAGGTATTTACTCCATGAGAAAATACATATTTTATTAAGTCAGAACATTACTTGCTATATTTGTTCCTACTTGACCTTATATTGAAATCTGATGGTCATTACAGTGGTGGTGGTAGGTGAGCACTTTAGGAAGGGATTGAGTCATGAAGGCTCTGCACTCATGAATGGTCAGTCAATTCATAGATCAATAAATGAAGGTGTTAATAAATTATCACAGGAATGTCTCTGTTATCAAAGCAAACTCTCTGGCCAGCTTTGTCTCTCTTGCCACACGATGCCCTCTGCCATGTTATAATGCAGCAAGGAGACCCTCACCAGATGCCAAGCAGTGCCAGCACCATGCTCTTAGACTTCCCATCTTCCAGAAACATGAGCCAAATAAACCTCTATACTTTGCAAATTACCAGATCTCAGGTATTTTGTGATAGCAACAGAAAATGGGTTAAAAAAAAAAAAAAGAAAATGGGTTAAGACATTGTTTAAGAGACTCCAATGACAATTATTTTTGATGAAGCCTTGAATGTCCTTACCACTTTCACTTTTGTC
>PVHX01001763.1:0-191627 GCA_004024805.1 Geosciurus inauris
AAAAACCTTGGAATAAATCTAACCAAAGGAGGTGAAAGACCTCTACAATGACAACCATAGAACATTGAGGGGAGAAAATTAAAACACAAGAAGACACAAAGATCTCTTATGTTAATGGATCAGAATTAATGTTAAAATGGCCATATTACCAAAAGCCCTATACAGATTCAATAAAATCCTCATCAAAATGTCAGTGTCATTATTTACAGTACTAGGAAAGCAACAGTCCTAACATTCATTTGCAAGAATAAAAGACCTGAAATATTCAAAGCAATTCTAAGCCCTGACCCCCCGCCCAATAAGAAACAAAAAATGCTGGAGGCACCTCAATATCTGACTTTAAATTATACTACAGATGTATAGTAACAAAAACTACATGGTACTAATATTAAAACAGACACATAGATGAATGGTATGGAATAAAAGACATAGAGACAAACCCACTCAGATAGAGTCATCTGATCCTTGACACAGATGTCAAAATTTCACAACGGAGAAAAGATAGCTTTTTAAACAAATGGTGATAGGAAAAGTATTTATCCAGATGTAGGGAAATGAAGCTAGATCCTTATCTCTCACTCTGCACAAAAGTCAACTCAAAATAGATCAAAGACTTTAGAATTATACCAGAAAATATGCAATCCCTAGAGAAAAATTTAGGGTCAATACTCCAACATATA
Organism: Geosciurus inauris; assembly: GCA_004024805.1. Classification (NCBI taxonomy): domain Eukaryota; kingdom Metazoa; phylum Chordata; class Mammalia; order Rodentia; family Sciuridae; genus Geosciurus; species Geosciurus inauris. The sequence goes on from PVHX01001763.1 coordinate 681, forward strand.
GATTCAGGCAATGTCTTTCTTGATAGGACTTTTAATGCTCAGGGAATAATGTTAAGTTAAATGGGATGACATCAAATTAAAAAGCATGTGCATGGCAAAGGAAACAATTAGAAATGTGAAAAGAGAACCTACAAAATGAGAGAAAAATCTTTGCTAATTACTCCTCTGAAAGAGGATTAATATTCAGAGTACATAAAAAGCTCAAAAAAATATAACACCAAAAAAAAACCTAATTAATAAATGCACAAATGAATTAAACAGACACTTCTCAAAAATAGAAACACAAATGGCCAACAAATATATGAAAAAATGTTCAACATCATTAGCAATTAGGGAAATGCAGATCAAAACCACACTTAGAATTTATTACACTCCAGTTAGAATGGCAGCCATCAATAATACAAACTATAATAAATGCTGAAGAGGATGTGGAGAAAAAGAAACACTTTACAGTGCTGGTTGGACTGTAAATTAGTAAAATCAATGTGGAAAGCAGTATGGTGGTTCCACAAAAGCCTAGGAATGAAACTCCTATATGACCCAGCTATACTACTCCTTTGTATTGATCAGTATTTATCCTAAGAAATTAAAGTCAACAGTCCTTATTAATGCATGCATACCCATGTCTTTAACAGCACAATTAATAATAGCCAAACTAGCCAAGCATGATGGCGCATCCCTATAATCCCAATGGCTTGGGAGGCTGAAACAGGAGAATGGTGAGTTCAAAGCCAGCCTCGGTAAGGGAGAGGAACTAAGCAACTCAGTGAGACCCTGCGTCTACGTGAAACACAAAATAGGGTGGGGATGTGGCTCAGTGGTTGAGTGCCCCTGAGTTCAATCATTGGTACCCGCCCCCCCAAAAAAACCAACAAAACAACAATGTGAGATTAATCTTGTAAAATGGAGATTTATTCTTCCAATATTTAAATATCACTATTCTCTTTTGTCTCTGAGCCAAATAATTTGACTTGATGGCCCATATCATCTGCTGCATTCTTTACAAATACTGTTAAAAATATTTTCTTATCCTGTTGTCTGAATGAGGAAAGAGTTGTATGACTTGCTTAAGGCCACAGAACTGAAGATGCAGAGCCCAAGTTTTGAACCCCTTGTATATCTGTGAAGAAATGGAAGGAAAGAAAGGAGAATTGTGAAGGAAGAGAGATCTTCTGGAGAGCTGTTTCAGCATGAGCCTGAGAGTGGGAGTGCTATGAGATTGATGTAGTTGACCAAGAAGCCCATAGCACACAGATGACCTACAAGGCAAGAAGATGGGATTTCTGAGATGACCTAAATGAAGTTACAGTGTGGAGAGTGGAGGGAGTGAAGGGTTAATGGAAGTGTAAGGCAGAAACAGCCCTCTCCATAACCAGTTTCAGCCCTCCCTTCTCTAAAGCCCAGGGCAGTCCCTGCCCCAGGCTGTTTCCTGCCTGAGTTTCCTGCCCAAAGCTAACAAAGCCCAACTGCCCAAGTTAACCTTCAGCTACTTCAGGAGTGCTCATAATTAAGACCACCAATCCTCATCTGACATACTGGCTTGAAATGGCCAATCCATAGTCCATGACATGCCCTGTACTGCGTCTCTCTCTCTCTCTCTCTTTCTCTCTCTCTGAGCATCCTTCTGCACTGACCTCCATGAATAAAGATCCCTTGGCTATATGGAGTATGTTGTGTCCAGTTCCAAGCAAAACTTACAGGAAGCCTGACTCAATTCAAGAGCAATCAACAATGCAAAAGAAAAAGCAAACAAAAACAAAATTGCTTCACTTTCCTTTCCCAATTGTTGAAGGTTAGCCATCAAGGCAACATTTTATTCTGCTTTTAGAGCTAGCCAAGAAAGAACCAGAAAAAATTTTGCTGTGTGTCCTATCCTCTTTACCTAAGGTGTTATCAGTTTTCTCTTGTCCTGTCCCTCTTATATTTATAGCCAGTGTGACTGCACTGCAAATGATTTAATTTTTGTCTAAGCAAATTTTAATTATAAAATATCTCAGATCCTTTGATGGGTACAATTTTTGAAAATGCTCTTTGGCTTTGCTGTTGTTAGCTTGGGAATTTTTTTTCTAGGACTGGTCCTTTTACTTTGGCTAACATCTGTAATACATATATAAATACTTTTAACTCAGAGATCTCTTGGTATAAAACTTTGGCTTTAATGAAATACTTAATGTCCATCTATAAAAATGTACATACCCCTGCAGGAGTCTGATTTTAAAGTGATGTAAATAGGGAGAGGTACAAAGAAATGTTTCATCCAAATATTTTTAAAATAGAGATTTTTTTCCCAGATTTGTGAAGCTAAGGAGTTTGGTATAATTATTATGATGAGACATGTCATAATTTCCACAGTAGATCATGCCTATTAGATATAATATCATTATTTGGAGATAAAGAAAAGTTATTTATAAGAAAAAATAGTAGAAAATTGTGTTCTAAATTTTTTTCTTATTGTGTGTATTACATAGATGATAAACTATATTGTCCATCATTACCTTGAATGAGTTCTTGGCAGATGCCTTTCAGTGAATTTGTCTTAGTCAGAGGACAATGGCTCATCATCACTGTAACTTTTTTTGTGTGTAATAAGAATTGAACTTGGGACTTTGTACATGCTAAACATGTACTATACCACTGAGCTAAGGCCCCAGCCACTGTGATTTTTGTGTTATAGGTAACATGATTTTTGAAAATTTATAAAATGCTGCTTTATAAGGATAGTCTTATAAGATAATGATGTTGTCACAGGAAAGCAGGAAGCTGAAATCCCAAACCTCAGTTCTTGTGTTATGAGGAAAGAAAAATTAAAGTCAGACACAAAAAGCCATGCAAGAGAAATTTATTATAAGTGAAAGTGAGGTGAAAGTAAAGTAAAAGCAAAGTTAGGCTTAAGCAGAGAACACTTCTGAGAGAGAGTGGGCCATCAGTGAGCAGAAATGATTAGGATTCAATGCTGTCTCTAAATGCTGGGGACCACCTTCTGTACTCTTTGCTAATCAGATGTTCAACTCCTCCTTCACAAGGAGTGGTGGAGCTTTTGACCTTAGTTGGTTCCCTCCAGAACTGTCATGGTGGCCATCCTATTTAGGAAGGCTTCATCTGCAAGTCAATCCCATGTTAATGTGGGCACTAGGCTTAATAGCTAGTCAGAAATTACCTTAGTGTGCCTGCTCTACTAAAGGAATCTTCCTTCCCAGACAAATGGAGACACTTATAACTATATTTCTAACTTCACATCGATCTCAGTGGACCCTGTCAAGAGTTAATTCCATTAGTACTTCTCTCTTGGCATGATTTCCAACTAGCTCTCTTGCTTTTGTTTATTTTCTGCAGATTAACTGCCACCAATTTATTTCTTGTCCACTCTTAAGACAGTTTAAATAAAGACCCTAAAGTAATTTAAACAACACTTTGTGACCTTACCATGTATTTAATTGCTCACTGCTAACTACTACCTGATGTCAGTTAAGATTTTTACTTTAATTTGATTAAAATTAGTGCTATTTGATCAGAGAGTTGTATTTGTATTTATTGTAATATTTATCTCATTATTACAATGCAATCAAACTTTTATTTCTTCAATCAGAATCTGAATGGCTGGTATCTACTTTTATCATTTTGTCTATGTACATCATAATGTTTTGTTAAACAAAGGGTTTACACAGTTCAGTTTGATTTTTGCTCCAAAAAACATATATTAGTAAAGGTACAGAATGCTGTCAAAAAAACATAGAATGAGATGTTTAACATCCACATTTATAAACTTTTAGTTCTTAGCCAAAAGGTAAAATGTGAGTCATAATGGTAGCACATAACTTGTTCATTCTTTATCTACCTTCAAATACATCAAAGACATTGAAAAACTTACAAAACATTTATGTATAGATTAAAAATTATTTAAAAATTAGCTCAGAAGATTTTTAAAAAGATACTTGGAACCTAACAAGTTTGTAATTTTATCAAATGGAAAAGAAATTGGAATTTTGAAACCAAATCAAATCTTTCTGTGTCTTTGCAGGACCTAGATGGCAAGGGCCAAAATGTTGAATACTTTTTCCTTGGCTCTTTTACTTCCTGGACTTTGGTCTCCAAGTTTTTGGTTTTAAACACTCATCAAACTAGTTTAACCAGTCTTAAAAAGTGAGTATTAAGTTATAACTTAAATGTCTATAATTTTATAGTTACATTTTTTATTTAATTGCAGTTAGTATTGTACTTGAAGTCAGCATTATATACTATCTGTCCTGTAGATGATAGCTCATTATGTCAAATTAACCTTCATTTTTTTTCCTTTTGTTTCATTTTGATTTGTTTTTTGAAGAGGCAGTGCCTTGGCAAAAACATTCCAAGGCAACAGTTATAAAGTTTACCAGGAAAATACAAAATTAAATTAACAGAGCAAAAACATATTACTTTTGTAATAGCTATGAATGAAGCAAAATAATTTTTATAATCTTGAACATTTACTTAGTTATACATTATATCCCCTGTTTGAGATCACAATAATTTTTACAACAAAAATCAATCTTTTGAACATAACTTTAAATGAGCTGAAGTCTAGCCTGTTTTGGAACCATTATAACATGGAATAAGATGGAGGGCAGAGCTTTATATCACATAAGGCAGGGTTCTTCACAAATAACACATTACATCTGAACCATGAATCAAAGCTAAGAGAGATTTTAATTTTCTTTTTGTGAAAAAAGTGGCAGAATGCTTCCATGTTTTGCAATGTCACCCTTAAACATATCAAGCTCTCCTTATTATCTTTCAAAAATGCATTTAAATTCAAATTCCAGTGTGTAGAATAACACAAAATTGTGTGTATAACTTATTGACAACAGGTCAGTTTATCCAGCTATAAGATATCAAATGACATTAATAAATACTAGCCAAATTTGTTAGTTCTATACAAGTCTGAGACTATTGCTACAGATAATTTTAGCTTAGAGAACACCAACTTTGCAAAGTGCTCTTGTAATCTTTACATTTAACTAAGTTTAACTTAAGTACAATTTAGACTCCAGAGTGCACAGTAACAATAATCACAAGTCTGCATGGATTAACAAAAATCAAAGGATAGCCTTAAATCTCTTATATATTTAAGAAAGTGTTAATAATTAGAATTTCACCAAAGCAAGCAGATATAAGGCAGGTTTTCAAATGATAGTGTGGCCCTTCTGTCAGATACAATGTGTAAAAGAGAGCACTTATTGGTTATGGGCTGGTAAATGTACATAGACTTTTATTTTATAAACTTTTACATAACACTTAGACAAGCTTTAGACAGATATGGTTCTCAGATGCACATGGATACCAAAATCTAACTATATTATAACTATAACTGACTATAGTTATAACCTAAGGAAAAGTTGTTCATTTAACTAGTTACAAAGTAATTATGTATAACTTTAAAACAGGTACAAACTATAATTCCTTTAAGACTTAGTTTCCCAAGTAATAAAATCTAACAAATACAAAAAAATTACCTTGATAGATAAGAGAAGATCAATGTTTTAGTCTTTGTTTTATATCAGTACATTAAATTTCAAATAATTTTGACAGAGTGTGCTAATTATAACCAATTTAATCACAAACACAAAGTTTTTGAGATTTACCCTCCACAAACCTTCTGTGACTTATGTAGACATTCATAACTTGTTTGCATCTTTAATTTTGTCTTGTTTTATCTTGGAATTTAGCCCAAGATTATTACTTTAGCAGACAAAATACTTTCTCATTCAGAAACATTTCTTCTACCTTCTAATTTTCTGTACTAAAATATATTTCTATACCTATAAGTTTCTTTTGTCTTTTCTAGTTTTGGACCCTTTCTTAAATTTATATTCTGAAATAATCCTTATAAATGTTAACTGTGCATATAATTTTCACCACAAATTTATCCCAGGAGAGGGATCAGAAAATCTGGCATATACAAAAATTGTGACTTAATTTTTCTCTCCCATGTGACATTCAAGGGGTTAAAACAGGATATTTTTGAGCCTGACCTGTCTGTCTTATCATTATCATGAGACCATTAACTTTAAATGAGTTCCCCATTGTCAATTGCACTCATAGACTGCTTTTGGGTCTTTTTCTTATACTAGGCATATTGATATGCAACAGAGGAGGCCCTTTCAATTTTTTCTTTTCTTTTCTTTTTTTAAGGCTCTACAAAACATGGGTTGGCCTTAGTTTCTGGAATTTTTTTTCTGGTGCAGTTATTTATTCTGTCAGTCTCCCCAGGCACTTAGTTTGATGGGATATTGCTATAGCAGGAATTTCTCTACCCCAGTGATGAATATCCCATAACCAAATGGGATGTTCTATAAAATCTTTAACAGAGAGACTATTCCTGTCCCCAGGTTATAAATTGCTGGTGCTGGAACTTACTGTACACCCTTTGTGGTCATAAATCTTCACCTTCCATGGGCAAAGGAGTTGGATAACAGGGCAGAGGCTGAATTATCTTTGGCCATTTTTCTACAGACCAGGCAACTTTTCTGAGATTTTTTCCCCCAGTTTAGGGCTAGTGATTAAAAAAAAAAAAAATAGATCCAAATATTTTAATTGACATAATTTAAAAGTTTCAGTTTAAATTCAGTAAAAACAAAGGTTTATAGATTCCTATATGAAGTTTTAAAGGTTTCTACTGTTGCCTAAGTTCAAAAAAATTACAAGGATTGCTTTGAGATATGAACAAAAAGAATTAAAGATTCTAAATATGATATTATTGGAAGGAAAGAGAATATTTCTAATCAAAAAGTTTACAACTGTGATTAAACAAAAAGTTAAAATCTAAATTTCTCTTTGAGAACTAAACTTAATGTAATAACGCCAATGTAATATGGCTCTACTAGTTCTATTTTTATATTAAATGTGTTCATTTCTTTCAGATATACAAGCTTTAAAGTAGAAGGTTTTAAAGAGCATGATGTTCTCCAAAGTGAACTTATATGGTATCAACTTATATCATTTAATGTTTTATAACTGAACCTATCATCAATAAGATAAGGCTTTAAGTTATTTTTACATCAGAATGATCTTTTAAATAAATGAAGACCTAATCTATTTAATATTCTGCTAAGATTTTGCAAGGAGCCCCGTCTTACCTGAGATAGTTCTGTCTCCCAGCTTACTACACTGGCTTCAATGTAGTCCAGACTCCAGTTCATTTGAAGATGTTCAAAGGATTAATTTTGTTGTAAAGATCATTAGGATCTCAGAGATATAATATATAACTCACCTGAAAGTTGAGAAAGCTGTTACACAAACTAAATATGTTTTTACTGTTGTTAATTTTATTTTGTATTTTCCTTAAACTCTGACTATTGCCTGTTAATGTTTTACAGAGGTACTACTTCAAGACAGACAACCCAATTTAATTTAAAATAAATAAGCCATCACCTATAGGACAGATAGACCTTAAAGTTAAAGCCCAATACCCTTACTTTAAGACTGATGAGATTGACTTGCTGAGTGTTTAAGATCAAGACTTAAAAACTAAAATTAAATTAAAGGGCCAAAAAAACAGTATTTGGCTCTTGCCCTCTGAGACAGCCTGAATCCAAGGAATGAGGAAATTTCTCTAAAGCGCTCTACACCTTGAGGCCACAGGACCTCAAGCTGCTCTCAAGTTCCTCAAGGATGCCTCCTAGGAGACCAAAAGATGACTCTTAACAATAGGTAAGAATAAAAGTCAATTTGACTTGCTTCATCTTAAACACCTAGCAAAACCAAGAACACAGCCATTCCTGGGCATTTAAAATAATTTAAAGATAGACATCTGTGACATTAAAAACTAGATATTATGTTTACATGCCTTGTCCTCTCCAGCCTTGTTATGGGGACAAATTCTCAACCCTTATACTTCCTACACTATAGATGGTTTCCTCTGTGTAGGTTTGAATCATAACTGTGATTCCCATTAACTCAATTAACTGTACAGTGAGGCTAAATTATGATGACTTGTTACTACCTCCCTTTCTAGGGCACAAAGGGCTCTCCTTGGTCCCCATTTGCTGCCTCTGGGCTGGGGCAGGAGGACTTGATTATGCAGTAACTGCTACTTAAAACTTAAACAAATTTTATTACAGAATAGACCAGCCTTGGACTCCCATCATGCTGGACTCCCACCAAACTCAAAATCTCTCGGCAGCCCCCTTCTTTTTCTGCCAATCAGTAGTCTCTCTCAAGCCTCTTTTTCTACCCACAGGTGATGCTTCTACATTCAAGCAACATGACTGACAACCAGAGGCTCCCACACCCCTGCATCTGCCTCCCTGCCTGACCAACACCCGAGCCATCTCCCCCTCTTGGTGCCCCCAATCCCGCACGAAGTAGCCAGACCAAATCTGCTGTCTTATATCATCAAAAAGGCCAGGATGTTAGGTCCATCCAGAGTCCAGGATGTCCAATTAGGGGGACTGGTCAGGGCAGCTGCAGAATGGAGCAGCCAGCCAGACGCTGACGTCACCAGTAGACGCACCTCCTGTTAATCAGTGAGTTTTTCCTGACCTATCCAGGAAGGACTCTGGCCTTCTCTTCCTGCCCCTAAGCCCTCCCCTTCCTGACCAGGCCTTTTGAAATTGTCTGTACGCCCAAACTGCAGCACCACTCTCCCGGACACACTTTGATGGATGGGAGAGTTCAGCCTGAGAGTGTGCATTTCCAATAAAAGCCTGTCTAGCAGTTCTGCTTTACTTCCTTCTGGTCATTTGGCTTTACAGTGATCTTCACCAGTGAGATGATCTGTATCTGCCTGAGGCCAGGCTGAGAAACAGTGCCAGCAATGGGTTTAAAAGTTTTGAATCTTTTAACCATTTCTTTTGCTGTCCTCCTATCTTGCATTCCAGAGGCAGTGCCTTTTGGCACCTTCAACTTGATTACTAATGTTTCAGATTCCTTATCATGCAATTGTGTAAATACCTATACATACAGAATCTCATTTATATACTTTAACCCTGACAAAGCAATTTCAACTCTAAGAATGTATAATAATCCAGAAAAACCATTCAAAGTACAGATTGTGTTACAGTAAACCATCTCTATCTTAGGCAGGCTTATATATAAATTGGCCTGTTCAGCCAAAATCTCTCTGCACAAGAGACTACTGGTAAGATAAATACAGCATGGCCCATGTCTTAAAGGATAAGAAACAGATTAAACAACAACAACAACAACAACACAGATCAGAGAGGATTACTAAAACCAGGACTTAGAGATGGGGACCTTTAAAGGAGACAGACTTACATGTAAAAATTTCTTCCACTTACTCTACCTTTGAGAGACCAACTCCAATTGCAAGATTATATAATAATCCCAAAAGCTATTCAAAAGCCAGATTGTTACAGTAAAACCTTATCTTATATAGGATATATCTATAGGTGACCCTTTCTTCAACTTTACCTCTGACAGACTAACTTTAATTGCAAGATTATACAAAAAAGAAACACAGAGAAACAACTAAAGAGGAGCCACAAAATTAAGGCTGGTGGGAACTTTTAAATTGAACAGCCAAGGTATTTCCCAAGAGACTACATATAGGATAAATAGACCATGTCTTGAAAGGGGCAGTAACAGATTCAAACAAAACAGACAACCAAAGGGAATTCTCAAACCAACAGACAGATGAGAACCTAAAACAAATAAGAAAGGAGAAAATATCCCTATATTCTTGAGTACCACTTAACTGTGCCTCCTACACCAGTGGAGACGCAGATATCCCCAGAAAGAGGGATCAGATGTGTGGAATCAAGATGTGTGGAATTTGTGGAATCAAGGATCTCAGCATGCATGCTGAGGAACTTACCAAATGTCCAAGTATGTTGAGATTTTACTAACTTTAATTTCCTTTTTCTCAAAGTGCACTATGATGGAGCAACCTGTATTTTTCAGAAAGGGAAGGTGAAAGCATTCTGAAGTAAAGGAGCTTTGGAAGCTGCTGGGATGGTCTCTCAGTCCCTCTCTTTAGTCATAGAAATAGCTCCTCTGGTCCAACCTGAGGCAAACTCACCAATCTCCTAACACTTTTGCAACTCTCAACAAGCTTGCCAGCCACCTTAAATCCTCAGCATGGAAGTCTTCAAGAGACTCATCTCACAGGAAAAGACAAACACAGACTGAAAATGAAAGGATGGGAAAAAACATATCACTCACATGGACCCTGAAAACCAGCAGGAGTTTCCATCCTCATATCTGATAAAGTGGACTTCAAACCAAAGCTATTGAAAAGAGATAAAGAAGGTCATTTCATATTTCTTGAGGGAATCCTACATCAACAAGACATAACAATCATAAATATCTATGACCCAGATAATGGGGCTTCTATATATATCAAAAAAAAAAATCCTTCTCAAATACAAGAATCAAATAGACCACAATACAATAATACTGGGAGACTTTAACATAGCTCTCTCACCACTGGTAGATCTTCCAAACAAAAACTAAATAAAGAAACCATAGATCTCAATGAAACTATCAATAATTTAGACTTAACAGACATATATAGAGTGTTCCATCCATCAATGAGTGAATACACTTTTTTCTCAGCAGCACATGGATCCTTTTCCAAAACAGGTCATATGTTAAGTAACAAAGCCAGTCTTAGCAAATACAAAAAAATAGAGACACTACCCTGCATCCTATCTGGCCACAATGGAATAAAATTAGAAATCAATGACAGATTAAAAAATAAAAACTATTCCAATACCTGGAAACTAAATAACATGCTACTGAATGATGCATGTATAACAGAAGACATCTGGGAAGAGATAAAAAAAAATTCTTAGAGGCAAATGAAAACTCTAATACAACATACCAAAATCTCTGGGATGCCATGAAGGCAGTTCATAGCACTAATCTCATTCATTAGAGGAAGTAAAAGTTAAGAAATAAATGACTTGACTCTTCATCTCAAACCTTAGAAAAGCAAGAACAAATTAACACCCAAAGAAGTAGAAGACAGGAAATAATTAAAATAAGGGCTGAAATCAATGAAATTGAAACAAAAGAAACAATTCAAAAAATTGACAAAACAAAAAGCTGGTTCTATTAAAAAATAAACAAAATTGACAAACTCTTAGCCACCCTAATGAAAAGGAGGAGGAAGAAAACCCAAATTACTAAAATTCATGATGAAAAAGGAAATATCAAACAGACACTACTGAAATACAGAGGATAATTAGAAACTATTTTGAAAATTTATACTCCAGTAAAATAAAAAACCCTGAAGACACTGACAGATTTCTAGAGGCGTATGACCTACCCAAACTGAACCAGGAGGCCATATACAACTTAAACAGATCAATTTCAAGCAAGGAAATAGAAGATGACATCAAGAGCCTTCCAACCAAGAAAATCCCAGGTCCAGATGGATTCTCAGCAGAGTTCTACAAGAACTTCAAAGAAGAATTAATACCAATACTCCTCAAATTATTTCATGAAATAGAAAAGGTGGGAACCCTACCAAACTCATTCTATGATGTAAGTATCAACCTGATCCCAAAACCAAACAGAATTTTCTTTCAAAGAAAGAAAATTTCAGACCAATATCCCTGATGAACATAGATGCAAAAATTCTCAATAAAATTATGGCAAATAACATACAAAAACATATCAAAAAAATAGTGCACCATGATCAAGTGGGATTCATTCCAGGTATGCAAGGTTGGCTCAACATATGGAAATCAATAAACGTAATCCATCACATCAGTAGATTTAAAGATAAGAGTCATATGATTTTTATCAATTGATGTGGAGAAGGCATTTGACAAAATACAGCACCCTTTTATGTTCAAAACACTAGAAAAACTAGGGATAGTAGGAACATACCTTAACTTTGTAAAAGCTATCTATGCTAAACCCAAGGCCAACATCATTGTAAATGGACAAAAATTGGAAGCATTCCCTCTAAAAATGAGAACAAGACAGGGATGCCCTCTTTTACCACTGCTATTCAACATAGTCATTGAAATACTAGCCAGAGCAGACAGATGAGAGAAATTAAAGGGATACGAATAGGAAAAGAAGAACTCAAACTATCATTATTTGCAGACGACATAATTCTATACTTAGAGGATCCAAAAAATTCCACCAGAAAACTTCTAGAATTAATAAATGGTTTCATCAAAGTAGCAGGATATAAAATCAACACCCACAAATCAATTGCATTTCTATACATCAGTGATAAACCCTCTGAAAGAGAAATTAGAAAAACTATCCTATTCACAGTAGCCTCAAAAAATAAAATAAAAGACTTGGGGATCAATTTAACAACAGAAGGGAAAGACCTCTACAATGCAAACTACAAGGCACTGAAGAAAGAAATTGAAGAAGACCTTAGAAGATGGAAAAATCTCCCATGCTCCTGGATAGGCAGAATCAATATTGTCAAAATGGCCATACTACCCAAAGTGCTATATAGATTCAATACAATTCCAATTAAAATCTCAACATCATTCCTTATAGAAATAGAAAAGGCAATCGTGAAATTCATTTGGAAGAACAAAAGACCCAGAATAGCCAAAACAATCCTTAGCAAGAAGAGTGAAGCAGGAGGCATCACAATACAAGACCTTAAACTATACTACAAAGCTATAATAAAAAAAATGGCATGATACTGGCACCAAAATAGACTTATAGACCAATGGTATAGAATAGAAGACACAGAGACAAACTCACTCAAATACAGTTATCTTATGCTAGACAAAGGTGCCAAACACGTACACTGGAGAATAGATAACCTGTTCAACAAATGGTGCTGGGAAAACTGGAAATCCATATGCAGCAAATTGAAACTAAACCCCTATTTCTCACCATGCACAAAATTCAACTCAAAGTGGATCAAGGACCTGGTAATTAGACTAGAGACCCAATGCCTAATAGAAGAAAAAATAGGCCCAAATCTTCATCATGTTGAATTAGGACCATACTTCCTTAACAAGACTTCTATAGCACAAGAAGTAAAATCAAGAATCAATAAATGGGATGGATTCAAACTAAAAAGTTTCTTCTCAGCAAAAGAAACAATCAATGAAGTGAACAGAGAGCCGACATTCTGGGAAACAATCTTTGCCACATGCACGTCTGATAGAGCACTAATCTCCAGGATATATAAAGAACTCAAAAAGCTTAACACCCAAAAAACAAACAACCCAATCAATAAATGGGCCAAGGAGCTGAACAGAAACTTCACAGAAGAAGATATACAATTGATCAACAGACATATGAAAAAATGTTCAACATCTCTAGCAATCAGAGAAATGCAAATCAAAACTACCCTAAGATTTCATCTCACACCAGTCAGAATGGCAATTATCAAGAATACAAACAACAATAAGTGTTGGCGAGGTTGTGGCAGAAAAGGCACACTCATACATTGCTGGTGGAACTTCAAATTGGTACAATCAATCTGGAAAGCAGTATGGAGATTCCTTAGAAAACTTGGAATGCAACCACCATTTGACCCAGCTATCCCACTCCTTGGTCTATACCCAAAGGACTAAAAAACAGCATACTACAGTGACACAGCCACTTCAATATTTATAGCAGCTCAATTCACAATAGCTAAACTGTGGACCCACCAAGATGCCCTTCGATAGATGACTGGATAAAGAAACTGTGGTACATATACACAATGGAATATTACTCAGCAATAAGAGAGAATAAAATTATGGCATTTGCAGGTAAATCAATGGAGTTGGAGAACATCATGTTAAGTGAAGTAAGCCAATCTCAGAGAACCAAATGCCGAATGTACTTGTTGATAAGTGGATGCTGATCCATAATGTGTGGGAGAACACTGGAAGAATGTAGGAATGCTGTTCACAGGGATGGGAGGGGGGTGGGCAGGGGGACAGTAAAGATGATGGAATATAATGGACATCATAGCCCTAGCTTTGTGTATGACTGCATGTGTGTTGTGATTCTACATCACATACAACCAGAGAAGTGAAAAGTTGTTCTCCATATGTGCACGATGAATTGTACTCTGCTATCATGTAAAACTAAATAGAACAAATAAATAAATAAATAAAATTTTTAAAAAAGTCCCTAGTAAAGAAAGAATAAACTAATTTTAAAAATAGCATAAGGAATAATTAATCAAAGCCAAAATTATTGAAATTGAGAAAAAAAATTAAAGGACTAATGCAAACAAGATTTGGTTCTTTGAAGAGAACAAAGAAAATTGACAAAGCCTCAGCCAGACTAATCAAATGAAGGAGGAAGAAGTCCTAAATCAATTAAATTAAAAATAAAAATTGTCACCAAAAATACTTCTGTAATCCAGAGGACCATTTTTTAAAATTTATACTACAATAATTTGGAAAATGTAGAAAACATAGACCAATCTCTAGAAGTGTGTGGCCTAACAAGTTGAGTCAGTAAGATATAGAAAACTTAAACAGGCAAATATGCAACAATAAGATTGAAGCAGCATTTAAAAGCTTTTCAACCAAAGGGAAAAAAAATCACAGAACCAGATGGATTCTCTGTCAATTTCTAGCAGATCTTCAAAGAAGATTGAGTAAATATGAAGAATAAAACTGACAGAAAAATAACAGAAGGAAAGATTAAATGGAGTAGTATTTTTTCAAGTGAAGAGAGAGAATTCACATAATGCAAGACAGGGCCTGATAGCAGGAAAAACCCATTTTGGTATTCTAGCTTAGAGATTTATATGGTTTGGGGTTGTAAACATTTGATTAAAATCTGTGTTAAACAGACATTGGGAAAAGTATCAAGGCTATTGGCTGTGCCTGAGTTTTAATCATTCCTGTAACTCCCACTTTCCCACCTCTGTGGTACAGAGGAATTGATTAAAGAGTTTCCTCAGGTAAGCCTCATTGAAAAAGACATTGATGAGGGCCATTAATGTTCTACATCCTCCTGATGTGGTCTATGCCTTTGAATAAGACTTTAATTAGAGGCCCCTTGTGTAATTATTACTTATTCAATATAAAAACCAGACAATGAGAAAAGAAATGATAACTTCAGGCCAGTATCCCTAATTAACATAGAGTGCAAAATATTTAATGAATTGTTAGCCAACTGTTTTCAAAAAATATATTAAGAAATGTATACCTCACTACCCTAGGTACATGTATAAAGGTACAGTGACTCTTGTTTGCAACCAGAGAGATGGAAAATTATGCTCCATATATGTCCTATGACTTGAAATGCATTCTTCTGTTTTAAAAATAAATTTAAAAAAATGTATACCTCAATCAAGTTAGATTTATCCCAGGGATTCAAGGGTGGTTTAACATACACAAAGCAGTAAATGCAATTCACCACATATATAAAATTCAAAACAAGAGTTATATGATCGTCTCAATATATGCAGTAAAGGCCTTTGAGAAAATCTAGCACCAACTCACATATAAAATATTGGAGAAAACAGAAATAAAAGGAACTTAGCTCAACATTGCAAAAGCTGCATATGACAAACCCAAGACTAGCATCATACTGAACAAAGAGAACCTAAAAGCATTTCCTCTGAACACAGGAGGCAGAAAAAATATTCACTCCCATCACTTCTATTCAGTATAATTCTTGAATGTTAGCTGGAACAATTAGGCAAGAGAAAGAAATCAAAGGAATATAAATAGAAAAAGAAGTCAAATTATCTGTTTACTGATGACATGTCCTATATTTAGAAGACCCTAAAAAGTTTGCCAGAAAATTTCTGGAGCTGATAAAAATTTGGTCAAGTAGCAGGATAAAAAAATCAATATATATATCAATCCATGCTTTTCTAAACTTCAATAATAAATCTACAGATAAAGAAGTCAGGAAAACTATCCCATTCATAATCACACAAAAATTAAAATAACAGCCAGGCATGGTGGTGCATGCCTATAATTCCAGCACTTTGGGAGGCTGAAGCAGGAGAACCGTGAGTTAAAAGCCAGCCTCAGCAACAGCAAGGCACTAAGCAACTCAGTGAGACCCTGTCTCTACATAGAACACAAAATAGGACTGGGGATGTGGCTCAGTGGTCCAGTACCCCTGAGTTCAATCCCTGGTATAAAAAAAATTAAAAATAACCCAGAATAAGTCTAACCAATGAAGTCTAACTCTACAATGAAGACTACAGAAAACTGGAGAAAGAAAATGAAGGAGACCTTAGAAGACAAAGATCGTTCATGTTTTTAGACAGGCAGAATAAATATTTTCAAAATGGCCATACTACTGAAAGTATTTTTCAGATTTAATGCAATTCTAATCAAAATACCAATGACATTCTTCACAGAACTAGAAAGAGCATTCTTGAAATTTATTTGGAAGAAAATGAGACCTAGAAAAGCCAAAGAAATCCTGGGTAAGAAGAATGATGCTGGAGACCTCAAATTTTACTACAGAGCTATTGTAACAAAACCAGCATGTTATTGGCACCAAAATAGACATGAACACCAATGGAGTAGAATAGAAGTCAGATACTTGAGAAGTTGCCAAAATGGGCATGGGAGAAAAGATATTCTTTAATAAATTGTGGGTAAATTGGATATCCACATACAGAAGAGTGAAACCAAATCTTTATCTTTCACACTGCACAAAAGTCAGCTCAGAGTAGATAAAATATCTAAGAATTAGGCCAGAAACTAACTGTAAAAGAAAACATAGACTCACCTCTCCACTGAATTTCTTAACATAACCCTGACAATACAGGAAGCAAAACAAAGAATCAAAAAGTATGATGGCATCAAATTAAAAATCTTCTACACTGCAAAAGAAAGAGTTTAAAGTATGATGAGAGAGTTTACAGAATAGGAGATCTTTGCTACCTTCTTCTCTGACAGAGATTAACATCCAGAATACAAAAAGAATTTAAAAATTTCTACTAAAAAATGTAACCTAATTAAAACATAAGATATAGAATTAAACAGATACTTCCCAAAGTAAGAAATACCAATGGCCAACATATATATGAAAAAATGTTCAACATTGTTAGCAATAAGAGAAACGCAAATCAAAGCTACATTGAGATTTTGTCATATTCCATTCAGAATGGCAATTATCAAGAATATAAAAAGTAATAAATTGTGGATAGGATATGAGGGAAAAGGTACACTCTGACATTTTCAGTGGGACTTCCAATTAGTACAACCATTTTGGAAAACAGAACAAAAATTTCTCAAAGCACTAGGAATAGAAGCACAATGGTATACATCCAAAGGAATTAAAATCAGCATACTACAGTGACACAGCCACATCAATTTTTGTAGCAGCACAATTCACAATAGCTAAACTTTGGAACCAAGTTAGATGGCCATCAACAGATCAATAGATAATGAAATATGGTGTATGTATACAATGAAATGTTACTCAGCCATAAAGAAGGATGATTTTATGACATTTACAGTAAGTGGATGGATTTCTAAAGACTATCATGCTTAGTAAAATAGGCCAATCCCTGAAAACCAAAGGTCAAATGTTCTCGGATTGTGGACTAACACACAACCATGAGAGGGGGGAGAATAAAAGTTCAGTGGATCAGAAAAAAAGGAAATGAGGGGCTGGGATTGTAGCTCAGCGGTAGAGCGCTTGCCTCGCATGCGTGAGGCCCTGGGTTCGATCCTCAGCACCACATACCCAGCAATAAAATAAAGACATTGTGTCCATCTACAACTAAAAAAAAAATATTTTAAAAAAAAGGAAATGAAGGAAAGGGAGTGTAATGATCAATTGAAAGTGTTAACATGATAAAATTAAGAGATGCCAAAGATTAAGAGGCTTCTGAGTGTGCCAATGAGGGGTGTCTAAGAATGATTGACATGTGGGATGATGAATGAAAGTAGATTCCCTCCCTAAGTACCATCCAAAGTGTTGGAATCTTGGATAAAATAAAAATTGGAAGAACAAGGAAGCAGGGGTCGATGTAAGCTTGATTCTTCTTTTTTTTATGTGTTATTTTTATTTTGATGTGACAGTAGAATGCATTTTGTATAAAATAATGCATATTATATAGATATGGAGTACAACTTCCCGTTTTTCTGATTGTACATGGTGTGAAATTACATTGGTGTGTATTCATATATGAACATAGGAAAATAATATTCAATTCTTTCTACTATCTTGTCTATTCCCATTCTTCCTTCCTTACCTTCATTTCACTTTGCATAATCCTATTACTTCTATTATTTTTAATCCCCTCTCTTATTGTAAGTTAGCATCTGCATATCAGAGAAAACATTTGGCCTTTGGTTTTCTGGGAAAGGCTGATTACACTTAGAATATTATTATCCAGCTCCTTCCATTTACTGGCAAATGTCATAATTTTATCTCTTTTTATGGCTGAGTAATATTCCATCATGTGGTGCAACCACTCTGGAAAGCAGTATGGAGATTCCTCAGAAAACTAGGAATGGAACCACCATTCAACTTGGTTATCCCACTCTGTATATACACAATGGTCTTAAAATAAGCATAGTGCAGAGATATAGTATAGTGATACTGTCACATGAATATTTATAGCAGTTCATTCACAATAGCTAACCAGTTTAAGTGCCCTTCAACAGATGAATGGATAAAGAAAATGTTATACATATGTGTGTGTGTGTGTGTGTGTGTGTGTGTGTAAGGTTTCTTAGTTCTTTATATATACTGAAGATTAATATTCTATCAGAGGGGCAGGTGGTAACATTTTTCTCCCAATCTGTAGGCTCTCCCTTCACATTCTGGATTGTTTCCTTTGCTGAGAATAAGCTATTTTATTTGATACCATCCCATTTGTTTATTCTTGATTTTACTTCTTATGCTTTAGGGTTTTTGTTAATGAAATTTGTTGCTAAGCAACCATGATATAGATTGGGACCTACGTTTTTCTCTATTATGTGCAGCGTCTCTGGTCTAATGCCTAATTCCTTGATTCACTTTAAGTTGAGTTTGTGCAGGGTGAGAGAGAGTATTTTAAATTAATTTTGCTCTACATAGAATTCCAGTATTTCCAGCACCATTTGTTGAAGAGGCTATTGCATGATACTCTTGCTTCCAAGTTGTATAGTCTATTAGCCATGCTTTTGATTGAATTTTTAATTTCATATATTGATTTCTTCATTTCAAAGATTTCTGCTTGATTTTTTCTCAAAATCTCTATCTCTTTACTAAAATTATCTTTCACTTTCTCTATTTTTCTTCAATTTTACCTCTAACATCAGCTTTTACCCTGTGGATCACTTTAACTATGTACATTCTAACCTCATCCTCTGTCATTTTTTACACTGTGGTGTCAATGAATTCTGTTATTGGAAGGTCTTGGTTTTGGGGGGATAATTTTTTCCCTTGTTTTTTCATGTTGTATGTGTCTACCCATCAAACAGTATGGATCTGAAGTAGTCCATTTTCAACCCTGTAGACATATTGTGTCCCTAAAGGTTTCCTGTACCTTACCTTTAAGGAGGAGACAAATAATAATAGCAACCACTGCAAACAATATACAGCATTAAATCAAATATCTCCTGTTAAGATGCCTACAATTTTGTCACAATTAGCAGAAATAATATGTTTAGTTATTGCCCATAATAAAAACAGTAAGTTTGGACTAGGAGAGAACAGAAGTGGTGTAGGATGTGATAATTATGATGGAGGAGAAGAGAAGGTAGAAGTTAAAAATTAAAGGAAGAGTGAAAGTAGAAACAGTTTTCTAGCAGGAGAGAAAGAGAATCAAGGGAGACAGATAAATAAGAGAAAAAACATATATTTAGGAATAATAAAAATTAAAGTAGAAAAAGTAAAAGAAAGAAAAACTGAACTATACCAATCAAACATCCTAAATAAACAGATCCATGAAAAATAATTTGTTTCAAAAATATTATAAATGAGAGAAAACAGAGATCTTAATGAAAACTTAAAGAATTGTTTTTATTGGAGATCAAAAGATTCTAGGCTTCCCTTCTTGGCAATGTTAAGTCTGTAGTATAATTTTTGCTCCACCCTCAGAGTGGTGTTGCTAGGGTGAGAGAGTTATACCTGGAGGCAGATCTCCTGGAGACAGGGTTTAAATTTAGTTAGGTGCTAGGCTCTTTGCTTAATACCTATTGGTTTGGAGATTTTCTATCAGTGCACCTCCAGGGTCCAGCAATTGTCATTCCATTGTGAAAGTCTGCATCCCAGGGACGTCCTTTGGGTTACACTCATGTGGTGTAGGAGCCAATTCTCAGTCCACTGCACTACCTTTTTATCACAAGTTTCCTGGTCTTAGGTTCAGTTTCCCATCTCAATCCCTCTTGCCCATGTACTTTTGAATTCCTGTCCCAGCATGACTCTTCCAGTTGTTCCTGCAAGCAGGTAGATTGGAGGTGGAGGGGGAAAGCCTTCCCACTCAGGCATGACTCTTCCAATGTGTCCTTCAAGGAGCAATATAAAAGGAGAAAGGGGAGAGCTGGATGGGTTTCCACAACCAGTTTTCACCTAGGTAAAACTCTATCCATGTTTGATTTTCTCCTTGTCACTTAGGTACACTCTCTTTTACACAGAATGGGTTTACCAGGCCTGATTTTCAGGCCAGATTCAGGTTTGCCAGAAATCAGATCCCTCAGCTGCCAGTCCCTGTGCTATGGCTGAAAAATGGTTCCTTACTCTGTCTTTCACATACTGCTGGGATAGGTGCTGATTTTTCCCCACACAAGGATATTGTGCAGCACATCTTTCAGTTTAGTTGAGCAGTGTCTTTGATCTCTAAAGTTTCTGTGCCCAGACATGCCTCAGTCCTCAACAAACTGAGGCAGGGCATGAAGGTCTATTAGTCAGTGTAGATATTGAATGAAGAGAGTTGAGACAGGATGATGACTGGTTATCACTGGTTAACAGATGACAATGGGTTGCTAATAGCTAACCTCTGGGATGACACTTAATGTGTTGCTAACAATTACCCCCTGTGCTCTTGCTCCTTTCTGACATTAGTAGGGGATGCAGAGAAGAAAGAGAAGGTGGGGCATGAAGGTTGAAGTGTGTCTGTAAAAGAGCAAGACACACTTAGAACCATGGATGCCCAGTTCTGAACCTCCTTCTCTTTGTAGAAGTCTGTTACTATCTCTTTTCTTAAATAAAATTTAATTTCTATGTTTGCCTCAGTATTTCTCAGGTGATAAATCTTCAACACCCGTGGAACAAGTGCCTGTTTCTGATCTCTAAGACCAGTGTCACTATTGTTATTTCCTGGATAGAAATAGCCTCATCACACCTTACGTGACTCAGTATTCCTTAATATTGTGCTATATACTTTGTAAGAATTAGAGGTTATATTTTGTATATTCCAAATAGTTAAAACTATTTATTTTAGATCAAAATTTAGGAAATGCTTGCCAAGACACTTAGCTAAGAAGGTAAAGTACATAAAATATTAATAATAACAAAGAATAATTATAATATGTATTTATTTTATGATTTAATGTAAATGAATTTTGTCTAAAAAGCTCATGTTCCAAAAATATAAAATATGAAGAATGTTTTATATTTGGAGGATTTTGAAGAACCTTTTCAAATATTTGGAGGTGTTACAGGTTTTTCAGAGCAAATGGACTCTGGGGCTTCCCAGTGGAGTGCTGTCTTCAATATGCCATATGTGGAGAATCCAGTCCTTTCCTTGGCAACTTTCTTCCAATTAATCATGTGCTAGCAATAATCTCATACCTTGTGAAAAACCCGTTGTTATTTCAGAATTGCTTCCTTACTAAATCTGTACAAATTATAAATTTTTACTAAAGAATAATATACTTTCACAAACTTCTATTTCCAAGAAGTTTACTTAGGGCCATTTTGACATCTTTATTCCTCAGGCTGTAGATCAGAGGGTTCAGCATGGGCACAATAATAGTGTAAAACACAGAAGACACTTTTCCTTGGTCCATGGAGCTGACTTATGATGGCTGCAGGTACATAAATGCTAAAGAACCAAAGAAGAGAGTAACAGCTGAGACATGCGAGCTGCACGTGCTGAAGGCTTTGAACCTGCCCTCAGTGGAGCGAATGTGCAGGATGCTGGCAATGATGAAGATGTAGGAGCTAAGGATGGACAGGGTTGGGACAAAGATATTAAATGCACTTAAGCACAAAACAACTACCTCATTTATAAATGCACTGGAACAGGAGAGCTTCAATAGTGGATAAAGTAATGGTGTATTACATCATCCTTACAGAAAAGCAATCTTAGCATGCAAGCTGTGTGAGCTGTGGCACCCATTGTGCCTATGCTATACACACCAACTACCAACCAAGAACAGACTTGATTAGACATGGTAACATTGTAAAGCAAGGGGTTACAGATGGCAACATAGCGGTCATATGCCATTGCTGCCAACATGTGACACTCTGCAATTGCAAAAAAAATGAAAAAGTAGAGTTGAGTCATGCATTCAGGGTAGGAAATGGTGTTTTTCTCCATCACGAAGTTCACCAGCATTTTGGGGGTGATCACAGTGGATTGACAGAAGTCAATGAAGGAGAGACTGCTGAGCAGGTAGTACATGGGGGTGTGCAGGTGAGAGCTGAGCCCGATCAGTGTGATCATGCCCAGGTTCCCCACCACTGTGAGCACATAGATTCCTAGAAAGAGGAGGAAGAGAAGCAGCTTGAGTTCTGTTTTTTCTGTTAATCCAGCCAGGATGAACTCAGTCACTGTGGAATGATTTCCTTCTGCCATTTTCTTCTGAGAATTTAAAGTAGGAAAAAAGGAAAATTTTTTGAAATATTTATTGTCTGACAATACAATGATGCATATAAGGTAGAATTCAAGTCTTTTTAGCCAGGTATTCCTGTTTTTTTTTTTTTTTTTTTTTTTTTTTAAGCCCCTCAACTATGTCAGTTTTCGAGGATGTTGGTATCACAGGAATATGTGACATGTCAATAAATATCATATAGAGCTATTCTTATTTGTATTATGTGCTTTAAAATGTGTTATTAGTAGGACCAAGTCTCTGAACACAGAGAACTGTTTTGGTAACTGAGTTTTCTGATCATTTTCAATGCCTTATGTGTAATCCTCTAGATTCCTCTGCAGAGAAAATTCTTAAATTCTTTTTATGTTAAAATAACAAAAACATTTAAAAAACACACACCAAGATCACACATAATGATGAAAAACAGATAAACTTTCCTTCTAAGATAATGAACAAAGCAAAATGTTCATTCCCTGTACTTTTATTCAACACCAGACCAGAGGTCTAGCTAGGGCAATCAGGAAAGAAAACAAAAATATAATAAATTAAGATCAGAAAACAAGGAGTAACACTATCTTACTTGTAAATGACATAATACTATGCATAGAAAATGCACTAAGGAATCTACAAAAATCCACAAAAATAACTGCTGGGACTAAATCAAAGTGAAACAAGGTGTTAGAATACCATATAAACCAAATAACTCAATTATATTTCTAAACACTTGCCTTGAGCAATTAAAAATCCTTTTGAAATAAGATGAACAATAAAATAAAATAAATGAGAACAAACTAAAAATTGAAATGCAATATATTTCACTTAAAAAGTAAACTTGAATGCAAAAAGATCTCCATAAGTATAGACATTAATAAATCATTAATCAAGTGACTCAACCTGTGAAAACCTCAGTACTACCCATTTGGATCCACAAATTTAGTGTCATCCCTCTCACTCACTTTTTTGCCTCCAAAAGACGTCTGTCTTTTGCAGGCATGGGCAACCTGTTTTAGTCAGCTTTTTCACTGCTTTAACTAAAAGACCTGACAAGAACAATTTCAGAGGAGGAAAAGTTTGTCTGTGAGCTCACAGTTTTAGAGGTTTCAGTCCATATACAGCCAGCTCCATTTCTCAGGGCTTGAGGTGAGGCTGAACATCATGGTGAAAGAGTGTGGTGGAGGGAAGAAGCTCAAGACATGAAGATCCAGAAGCAGAGAGACTCCACTCAAAAGTTTCAAAATATATACCCCAAAGGCATACCCGGAATGCTCACCTGCTCCAGCCACACCCTACCTGCCTTCAGTTATCACTCAGGGGATTAACTCACTAAATGGGTTAAGGTTCTCACAGCCCAATCATTTCACCTCTACATGTTCGTGTATTATCTCCCAGATGAACTTTCAGGGGACACCTACTATCTAAACCATAACGCAGGCCAATAATAAAATCCTTATGAATGTACAAAGAATCCACAGTATTAAAAATTTTTTTGAAAGAGAAAAATAAGTTTGGAGGGCTTACATTTTGCTATTTGAAACCATTTTACAAAGTTAGATGGTGTGATTTTGTCATAAGTATAGACATACAGATCGATGGAATAGAATATACAAATCAGAAATAAAACACGTCTATGATCAATTGAGTTTTTATAAGGATTTCATGGCAATTCAATGGGGAAAATACTCTTGAGCAAATGGTGCTGGAAAAATAAGCTCTATGTAAAAGATGTAATTTAGTCCTGGGAATTTAGCTCCTTGGTAAAATACATGCCTCGCGGCACAAAGCCCTGTGTTCAACCTTCAGTATTGCAAATAATAATAATAATAACAACAATAATAATAATAAATAAAAAATAAAATAAAAATAATTGTGTACTTCTTTCTCACACTATACCCAAGAATTGAACTACAAAAATGCACCTAGAACTAAAAGGAAGAAACAAATTCATAATAATAATTAAAAAATAACAAATAATAAATCCTTGTGATCTAGGAATTAATAATGTTTTCTCAGAGAATATACCAAAACTGGAGACTACCATAGAAAAAATAGGAAGTTAGACACCATAAAAATGTAAAAAAAATTTAAAAACTGTCTTTCAAAGAATACACACCTAAGTTATACTGTAGATATGTATAATATGGCAAAATACACTTAACTGTTATGTATATCTAAAAAGAACAAATAAAAAATAAATCAGTCAAAAAATATTTCCTAAAAACAAAATAAAAAGGTGACATTCATAAAATAATGTATTTAATCTTTCACAGATAAAAAGAGAGAAACAAACTTACTCTTGATATAAATTTTCACTTATATCCTCAATAAAAATCACAGTTTCTTTCCTTGAAAAAAATATCAATATCCATAGTAATTCAGTAATAACACACAATACTGGAAAAAACTTTCAGTTAATATTAGTTTTGCTGGATACTAAGAAGCAGGGAAGTACTCATGGTCAGTATTCAAAAAGAAGTCCAACAATTTAATAATGAAAAGGACAAACAGCCCAGCTGGAAGTAGTTCAGAGGATTCCAATAAGTATTCTTCTATTTGAGACATCTAAATGACAAATAAAGCCCTGAAAATGTTATCGATCATTTACTAAGGATATTCAAATCATATGAGAAAACATTTCATATTCATCAGAAAGGCAATAACCAACAGGACCCACAAACCTAAGGGTTAGCAAGAATGTGACATTAGAATCCTCATTTATCACAATGCATAAACTGTTAGACAAACAATGTGTCAGTTCTTCAAATTATGAAGCATAGGGTTACCTCCTGGCCCAGCAATTTCACTATTGGGTACATAACAAGAATTCAAAACACATTTACACAAAAATTGGCATGTGTACCAGAGCAATCATACTTCTCAGAGCCAAAAATTAGAAGCCACCCAAATTTCCATCCAGTGAGGAATGAACGAGCAAAATGTAGCATACTCGTATGATAGAACATTATTCTGCAACATATAGGAATGAAGTACTAAGATATGTCAAATCACTAATGAGCCTGAAACATGCTAAGAGAAAGAAACCCTAAACAATACATTGTATTATTCCTTTGATAAGATGGATCCACAACAGAGAAATACATAGAGAAAGCAAGCTTAGTGTCTGCTGGGGACTGTGGTAATATAGGTATTGGGGAGGGACTGCTAATGGGTATGGGTTTTATTTTGGGGGGTAATGAAAACATTCTGCATTAGAACATAGTGATGGTTGCAGACTTCATGATTATGCTAAAAAAACTGAAATACATACATAAAAAGATGAATTTTACACCATGTATATTTCAATAAATGTGTTATAAAATTGAAACAAGAATAATAATTAACATCGTTAGCCAGGTGCAGTTATGCATGCCTGTAATCCCACAGCTTGGGAGCCTGAGGCAGAAAGATGGCAAGTTCAAACTCAGCCTCAGCAATTTAGCAAGTCTTAAGCAACTTAGCAAGTCCAAAATTTAAAAAAAAAAATATGTATCTAAATAAAAAAATAAAAAGTAAGCTGGGGATGTGCCTCAGTGGTTAAGAACCTGAGTTCCATCCCAGTAACCAATTAATCATCATTATCATCATCATCATCATCTTTATCATCATCATCATCATTATCATCACCACCACCACCATTATGACCACAAAAACATTCCATTACAACATATGGATGCAAGTCACCCTATAAACCTTCTTCATCTAGTTTAGGCCTGGTATATTCTATACTTTTGTAAAATCTGTTCATTTTGTTCTTCTCCAAAAAATGTGGTAAATTTTTCATCCACATATGAAAAAAATGTGTTAGTTAGCCTCAAAAATTGTAACAAATTTTTGCAATCATGGGAAATTTTCTCCCCAGTACATCAACAAGGAAAACATAGGCATTTCTAACCGCTATTAAAAAGTGATAGACATAATGTAAAAACATACTCAATTTAATATGTTAATTCTATGTCTTCATCAGAGAAAAATGATAAAATAAATAAACATAATTAAAAGAGACTAAATCAGAATACCTGGGAAGATTGTCAGAAGATCTCCAACAGATTTAAGATTTAAGTAGGGACCCACCAATTTGCTTTGTGATACTTGTTTTCTTCCAACTCT
Organism: Geosciurus inauris; assembly: GCA_004024805.1. NCBI lineage: Eukaryota > Metazoa > Chordata > Mammalia > Rodentia > Sciuridae > Geosciurus > Geosciurus inauris. The sequence continues at coordinate 27,443 of PVHX01001763.1, forward strand.
TCATTAGGCCACCTCCTACAGAGAATAATCTCCAGTTCTGCACCAATTCTATACTTAACTAGTAAAGCTGAAGAATGTCTCCAGTAGGAATTGTTAATTCACAATCAAGCCCAAATGTTGCTGATATTGTAAACCCAGACCTGGGAGCTTCCTATTTAGCTATTTAAAAGGCCCGGGTATTTATTTTAATATATCTTCTGACTTTACCTCTTTTCATGAAGATAAGCTTCCATACTGCTGTGGTTTCAATGTGTCCTTCACAGTTCATACATTGCAAACTTGATCCCTAATGCAAGTGTGTTGAGATTTGGGACCTTTAAGAGGAGATTAGGTCATGAAGTGAATGGATTAGTGGTGTTTTGAGCATGGGTTAATCATCACAGGTGTGGGTCTCTTTTTAAACTAATATAAGAATTAGTTTTCCCCTTTTCTCTGTCTAATGTGTGTACTCTTTGGTCCTTGATTATTCTGCCACAGGATGCAGCAAGAAGGCCTTCACTAGAAGTGACCCTTTGATCTTGAATTTCCCAGTTTGTAGTATATTAAGCCAGATAAATTTCTGTTCATCATATATTACCCAGTTGGTGGTATTCTGCTACAGAAGCACAAAATGCATAAAGACACATATCCTTCCATATTACCTATTCTTTGTAAAATTTTCTAGCTGACAACTTTTTCAATTGGCCTCCCATAAGGCTATTCCACTGAATGCTAACCCTCATCACAGAAGCTCCATTATATCTTGCTTAGTCATTGCAACTCTAACAGCAGGTATGGGACACTGACTCATTCCATGTGACCATTCCCCACTAAAGTCTGACTTTGATACATATTTCATCATTTTGAGTGCTTCCTGTCCTGGCTTTCTAATACGACCTGCATGTTGCAATATCTTTGTGCAGAATTTCCACTAACCTGCCCTGCATGAGTAGTCTTAGCTTCCATTTGTCTGGTTCATCTTTGAGATCAATTAATTATAAGCAAAAAATACAAAAACAATTTAAGAAAAAAAGGTATATTTTTTTCTTAACAGTTTCATTGAGGCAGAATTGACATTCAAAATTTGTATATATTTATTGCATACAATTGGTTTAATTTAGAACTAGGCAGACACTAGTGATATTACAACCACACTCAAAATAATTGACATTTATCTATCACCTCCCATTGTTTGTTTCCCTTTGTACTTTTGTTTTTATTTCTGTTGCTTGTGGTAAGAATACTTAATATGAGATCTCCTCTCAACTTGGAAGAAAAACATCATATTGTTAACCTCAGGAACCATACTGTACTAAACATTTTTAGAACTTGTTTATCTAACATAACTAATGATTAATAACTATTGAATAATTCCTGTTTTTTCCGACTCTCTGACACTGGTTGCCATTCTTATATTCTCTGCTACTATAAGCTTGACTATTTTATATACTTAAAGGAGAATCATGGAGTATTTGTGTCTTTGGACTGGTTCATTTTACTTAGAATAGCATCCTTCGTGTTCATCCATGTTGTATAAAATAGCAAGATTTCCTCTGGGGATAAAATAGTTTTGAGTTTTATAACAGAAAGCAGTGTAACGCAGAATTATCATAAGACTGACAAAATACACCTAAAATTTGTGCTTCATTAGATTTTTGCTATATTATTAGAATAAAAGAACAGGATGCTCCTTGGTTATCCCAATTTTAGTAAAATATTAGATAAAACTTGTAGTGGTCTGATGGACATTAATAAATTATGTGGTTAAGTAAAAATAGAGAACAATACCTCATAGTTATGTGGACTCAGCTCATACCTAAAGACTAATCACAAGTGAGAAATATTGAGGTTTTCTTCCCATAGGGCTTTATATTTATATAGGGCTTGTTTTGAAAACAGCATCCTATCATAACCTTGGATTATGCCACATCAGAAATTATTTTTAAAATCATAGTTAATAGTAATGAAGACTTATATTAGTGATAATGCTTCAAGAAGATGCTGCTAGGCTATAAATGTGGATTTATATTAAAAGGAATTTAATAGTGATAAGCAAAAATTTTGCTGTCACAGTTTGGGATAGAGACATGAATAAAGAATATTTGCACTTTCGAATGTTAGAACCTAGAAGGGGACAAGGAGGTGGAATAAACACTGGTAAATACCATGATTGGGCAGGTGCTACAAAACATGGTTATTATGGTTCTAGACCAGAGTTGGTCTCCGTGAAGGTTTTTGTAGATTAGATTCTTCTATTTTCCAACAGGGATGTGACTAATACATGAAAAGATTTTTGAAAGCTCCCAGTTTTAATTCATAATGTTTCTTTTGTTTCTATTTTCTTCATTACTTTATCCTGTGTAATCTTATTTAGTAGTTAAGACCCTTTCTTTAAGATCTTTATGGTTTCCAGTGGCTCAAGAGACTGAGGAGGGAGGATTGTGAGTTCAAAACCAGCCCCAGCAACTTAGCAAGGCCTTAAGCAACTCAGAGACCTTGTCTCTAAATAAAATATTTAAGTGTTTCTGGGTTCAATCTCCAGAAACAACAAAAATCAATAAATAAAAATATTTTAATAGGGACATTTCACTTGATAAGACTGAATTCCCTGAGTCCATGAGTATGTTATATTTGCCTTCGTGTATCATGTACTAAATCTGCCTTAACTGAGTCATTTACCAGCTTTTCTTCTAAACTTAACTGTACCTCCAATATCATGCTGGCACAGTGCCTTGCATACAGCAAGTCTCAATATAAAAATAATTAATAAAATCACAGCAAGAAACTTAGAGATAATTTTATGCAGAGTCAAAATGAATAAACAGAACACTTACAATGCCTGAGTTGAAATGAGAAAACAAAGAAGCATTTGCAATGATTTCATTCTGCGGGGGGCTGGGAAATGATAAAGGAATTTGTGTTCACAAGGGGATATAGCTCATACTTTGAGGACTGGGAGAGAATAAACAGCTACATGCAAATCTACAGAGAGAGACTGTAGCAGATTTTAAAATTTTTAAAATAAAAATCTGAGATGCAAACATACCCCTCCTTCTTCCCAGAGAGTTCTGTGTTGCCTATTTTTTCTTCTCAATTGCTCTGGAGGGAAAATAACACTGGTGGTGTGAGGAAGTGACAGACCAATGTATTATTTAGTCACTAATCCTAATCTCTGCTAATTCTCATGTCCAAAGACACCTGGCTCTGCAAACTGGTTGATGCAATGATCTCTTAGGCTGGGTATAGATAATAAGAGTCTGATTAGGAGCAAACAATGATAATGACATCCCACTGGAACCTCATCCCTCAAGTGTCAACTCTGGGGAAAATCTAGAATTATTATAGCCCTTTTTCCATACTGGTTCTCAAGTGTTTAATATTGTCAATGTTCTTATTTGATTATGGATGAAAATAAAGTATGTGAGAGATATTTTTAGAGTTCTAGTGAATTTCATGCCATGATATTTAAAAATAAAAATTGCAGGAAATTCTGGAGACATATACTGAAGAAATTGTCGAAAAAGATTTATTTATTTATTTTTTTGCAAAGGAAAGAAATGATATGTAAACAGGGAAACATTTTGTAATATTTGAAATTCTTTTATTTGAGCTCTACTCTCTGTATATAGTCTGATACATTCACTAGACAGTAGTTCTTAGGATATTTTAACCTGAATTTGAAAAAAAGGTAAAAATTTCATTCAGATTTTATGCTCAACTGTATTTGATATTGACAAAGACCAGTGAGGAATACCTAACAAGATTAAAAAAGAGAGATAAGAGCTTTTTTCCTTATTAAGTAAAAGAGAAAATTGAGCAACAATGAAAATACATATGGTACAGATATTATTCTAAAAATGGGAGTTAAGTTGTATTCAATGTTTTTTTTCCAAATATCCACTAAATGTTATATGATTTTGAGATAATAATTGCAGTTTAAGTTTTCACCAATAAATTTACCTGGAATGTTTTGAATTTTTGTTAGATATAGACCTTTTGTTCTGGTGTTACAAGGTGTAGGAGCACTCTCCATACCTTCAACCCCTCCCTTCCATCTTTCCCCATTCTATGCTAATGGACTGTGCGCTTAGGAGAGAGCAACTCATTGTTTGTAACTTTGGCCCAGGATTGGTTCAGGAGTGTATATAAGCTTCTGTACTTTCTGGAATAAACGGTGTTTCTGTGTCTGGCTCTGGCAGAGCAGTTTTTACCTACACACCAGGGTCTGGGTGGAGTGACTCTGAGGCCGTCACCCGCGTTCTGGGACCTCAAAGACCCCTTTTCTAGTCTCTCAGGACCCCAACTCATCGAGCGAACCCACGCAGCATGACTTAAAGCAATAACAAGGTATTTTGGGAATTGCTAAAGTCTACCATGTAAGTTTTAAAGGGTAAAAATTTAATAACAATTTATTGTCCCATGAAAAATGTTTCTCATTAATAAAAATCAAACCTTAGAACTAAAAATAGGATAAAAAATACACAATTTTGTTCTCAATAATTTGATTATTTTTATAAGTGTAATCCATATCAATCAATAATAAACAATACCAGTGGACACATCATTACAGTAAGTGTCATGAACCAGAGGCGACCTAGAGTGGTGACAAATGCATGAGAATTAAGCTGTTGTCTTTGTCATTGACATGTGTGTAAAATTTGTACAGGTAGAGTGGAGTCAGGAAGCCATTCAAGGAGGGGAAGCTGTGAGAATGTAAGCAAGACCACAGGAATGGACAAAAAATTGTAAAGATAGCATAAAGACTACTCCACCCAACATGGCATGCACCTTTCTTGTGGATTTTAATAGATGTTAAAATACTTTGTGTTTTATGTAGGCTTTACACATTTCCATAATTTTAATTGGTACATTATAATTATACATAACAGCTGGATTGTTATATAGTTATAAATGCATGTATGCAATAAAACAATATAATTTGGTTACTGTGATTTCCCAGAATTTCCCCTTTCCTTGATTCTCCTCCCTATTCTACTTGTCTCTGTTCTATTTTTATGAAATCCACCACCAACATTTATTTTCCTTTCTAGTTTCCACATATAAGAAAAGCATATGACCCTTGATTTTCTGAGTTTGACTTATATTGTTTAACAGAATTGCTCTCAAGTTGCATCCATTTTCCTGCAAAGGACATAACTTCATTCTTCCTTCTGGCAGAATAAATCTCCAGTATATACCATATCTTCTTTATCTATGCATCCATCAATAAACACCTACGCTGATTCCATAATTTGGCCATTGTAAATTGTGCTGCTACAAACATAGGTATGAGTGTATCACTATAGTATGCTGCCTTAATGTCTTCAGAATAAATATCATGGAGTAGTATAGTTGGGTCATATGGTGCTTCCATTCCCAGTATTTTGAGGAACTTCCATACTGATTTCTATAACAGTTGTGTTAATTTATAATCCCACCAATAATGGAAAAATGTTCCTTTTCCTCCGTATTCTCTTCAGTATTCACTGTCTGTATTCTTGATGGCTTCCATTCTAACTACAGTGAGAAGAAATCTTTAGTTTTGATTTGCATTTCCCTGATAGCTAAGAACATTGAACATTTTTTCATACATTTGTTTTCCATTTGTATTTTTTCTTATGAGAAATGTCTGTTTAGTTCATTTTTTTTATTTATTGATTGGGTTATTTAGGAGGGTTTTGGTGGTTTTTCAAAATTTTTAAGTATTCTGGATATTAATCTTCTCTGAGAATAGCTAACAAATTTTCCTTCTACCTTAAATCTGTTCCTGTAATATCCTGATGGTCCATGAAAATGTCAATGGTAATCAAGAACTATTTTTTAAATTAATACATGCTTATATCATATAAATGAAGACAAACCACATGAGAATCCTATGCAAGTTTATTAGAGTAACTAGTGATAGACTATATTATATATTCTATGTTTCTTTCAATTATGAAGCCTTTCTATTATACATATTCCTCTGTAATTATATTTAATAAGTACTACTATTTGTTCCTTCTTCCTCTTTTGTAATAGGTTTTATTCTTTGAGGTTCTCAATCACTTGTTTCTTTAGTAGAGCTCCCTCTCCATTTTGGAAATATTCAATCCCAGGAAAATAAACCCCCCAAGGTTACTGTTTACTGATCCCCAAGAAAGAACTTAGAGAACTCAGAAGAGAGTTTTTTTTAATACATTTTACTTCTCACACACTCCTAGGTGGCAGCAGGTCAGGATACTATGAAGGGCTGTACCACACCTACAAGCAAAGGGGATATCTAGGATATTTTGCATGCCCACTGTGCAGGAAGAGTTCCACAGATGTTATATGAATACATTCCTTTACTCTACAACCAGGGTCACTCTGTTTAGATCCTCACCTAAGGATTGGAGATTAGGGAAGTGGTCTTCCTGTAAACAACTCCTTTGTCAGCACATTCTTTAGAGATATTATCTCACTGCAAGTTTTTCTAGGCACTGATTAGTATTTAACCCAAGAGGAATTTATCTGATACTTATGCATGTATTTTAATAGCATATATCCTACAAGTTTTCAGAATTACTAGAAGCAGAACAGACATTTCCCTTTTTCTAAAAAACATTACAACACTTAAATAAAGGTTTGGAAATGTAAACATCATTGTATAAATTGTCATTTAATACCTATAACCTATTAATATAAAGAAAATGTCAGAAGTAGTTTATTTAATGCCTAGAGTGTTATCTTACAATTACATAAATCTTGTAAAACATATCCAAGCAATACTAATGGAAAGCCCACATATATACATGCTTGGTACACATTGGCATGGACTCATATTAGTATCATATACATATATGCTCATGTATGGAGAGAAATACAAACAATTATAGTAGTATCGTAAATTGAGATGTGAAAATAAATGACAGGGACACAGAAAATCTGAAAGAAAGTTTCTTCTAGTTTTCAAAATGGGGAATATCCTCTGATATCTCATGATAATTTTGCTTTTATGGCATGAGAAATACAAGACACTGCATTGGAGTATTTGCTACGTATTTGAAGACAAATTAATGACAAAGCAAATGCTATTTTTTTCCTGTTAAATGAGACAGATGATTTTTTAAAGTGCAACTTTACATGCTCATTTTGGGCAAAGAGTAATAAATTGTGATGCCTGCTTCTGGAAACAGTAGAACACAGAAACAGTGAAGAACACAGTGTTACTTGGAGACATCCATGCTTCTCTGCTGAAAGCTTTGAAGCTTAGACACATAACACAGAACACAACCATGACCTCTCATATAAAAGTGGCTTTCACATAAAAGTCATTGATCTGGTTACCATAACTCTGATAAACTCTTCTAGTGTGTGGGGGGGAATCATCTGGGTAGAACTACCAACAGAATAGAAGGAAGGTTTAGGAGACCTGGTCACATAAGTGTGGTTATAGGGAGAGCTGCAAGACTGAGCAGGCGGGAACACCCTGCTCTCTCTGGTCTTGGAACACCAAGACTTGGCCCCAGCCCCTTGACAACTGATGTGCCCAGAGACTTCACTCCCCTTAGCCCTGGCTTTTTGCCAATTGATATAACCGGCCAGATTTCTCCTTTTCTGACCTTGGCTCCTTGCCAGTGGCCAGCTTCTTGCCAGTTTTTTCCAGCTCCATATGGGAAGACCTTGCCCTTTTAACAGTGAGCTTTATGCATGTACATTGTTATTATTCCTCTTGGCTATGTACCATTAAAAAGAATATAAAAGGGCTTGAAGAAATAAAGTGTGAGGAGAAGAAGAAGATCATTAAGAATAAAGCAGCTGTCTTTATATTCATTCCGTCTGCAACAGGAAGGGGAGTTGGGCAACCCGTGGATACCACACAGAGCTTCTAGGTCTTACAGATGGGGACAGTTATACCTCTCAGGAGAACTTATTCAAATTTTCTGGATGCCATATTTAAGGGCACCTTTCAGAACTTCATAGGGCAAAGGGAAAAAGAGGAATTACTTTGGTAGCATATTACCTTCCTTTCACCATAAAAAAAATTATTTTTCTTCAAAATGGATTCTGAGTTTGGGGGTAGAAGAGGTACTCATCATTATTCTGAAAACAATTTTGCAATTTTAACTTTCCTAAGTATATAAATACCCCATATAAATGCATGTTATGGTCAAATTTTCTGCTACTGTAACCAAAAGACTGGAGAAAAACAATTCAAGTATAAAAAGTTTATTTTAGGGCTCATGTATTCAGATGTCTTAATCCATGGACTACATTCTTTGGGGCCCCAGGTAAGGCAGAACATCATGTCAGAAGAGTGTGGCACAGGAATGTGGCTCAAGACATAGCATCAAGAAGGAGAGAGAAAGAGTGAGAGCTCTGTTTACCAAAGACAAAATATAGACCCTAAAGACACACCCTCAAGAATCTACCTCATCCAGCCACCTACCTGTCCACCTTACCATCCAGTTATTTCCCTCTCAGGGGATTAACACACTAATTGAGTTAAAACTCTCATAACTTAATCATTTCTAGGTGGTGGTGGAGGAACAACTCATATCAAAATATCACAATGCAAGAGTAAAAAAATGGCACTATTACATCAGAAATAATATATATGTGGGGGAAAAGGCATGGTTTCTTTAGGACATGGGAAAATCAGTATGAAATTATCAGGAAAAGAGATAGGAGCACAATCCCAAAAATATGTAGCAAGGAATGTTTTATACACAAATATCAAGAATATCAAAGGATATAACCAAATGTATTTATTCTCTAAATTAAGATAAATAAGTTATGCTTACAAAGAGTGATGTTTCATGTGTGTTTGCCTAATGAAATATGTTGAGAATTTTGTAGCATTTTTGAAAACATTTAGTTGCAATATAGGTTACTCCAGGTAAATGAATTGAAAAACACTCCAGTGCCTTTCCTGTATGTAAACTAGTGATTTCTGTCCACCATTGACACCTTTCTTCCAATCAAGTACTAGCAATAATCTCATAACTAATTGATAAGCATTGCTCTCTCAATTGCTTATTTATCAAAGTTCTATTATATCTAAACTTTTCTAAGGAAAATATACTTTTCATGGGAAATTACTTTTTTCAAGAAGCCTATTTAGGGCAACTTTGACATCTTTATTCCTCAGGCTGTAGATCAGAGGGTTCAGCATGGGCACAATGATGGTGTAAAATACAGAGGACACTTTCCCTTGGTCCATGGAGTTGACTGACAGTGGCTGCAGGTACATGAATGCTACAGAACCAAAGAAGAGAACAACAGCTGAGATGTGGGAGCTGCATGTGCTGAAGGCTTTGGCTCTGCCCTCCGTGGAATGAATATGCAAGATGTTGTCAATGATCAAGATATAAGAGCTAAGGATGGACAGGGTTGGGGCAAAGATATTGAATACACTGAAGCACAGAACTGCTACCTCATTGACAAAAGTAGTAGAGCAAGAGAGCTCTAGTAGTGGAAGAACGTCACAAAAGTAATGGTCTATTATATCATCCTTACAGAAAAGCAATCTTAGCATGCAGGCTGTGTGGGCTGTGGAACCAATTAATCCCATCATATAAACCACAACTAGCAACCAGAAACAGACTTGATTAGACATGGTAACATTGTAAAGCAAGGGGTTGCAGATGGCAACATAGCGGTCATATGCCATTGCAGCCAACATGTGACACTCTGCAATTGCAAAAAAAATGGAAAAGTAGAGTTGAGTCATGCATTCAGGGTAGGAAATGGTGTTTTTCTCCATCACGAAGTTCACCAGCATTTTGGGGGTGATCACAGTGGATTAACAGAAGTCAATGAAGGAGAGACTGCCAAGCAGGTAGTACATGGGAGTGCGCAGATGAGAGCTGAGCCCGATCAGTGTGATCATGCCCAGGTTCCCCACCACTGTGAGCACATAGATTCCTAGGAAGAGGAGGAAGAGAGGCAGCTGGAGCTCTGTTTTTTCTGTTAATCCAGCCAGGATGAACTCAGTCACTGTGGAATGATTTCCTTCCACCATTTCCTTCTGATAATTCTAAGTAGGAAGAGACAAAATATTTTGTAATAAATATTATTGATCCATCTCACATTGTGGTATGAAACAGAGTTCATGTCTTTTCAGCCATCTATCTCCAGATTTCTACAAGTTCTTCCGCTGCCATCAAAGACCTTATGATTACATTAATGTATGACTTGTAAATAAATATCAAACAGAACTCTCTATTTGTGTTCTATGCTGTAATAATGATTTTAATAATACTTAGTCTCTGATATACCAAAAAACTGTTCTAATGACTTACATTGAGTGCTCCAAAATTTTCCATGGCTTTTTAGTAGTTCTCTCAAGTCCTGAGCAAGGAAAGTTACTTTTTCTACTATTAAAACAACAGCATAGAAAGCATTCACACCAATGTTAAACTTGATGTAAGACTGAAAAACTTTCAAGATGTTGAACAAGATAAGATGTCTACTCCTTGCCCTTTTATTCAACTGTGTACCAGTGGATCTAGCTAGGGAAATAAGGCAAGACAATAAAATTACAAAATATCCTGATTGAAAAACAAATGTGACACTACCTCTATTTGTAAACGTCCAAAATTTGTATATAGCATAAAGAGCCTATGAATAAGAAAAAAATACTATTGGAAACGTTTTGATTCTTAAGCCTAGTTGTAGAACACAAAGTCAGTATAGCAATTCAATTGATTTTACACATTTGCAATTAACAATAAATAAATCTACTTAAAAATATTATGAAAAAGAATAAAATGTTTGGGAATAAACTAAATAAAAACAATGAAAGACATTGTACTTTAAGTTGCAAAATTTTTATTTGAGTTGTTATAAAGGTTTCATAGAGATACAACAGAGAAAGAATAAATTTTTCTCAACAATTTTGGACAAGATAGTTATATGCACAGAATTAATTTGAAACTCTTTCTCATACCACCCACAAAAATTAACTCAAAATGAATGATAGAACTAAATGTAAGACACGATAGCAATATTAGGAAAAAAATAGTCCAAATAACTGTAGCTTTGGACTTGATAGTAATTTCTTAGATAAGATACCAAACCAGAGACTACCATAGGAAAAAAATAAAGTGAATATCATGATAAAGTTTGAAAATAGTCTTAAAGAACACTGTGAAGAAAGGAATTTATGACAATGCACAAAACTGAGAACATACTTTTAATGTATATCAAATTTCCTGAATACTAATAATATCAAGGAAGAGTTTGTGCTCAGGATCCATAATGAACACTTAACAATTTAACAATGGAAAGGTCAATAACCCACTTTTAAAAGTCAGAGGATTTTATTAGACATTGTTCTAAGAAAGATACATTAATGACTAATAAACACGTATAAATATGTTCATTATCATTAAGAAAATTCAAATGAAATCACAGTGATGAAACATTTACATTGTTTTAATGAGCTTTTTCACCACTGTGACCAAAAGATCTGACAAGAACAATTTTAGGAGAGGAAAAGTTTATTTGGGGCTCACAGTTTCAGAGATCTCAGTCTACAGATGGCAGCTCCAATGCTCTAGGCCTGAGGTGAGGCAGAACATCAGAGCAGAAGGATGTGATTGGAGGAAAGTGGCTCAGGATATGAAATTCCATAAGCACAAACAGAGAGAGAGAGCACCACTCTGGGGACAAAATATATACTCAAAACTCATGCTTCCAATGACCTACTCTGCCAGTCACAGCCTACCATTCTGCAGTTACCACCCAATTATCTTTATCAGGGTACTAATGCACTGATTAGGTTAAAGCTCTTATAACCCAAATATTTAACCTATAAATTGTTTTGCATTGTCTCACTAATGAACTTTTGCAGAATATCTCATATCTAAACCATTACACACATTCATCAGGAAGGTTAGGATCAAAACTAGAGATTTTAAAAAGTGTTGGCAAGAAAGAGAATTGTGAGCCTTCATGTATTTCTCCATTGCCAGTGGGATAGCAAAATGGCACAAAATGTGAAGAAAACAGTTGTGGCAGTTCTTCAAATTTTGTAATATAGAAGTATCTCCTGGCCCAGAAATTTCACTGCTGTATGATTTTCACAAGAAAATAAAACCGTAACAAAAAGTTATATATGAATGTTCATAACAGCTCTGCTTATGATAATGAACAAATGAAAAACCAACTAAATGTCCATTCAGGAATGAATAGACAAACAAAATATAGCATATTCTTATAATGTAGCATTATTCTGCAATAAAAAGGCACTGAGATACAGCACATCATGAATGTGCCTAAAACACTTTAAGTGAAAGAAAGCAAACAGAAAAGACCATACATGGTATGATTCCATTGGTACAAAGTATCTGAAATAGAAAAATTCATAGGGACAAATTTTAAGGAACAACTTAGTGTCTGCCAGGTGGTGTGGACAGGTAGGTGCTGGATGGGACTGCTAATGGGCATGGGTCTTTGTTTGGGGTTTGATGAAGGTATTCTATAATTAAAACATTGATAGATGTATAACTACATGAACATACAAAAATCACTGAATTAAACAGTTGAAAAAATAAATTTTTATGTCAGTTACATTTCAATATTTTATAGACATTAAAATGACTACAAAATAATAATGACACCATGCTGAACACAGAGAATTCCATTACAACTTACTCATTTTTTATTATCCTATAAACTTTGACGTTCCTTTGTGTATTTTTGTAATGTTTCCCTTATGATCACTCCAATGTACAAATCTCTCATGTAACACACAAATTGTGGTACATAGTCTCAAAATAGGAAAAGCATAGCACTTTCTAGCTATTAATTATTAAGAAATTGCAGGTGAAAAGCAGAAACAAAATTAAAAATATTATTTCTATGTCTATCAGAAAAAAAATTGACAAGTTAAAAAAATAGATATTCTTAAGCAAGATTGAATCACAATAGAATTATAAAATTGTCGTAAATACACAGTGGATTTAAGTGAAGAACCAGGAATTTGCTACATGATATCTGCTCTCTCTGACTCTCCAATTGATCATCTCTTGCAGAGCACAAACTTCCCAATTCTGGGCCAATTCTATGCTTTACTAAAACAGCTGAAGTACGTATACAGTAGCAAATCATTATTTCATGACTGAACCAAAATGTGGCTGATTTTGTAAACCAAACACTGATAATTTTCTAGTTTATCATTCATAAAACTACAGTTTTTAAATTTTAATACATTTTCTGATTATACTTGTGATAACAAAGCTAAGTTCCCATATTAGTGTGGTTTGAATGTTCTCAAAAGTCCACATATTGTAAACTTGATGCCAATGTTGATTGTGTTGAGAGCTGGGACCTTAAAGAGGAGATTAGGCCATGAGGTGAGTGTATTAATGGTGTTTTGAGAGAGAGTTAGTTAAAACAGGTGTGTGTTCCTAATTTAAGGATGAGATGGGCCGGTTCCCTTTCTCTCCCAAGTGAGTGCTCTTGTGCCTTGAACATTCCATTATGTGATTTTGTGGCAAGAGGCCCTTGCCAGATGTGACCCTTTAACCTTGGATTTTCCACCCTTCAGAACCTTGAGCCATATGTATTTCTGACCATTATATATTACCTAATCTGTGGTGTTGATTTATTTATTCTTGTACCAGGGATTAAACCCAGGGATGCTCAACCACTGATTCACATCCTGAGTCCTTTTTATGTTTTATTTTGAAACAGGGTCTCACTCAGTTGCTTAGGGCCTCTCTAAGTTGCTAATAATGGCCTTGAACTTGCAATCCTTCTGTCTCAGCCTCCCAACCCATTGGGATAACAGATGTGTGCCACGATGCCTGGCCAGTCTGTGGTATTCTACTATCACAGCACAAAACAGAATAAGAAAGCCATCCTTTCACATTTCTGATTCTTTACATTTCTCAGTCGACTGCTTTTTCTGTGTTCCTGGCATCTTAAAAGTCTATCCCATTAATATTGGTCCCCAGCAAAGAAGCTGTATTATCTCTTGCTCAATCATCTCAACTTTGACAGCTGTTGTTGGCTCTGACAGATTCCATGGATTGAGATCCCCCTGAAGTGTGACTCTGACACATACTATTAATTCCTACTGCTTCCTGTTCTGCTGTACGAACAAATGTGTGTGTGTTTGTGTGTGTGTGTGTGTGTGTGTGTGTGACTGTCTTATGCCTTAGGGGGAATTTCCAAATAACCTGCACTTCATAAGTGGTCTTGGCTCTGTTTGTCCAATCCTTCTTGGAGATGAATGGACCAAATGCAAAATACAAAAACAATGTAACGGCCAAAAGATTTTTTTGTTTCCTAACAGTTTTATTGAAGTTGAAATGATATACAAGTAATTGTACATCTTTAGTGTGTAGCATTTGTTCAATTTGGGCCTATGCTAACTCATAGTATTAGCATCATATTCAAAGTAATTGGTATATCTGTTGCGTCCTAAAGTTCCCTATGTCTTTTTGCGATTTTTGTTGGTTTTGTTTATGTTTTTTGTTTGTTAAGAATACTTAATATGAGACTTGTATTCTTAAAGTGTGGAAGTGCACAATACCATGTTGTTAACCATAGGCAGCATACTGTAGAGAACATCTTTAGAACTTGTTCATCTAACTTAAGTAAATGTTTGTACCCATTGAACGTACTCCCTATATTTCCTACTCTCACCCCCTGCTTCCTGTTATTTTATTCTCTGCTTCTCAGTTTGGCCATTGTAAACACAAAGTATATGCAGATTTTGTTTCATTGGACTTTTACTGTATTAATAGAGTAAAAATACAGGATAATCTTGAGTTATCCTTATTTTTGTAAACTTTCTGATAAATCCCTTGTAGTGGTCTTATAGACACAACATATGGAGTGGGTGTAGATGAAAAAAGAGAATAATGTGTCATAGTTAGGTGAACTCAGGAAACATTTGAATGATAAACATAAGGTACAATATCTGAAGTTACAAATGAAGAAATATTATATTTAGAATTGCCTTAAAAATGAGAATATATATGTATGAAAGATAGAGATATAGTTTTAAATATCAATAACTTGGATGATGCCATAAAAGGAATAATTTGAAATATATAGACAATAATAATTAATTATATGACATTAATAATTCAAGATTACTATTAGGCTGAGCATGAGGAATAAAGCAAACTAAACAGTGATAAACAAAATGTTGTGGCTGAGATGCATAAAGGGTATCTGCTTCTAGTTGGAAGCTAGAAGAGGTCAGGGTGACTGACAAGACACCGCGGTGACTACCTTGGGTAGGTGCTACAGGACACAGCTATTATGGTTCTAGACCAGAATGAGAGTCAGTGAAAACAGCAGACAAACAAAATGTTAGGTTTTCTTCTTTTATGTTCCAAAAAGTATCCCATGATGTGACTCATACATGAAAGGACCTTTGCTAGGCCCTTGGTTTTAACTCTTTCTTTTGTTTCTCTTCTATCATGTTATCCATTGAAATTCTTTAATAGTTAAGTTCCTTTAGTTAAGATTTTTAACAGTGACACTGCAGTCAATAAGACCAAATTCTGTGTGTCCATGAGCATGTTACTTTGATTCGATGTAGCATATAGTACCTTCAGATTAATTGAGTTATTTACCAGCCTTTCTTCTATACTTAATTGTAAATGCATTACAGTGCTGGCACAGTGCCTTGTATAGAGAAAGTCTCAATAAAATTTAATCAATTAAATTATCTCAAGAATTGCAGACATGAGTTAATAGATTCAAAATGAAAGAACAAAGCGCTCAACCTGCCTGAGTTGACATGGGTAAACAAAAAAGAGTTTGCCACGATTTCACACTGCAGGGGACAGGGAGATAATACTGGAACATGTGACTACCAAGGAGTGTGGTCTTACAATAAGGATAGGGAGAGACAGATAAACAGCCTTGTGTATCTCCTGAGAGAGAAAATTTGCCACAGAAGACGCTAAGATTTTAATAGTCAAGGTCTGAGATTCAGACATACCCCTCCTTCTTTCCAGAGTGTCCAGTGTTGTGAATTTTTCTTCTCAGTCACCTTGGAGGAAAAGGATTTTGATGATATGAGGAAGTGACCGACCAAAGGTAGCCTTCAAATCACTAATCTTGATCTCTGCTAAAGTTGATCCCCAAAGCCACTTGCCACTTGGCAAAAATTGGCTAATGTTATGATTTTATATGCTGGATATAGATATTATATTATCTATAGTAGGAGTCTGATTAGGAACAAACAATTATAATCACTTCCCACTGGAATCTCATCCCACAAGTGACTACTCTGAGAATAATCAACAATTAGGATTTTCTTTCCTCCCTTTGGTTCTCAAGTGTTTAATATTTTCAATGTTCTTATATGACTATGGATTAAAAAGAAGGAGTGGATAGGTACTGTTAGAGCTCTCATGAATTTTATGGCAAGTCATTTAAAAATTAAAATTTCAGGAAGTTTTTGAGACATACACTGAATGAATTGTCTGAAGTTATTTCTTTTCAAGGAAAAATATAAAAATATAATGTATAAGCAAAGTTTCTAAAATTTGTTTATATTTTCATTGATCTATACTAATTGTATTCAATTAATATTATAGAATTATAAAACAGTACTTTTTATACATGAAATGAAAACATCTTTCATTTACTTTTATCTTAAAATGCTGCATATTGATACATACCTGCAAGAAGTGCCTAACAAGACTAGAATGAAAAATATCCTCAATTTTTTTCCACATGAATAAAAAAAGAAATTTTGAGGAATAATAAAAACTTGTGATATAGAAATTATTTTCATGTAAATCATTATGGAGTAAAATTTATTTAATATTTTACCCAATATTCATTAAATGTTACATAATTTTGAAACATCAAATTGTGCTATTTTCATAATTAAATTTACTCTGAAATTCATTATGTTTTGCAGATATAGACCTTTAATTTTATGTTTAAAGATATTTGAGGAATTGTTAAAGTTTATATTTTAAGTTTTTAAGTGCAAAAATTTAGTAAAATAGTTTGCAGCCCCATAAAATACGTTGTACATTGATAATGATCAAACATTAGGACCAGAAATAGGATATATATGTAACCAAAATTTTAATTATTGAAAATAACACAACAGAGCATTCTTTCACAGGATAATGTGATAAACTTGTGTTATATTCTCATACACAGTTTGTCTTTCATTTCTCTGATACGAATGTGTTAATTTCAAATGAATTTTTATATGTACACAAAATTTTTCACAGGATTAGACATTTTTATAACTAGAACCAACAAGCAATCATTAATGGTAAACCATACCAGTGGAGACATCATTATTTAATATGTGAGTGAACCAGAGATGTACCCATTTATTGCCTGGGTGGTAAGAAATGCCTGAGAATTAAATACTTGTGTTTGTCTTGAAAAGTGTGAAAATTTCCAGAGACAGGATGGAGTCAAGAAGCCACTTCAGGGTTGGAAAGCTGTGAGAATGAAATCAAGGCCATGGGAATGAGCAGAGTTTTTGAGATATTATAGGGACTTCCTTGCCTGATATGGCTTGCACCTTACTAGTAGATATTAAAAGATGTTAAAATAGTGTATTTTTATGTGTGCATTTCATATTTCATCTAAATCACAGTTCTCACTAATATTCCTCATAGATGAAATGTTAATCCAAAATTTAGAACTCTAGAGAGAACCAAATTTAGTCATCTATGGCTTAATACAAACATTGAATAATGCAGCAGAAAACTTAGGTCATTCCTGAAAGGCATTGTCTCTTTCTTCCTCAAAGAATAACAACCTGAGTCTTAGTTTATCACATCTCCATATACCCACAGCCTTTCTCAGCCTCTCTTTCAGCTTCTAACTTTCTCTGTGTGACTAAGTCCTTATCAAAGCAATATAGGTAGAAGGGAGGTCCATTTCTTCTAGGGAGTGTTCTTAAACTCGGTGGACATTCATTTTCCTTTCTGTGTTATAACTTTCTTATGGCCAGTTGGTGGAGATGAAGGAAGCATCTGGAGACATTATTTGATGGAAGCAATATGAAGTGTAGTACAGCAATAATTTAAAGGAAACTTAGGACCTGTGATCAGAACCACTAGTTATTCACCTTCTGGTTTAAGGCAACACACTGTGTGTGTGTGTGTGTGTGTGTGTGTGTTTGAGAGAGAGAGAGAGAGAGAGGAGAGAGAGCATGCACATGTTCAAGCAATGTTTTATGCTTGTTAGATAAGACAGATGATTCTAAAAATAAAACTTCACTGAGTTGAAATGCTCATATTGGATAAAAAAAGCAGTAGTAAGTGCTGTGCCTCTGGGCATAGCATAACAACGAGGAAGAACACTTTTTGAAGGCTTTGAAGCATAGAGATATAAGACAGAAAATCACTCTGACATTTCATCTAGAAGTGGCTCTCACATAAAACAGATATATCTGGTCTCTATGAGTCTTTGAGACTTAGGGAGAGAGTAGGAGAAAACATCCTTTTGCTACTACCACCAGTAGGAGAAGGCAGGGATGCTGAGCAACTGATGAACACCTTGAAGACTACTTAGACTGACTAATGGGGACAATTTCCTCTCAGTAGAATTAAAGTTTTCTGTCTCCTGTTTTCAAGAGTACCAGTAGGAACTTATTTGGGCATGAGAAAATAGAGGAAATTTTTGGCGGCAAGTCACCTTTCCTGCTCCCTCAAATGAATAATTTATTTTTCAAGAATGGATACTGATTTGAGGGGTAGGAAGAGTACTTTTCATTAGTCAGAATGCAATTATACAATTTTAACTATCCTGTGTGAACAAATAGCCCATATGGATGCAATAGTAAAAGAATGACACTTCTAAATGAGAAATTCTATAACACAGGTGGGGGAAAAAGGCACAATCTCTTGTCCAGCAAGGAATGTTGTGTAGATATATGTCAAAATACACATACCATATTCATTCTCCTTTATCACTGGCAATCTCTTCCATGGCATACATGTCTCCTTTTGGGTTTGGAGTATCTCATCACCCATCATCTGATTCAGACACCCTAATACACTTCTACATGCTTGTAAGAATTAGGTATCATACTTTTATATTCCAAATAGATTAAATTATTTATTTTAGAGTTCAAAATTTCAGAAATGTTTGCCAATACACTTCGTTAAAAAGGCCAGGTACACAAAGTATTGATAATATCAAAGAATATGACAAAATATATCTATGCTCTGAGTGAAGCTAAATGAGTATTGCCTGAAAAGACCTATGTTCTAAACATAAAAACCATTATCAATCCTCTGGAAAAATTTGAAGAACTTTTAAAAATATTTAGAAGGGATATAGGTTATTTGAGGTAGATGGAATCTAGGGTTTCCAGGAAGGCCATTGTCCTGCATGAGTCTACTCCTGAGAATCTAATTTAACGATGGCATCATTCTTCCAAACAATAGAGAACTATCAGTAACTCTATTTCTTATGGATATTCATTGCTCATTCTTGACTATTTTGTTACCAAACACCAAGGAATTGTAAGTTTTTTTCTAAAGCAATAGACTCTTTTTTTTCTACAGAAAATTTATTTTTCCAAGGAGCTTACTTAGGGCAACTTTGACATCTTTATTCCTCAGGCTGTAGATCACAGGGTTCAGCATGGGCACAATAATGGTATAAAACACAGATGATACTTTCCCTTGGTCCATGGAACTGACTGATGATGGCTGCAGGTACATGAATGCAGCAGAACCAAAGAAGAGAACAACAGCTGAGATGTGGGAACTGCAGGTGCTAAGGGCTTTGGCTCTGCCTTCAGTGGAGCGAATGCGCAGGATGCTGGCAATGATGAAGGTGTAGGAGCTAAGGATTGTCAGGGTTGGAAAAAATATATTAAATGCACTGATGCACAGGCCTACTATCTCATTTATAAATGTACTGGAGCAGGAGAGCTCCAATAGTGGATAAAGATCACAAGCATAATGGTTGATTACAGCTTCACAGAAAAGCACTCTTAGCATGCAGACTACGTGAGCTGTGGCATCAATCAAACCCACAGTATACACTCCAACTACCATCCAACAACAGACTTGAATAGACATGGTTACCTTGTAAAGCAAGGGGTTACAGATGGCAACATAGCGGTCATATGCCATTGCAGCCAACATGTGACACTCTGCAATTGCAAAAGCTGCGAAGAAGTAGAGCTGAGTCATGCATTCAGCATAGGAGATGGTGTTTTTCTCTGTCACAAAGTTCACCAGCATTTTGGGCGTGATCACAGTGGAATGGCAGAGGTCAATGAAGGAGAGACTGCTGAGCAGGTAGTACATGGGGGTGTGCAGGTGAGAGCTGAGCCCGATCAGTGTGATCATGCCCAGATTCCCCACCACTGTGAACACATAGATGACAAGGAAGAGGAGGAAGAGGGGCAGCTGGAGCTCCGGTTTGTCTGTTAATCCAGCCAGGATGAACTCAGTCACTGTGGAATGATTTCCTTCTGCCATTTTCTTCTGGGAATTCTAAATAGAGGAGATTTTCTTTTTTTCAGTTTATAGATCTTATCAGTCCATTACACAGTGAATTTTGAAACAGGGTTCATGTCTTTTCAGCCATGTCTCTCGTTTTCCACTAGTACTTCATCTATGTCATCACAGACCTTGGGATACCAGTAATGTGTGAATTTTAAATAATTATCAACTAGAACTATTCATATTTTTGTTCTGTGCTTTATGATTTGTTAATAGTAACCAGTCTTTTATCTCCCACAGAACTGTTCTTATAACTAATAAAATAACTTACAAGGTAAAAAAAAAAAGCATCTACTCGAATCTCCTCAGTCAATACTGCTCTTAATGGCAAATGACTGAAAGACGTTACCCTAAACATGATTTAAAAAGACAAGAAGACCGCTCTCTCTCTGCACTGTTATTTCACATCATACTAGGTGCTGCTCTAGAGCAACCAGAAATTAAAATATATGAATATTGTGAAGAAAATTAACTCTATTTTTACTAATGATTTAATCTTCAATATCAAAATGCCACTAAAATCTGTAAAGAATATGTATGATGTTGTATTAGCAGTGATTAAAATTTAAGCATGATTATAGATAAGAAGTTCAACATAATAAGTCAATTTTATTCCTAAAAACTTGCAATAAATAATAAAAATTCATTTTACATTACCATGAAAAGAATAAAATACTTAGGAATAGATTAAAAATATCAGTGCAAGACATTGCATTTAAAATTAAAATGTGAATGGAAGTGAGAACAAATATATGGAATGTTATTCCGTCTTCATGAAACAAAGAGGAACCTTTCACAAATTGAAATTTCTCAAAATTTTCTGCAAAAATCAGTACATTTCCTATCAAAATACCAGCTCTGTTTCTATTCTTCTTCTTCTTCTTCTTCTTCTTCTTCTTCTTATTAGATCTTGAAAGGCTTACCATAAAATTCCTATGGAATTGCAAGGAACCCAGGTAATTAAAACAAAAAAATATATAAAAATAAAGTTAAATTTCCCTTTTCTCAAAAAAGAAACATAAATGGGTAAGAAATGTGAAAAAAATTAACATCTTTGGCAATAAGAGAAATGCAAATCAAAATTACACTGATCTCATCTCACACCAATTAAAATGCCAATCATTAATAATACAAGAAAATAAAAAATAATGCAATGATGGGACTGTTAATTAGATCAAATATTATGGGGATTAATATTGAGGTTCTTCAAGAGTACCAGTAGAACCACCAAATGGCCCGGCTACACCACTTTTAAAAACTTCTTTAGAAGAGTTAAAGTCAGCATACTATAGTAATATATGCATAGCAGTGTAATCCACAATGGCCAAATTACAGAACCAAACCAAACAGATGAATGTGTAAAGAAAATATGATATACATACATATATATACATATATATATATATATATATATATATATACATACATATATACACGCACAACAGAGTTTTAGTCTGCCATAAAGAAGAAATAAATTATGTCAATTGTAGAAAAATGGATGGAACCAGAGAACATTACAGAAAATGAGGTAAGCGAGATGCAGGCAGTCAATGTTTAGTATTTAGAAGCTAGAGAGATAAGAAGAAAGGGAACTAGTGAAAATAGAACAACATCCAATAGAGTAGTGGAAGGGGATAGAGGGAGGGAGGCAGTAGAGGTGGGGAAAAGGACGTAATAGGAATGAAACAGACTAAATTATGCAATGTGTATATGTTAATATAGCTCAGTGAATCAAAGTTATAGTAAGCAAAATAGTGCTGTATTGTTGTAAGTATGGACATCCAGATCAATGGAATAGAATTGAAAATTCAGAAATTAACTCACATCTGTGATGAATCAAACTGTTATAAATGTTTCATAGCAACAAAATAGTGAAAGAATAAGTTTTTAAACACATGATTCAGGCACAATTTGATAGTTACGTGTAAAAGAATTAATTTGGACTGTTTATTCACATCATCAAATTGGATTGTAGAACTAAATGTCAAACACTATAGTAATTAGAAAAAAATCACAAGACTAAGTCTTTGTGATCTTGGATTTGATGATTGTTTCTTAGATAAGATACCAAGTCTGGAAGCTAACAGAAAAATTGGACATGAAAATTATTATTATTTTTCTTCTTCTTCTTCTTCTTATTATTATTGCCTTAAAGAACAGGACCTAAAAAGTGAAAAGATAAACCAAAGAATTGGAAAAGTTAATTTCAAGTAACATACACAAAGGAAACTCTTACAACTTAACCATATGAATAGAGTAAAATAATAGCCTTGTGATATCCTGACTTTAGTATAGTATTTGCTAAGTCTCTTGCCTTATGGACATGGCACATATGGGGTATTATGTGGTAAAGGTGAAAATAGAAGACAATACCTCATAGTTATGTGAACTCAGGAATCATCTAAAGATTAACTATAAGTCAGAAATCTTGACTGATTTCTCCATAAGACTATATTTTACCTTGTCTTTGAGAAAAACATTCTATTGAAAACTTGGATGAAGTCACCAAGAAATTATTGAGAATTTATAGATAATAGTTTTAAACATATATGTGGTGAAAATTCTTCAAGAAGATATTTCTTGGCTGTGATTGTAGAATGACATTAAAACAAATTTAATATTCTAAGCAAAAATTATCTGTGAGTGTTTGAATATGGAGATAATAATATAGAAACATTTATATTCAGAATGTTAAAACCTAGAAGGGAACAAGGAGGCCAACTAGACACTGTGGTAAATACCTTGACTGAGCAGGAGCTACATGCCAGAGTTATAGTTCTAGACCAGAATGAGGTCTGTGAAGGCTTCTGTAGATTAACAATATGATAAGTTTTCTTCTATGTCCAAACAAGTATCACATGATATGACTATTACTGGAAAGAACCTTTGTAGTTCCTCAATTTTAACTCATAATTCCTTTTGTTTCTCTTTTTCTCTATCATTTTATCCTGTGAAATCCCATATAATCATTAAGGCCCTTTACTTACTATTTTAACAGTGACATCACAGTTAATAAGAACAAATTTTGTGTATCCATGAGCATGTCACTTTTGCCTCTATGTAGCATGTACTGATTTCAGATTATCTTTTCTTCTACACTTAATTGTAAATTTATTACAGTGCTGGTACAGTGCCCAGCACTTAATAAGTCTCAATGAAGATGTGATTAAGAATAGCATTGCAAGAAGCTTAGAGATAAGTTTATACAAAATCTAGAAGAATGAGCAAAGCTTTCTCACTGCTTAAGTTGAAATGAATAAACAAAGAAGCATTAGCCATGATTTCATACTGCAGGATACTGGGAGATGAGAAGGGAACCTATGCTTACCAGGGGGCTTAACTCTTATAATGAGAACAGGGAGAAACTATGAAACAGCTATTTACATTTCTATTAAGTCTGAAAGACAGACTCCAGCAGAAGATTTTAAGATTTTAAAAGTTAAGTTCTGGGATTCAGACTTACCCCTCCTTCTTCCCAGAGAATTCAGTATTGTTCATTATTTTTCCTTAGTTACTCTGGAAGAAAAATGACTTTGATGGTAAAATGAGGGGACATATCTAAGGTATTATTTGAGTCACTAATCCCAATCTCTGATGAAACTGATGCCCAAAGATACTTGGTTCTCTTAAAAAATTGGCTGATGTGATGATTTTTTTATATGCTGGGTATAGATAATAAGAGTGTGATTGGGAGTAAGCAATGATAATGACCTCCCACTGGAATCTTATCCTAAAAGTCTACTCTGGGGAAAATCAACAAGTGGAATTCTCTTTTTCCAAATTGATTCTCTAGTGTTTAACATGGTCATATTTGTGCAATCCATTGTTCTTGTTTAATTATGGATTAAAAAGAAAGAGGTAAGAGATACTATTAGAGCTCAGTGAATTTCATGCTAAGACATAAAAATAAATATTTTAGAAAAAATTGAGATATGTACTAAAGGAAAAGGGAAAAACAGAAAAACAGGAAATGCCATCAAAGTCTATAAATTTGAAACAGTTTCATTCAGACATAATCTTAAAATTTTCAGATATTGCTGAAGTCTCAGGGGGACTTTCTGACTAATGAAGAATGATAAAAATTTTTCCAACTACAAATGAAAGAAAAATTTTGTAGAACAATGACAATATGTGATATTGAAATTATTCTCACAATAAATTATTTATTTGGAAGCAAAATTACACTTAATGTTGTTAACATTCATTATATAATACATACATTTTTAGATAAAAATTACAGTAGATTCTTTGGATCCATTTCTAGGCATTCTCTCCTATGCTCAGAAGGCACCAGTTTCTATGCTACACAGGTGTTTGAAGATTCATAGGAAGAATGCCGGGCATCCTGGAAGCCAGGAAATGGAACTATTGACATTCAGGAATATGGTCACTGATTTCTCTCAAGAGGAATGGAATGCCTGGGCCCTGCTCAGTGGAATTTATATAGAGAGATGATGCTATAGAATTGCAGAAATGTGGCCTTCCTGGATGTTGATGACTCTCCACTATCTCTGGCTACCTTTCTGGAGCAAAGGAAAGAGTCCTGGAATTTGAAGAGACAAGAGAATGTAGTCACATTCTCAGTTCCTCTGCAGAAGATGGCAGAGTAGATCTAGGCAGCAACTCTTGACCCTTGTCCCACAAAGCCCAGAAAGGAAGCAGTAAAAGAACAACTTACCAGAGAGTCTCCACAGGAGCTCAGTTAAAGATGAGCGATCTGACATCCTACACACCTCATGGTGATGGGTGAAATCCTGGTGAGCTACAAAAGCCTGGTCAGAGGCTTCTGAACTGTAGATGGCCCACAGAGTGCATATATCCTTATTCCCTGCAGTTGTAGGCAGCCACCAAGGGCTTAGATAGCAACACTCAAAACATAAACAAACAAAAAGATTCAGTGGAGGGGAGTGGGCATCAGCAATTCACAATCAGGTGCAATAGGAGGTAGGATACAGGTGGGTCAATGGACTATACATCCCAGTCACAGGGATAGTACCCTGGCAATCTGCATCAATCGTGGAGGGGAGGCTTCTGAACCACAAACAAACCACAGAGAGGCTGAAATCACAGGTCCTATGCTTGGAGACAGCCATCAGGTTTTATGCCACATTAAAGAAGGCCCTGTGGAGGAGAGCAGATGCACAGCATCCTACAGCAGCCTTGAACAGCCCTGAACTCTTCACCCAATAACAACAAACAGATGCAGCACAGCACTCTATAAGCTTATAGTCTTAGGCCTCTGAACTGACAAACAAGAAACAGGTGGTAAGAAATCCACAGCAACCAGCGAAGTGATCTCCTGTGCTCCAAAACCTCTAGAAGAATCCTGGGCCGAACATGAGTATCTTCTAAAAGTCCCAAAGCCTCATGAAATTCAAACCAGGAAGTCTCAAGAAGAATTTTTTCCATCTTGGTATGAATAATTATAAGTATCTCTCATATTCATTTTGAATTGATAGTTGTTCCTTTTGTATCTAATAGTATACCCTCAATTCTTTCTAATATTTTAATGCTTTAACTGAGATAATTCTATCTTTGATTACGTAGCACAAGTTTACATTTACACCTCTGATCTACTCTTTCCCCTCTTGCATTAACTTCTGCCTCAAATCTCCCCTGGCCATCTTTTTTCTTATTTTTACCTTGGTTTGTATTATTATTTTCTATGTTTTCTTTTTCTTCTATGTTTCTTTTGCCCAGATTTTATCTCCTTTCCTTTTCAGCCCTTATATAATGTAAAGGAAAATTTATTATCTTTAATAACTAATTTCTCCACCTAGTGCAGAACCTTGCCACAATTTTATTCCTGGATTAGAGGAACTGTGGAGAACATTTTCCACAAAGTTTGCTTCTCCTGAAATTGATTAGTACATGGCTCTTGTCTGAAATGATTGTAATAAATAGGATTTAGTGTTTCCTCTAAAAATGCTGCTTATACTGGGAACAGCAGAGGAGACACATTCAGTGGAAATAACAGCACCTGAATATTTGCCCAGCTCTGGGCTCTTAAAGAGAAACTCACTGTAGTGTCAATAGAATCAGTCACTGAAGTTTTCTGAGCTGTTTGAGGTAATTTGTTCCCTTTCCTTTTGGTACCTCTTGCATGTCTAAATAGAAACATAAAAGTAAAAGTGATAATCATCCCAGCAGATGTGTAAACATATAAGTGGTATAGAAATAAAAGGGAAAGAATCACCCCAAATGACCAAGAACACTTCAGCACTGAGTCAATTGACACCACAGTGGAGGAAATGTTGGAAAAAGAATTTAGAAGTTCATAGTTAAAATGTTTAATGAGCTAAAATAGTATAAGGGA
Source organism: Geosciurus inauris (assembly GCA_004024805.1). NCBI lineage: Eukaryota > Metazoa > Chordata > Mammalia > Rodentia > Sciuridae > Geosciurus > Geosciurus inauris. The sequence goes on from PVHX01001763.1 coordinate 54,173, forward strand.
TAAACTTAGAGAAAATAGAGAAAGTGAAAGATCATGTCCATTAAGAGATATAGATTCTGAAAAATAACTGATCAGAAATCTTGTGACTCAATAAATCAAATTAAAAATTCTGTGAAAAAATCAACAATAGATTATACCACATACCAGACAGATTCTCAAGCATTAACGACATGAATATAATCTTGAAAATAAAGTGATCTTATCTACCAGTCAGGGAGATAGAGAAGTCTCTAGAGAACAGGAAGACAACTGGTGAACAGTTGCAAAGTAGAGGGTCATTGGAGAAGGAAATGTCTTGATGTTTCCAAGAGAAGCCACATATGGTCATTGAGACCCTGACCCATCTACCCACTGGTAGAGGAAAGCTAAAGGAGCCAGGAGCCTTCACACATATCTCTAAGAGCAATAATTGAGGAATCTCAGCTGACTCTTAAGAGTAGATAGAAACAAGGTAGGTTTTGATCAACTTGGTCCTAAACATATGGAAGGAGAGTATAACTTAAGCACAGTCCTATATGGACATTTAAAAGAAAAAACAATTTTTTTAAAAAAAATTTAACATAAGCTATACGTTTGTGTCAGCCCAACCAAAAGTAAATAAATCTGGAGGCTGTATGTAGAGGAAGAGTTCTTGTGCAGAGTGCCTAATAGTAATGATCATGAAGGACTCTAGAGTCACAAATTTGTCCTGAGTTAATTTTAGCCTGATCTCATAGACCTATGAATCCTCCTAACATCTTACATTGATAAATGATCTATTTTCCACTAATATGATTATGAGTTACTGTCATTACGGTTTTCAGAGACTGGCTGAAATACAAATTGCTTTTATGCTACATGTTTACAAAAAGCAATGCTTCGCTGTCTTTATTGTTGTCTTGGCATGATCCTTGCACTATGCATAACTTGCCTAGTCACCTGCCATCCGCCACCGTGGACCTCTGAACTGCTCTTATGCTGAATACCCTTCACTATTCACACCCCCATACTGATAGAGGGCAAGGACTTTGGGCTATTTACCCAACTTCACCTTCTCTTGGCAGGAAGCAGCTTGAAGATGTTGTCACCCATTTTTCCACAGAAATAGAATATAGAAATTGACAATGGAGAAATGTAACAGTAGTCCACTTTATGCTACAAATATAGCCCTGCAACTTATTTTTTAAAATGAACATGTTTCTTTCTCTTCCTCTCCCCCTGCTCCTCCCTATTGTCTCCCACTCCCTAATCTCAGGGGAAATAGGATTACCTTTCTTCCTCATCTCAGACATATTTATCTGTCTTTGAGTACACACTCACCATAGGAATGAAGTAATACAAACTTTGGGGATGGTACCAAAAGATCTTAGGAATGACTATCTTCCAAATCAAGTGAATTACTCCAACAGAGGATATGTGGAATGTTGTCTTTTAATCACCTTTATAAAAGCCTCCAGTTCCTGTTGATAAGGAAAATCACAACCTCTGGGACAGAAGTTCCCTGTGTTTGTTAGCAAAGCAACAAATATTCATTTCTTTTTTTCTCAAAAACAACAACAAAATGATCATAATATTCAAGAAATCTAGGAAATATTAAGACAAAAATACATAAAAATTATTGGTGTATATAAAGACAACAAATCATAAACTAAAGGAATGCACAATCTTTTCAATGATGTAGTATCAGAAAAATTTCCAAAACTTAGGAATGAGGTAGATATCCAAATAAAAGATCCATTATAACCCCCAAAAAGAAGAGTCAAAAGATCATCTGAAAGGCATATTATAATTTAAATTCCTAATAAGAAAAATAAAGATAGAATTTTAAAGGCTGCAAGAAAAACATGGCAGGTCACATTTAGAAATAGTCAATATACATTTCAACTAATTTCTCAACCCAAAACCTAAATGCCAAGACTTGGAATTATATATTCCAGTCTTGAAAGAAAATGGGTGCCAAACAAAACTACTACATCTAGCAAAATTATCCTTCAGAATTAAAAATAAAATAAAAATCTTCCATTATGAGCAGAAACTTAAGGAATTCATAACCATTAAGCTTACAGAACAAAGCCAGCTTAAAGCATTTTATGCAGAAATGAAAAATAAAAATGAAAACCAGCAGAGGGATGAAATTCACTAGAAGAAAAATCAATTAAAGTAGAATCAAGACTGAATTAAGCATTAAATAAATAAAAATGGCAGGAAATAAAAAAAATCATTTTTCTATACTAATATTGAATATAAAAGGTCTAAATTCTACAATAAAAAGATATAGATTGGAAACTGGATTACAAAACAAAATCCAACCATATGTTATTTATTAGAGACTCACCTCACAGGCAAATACATCCACAAGCTAAAATGACAGGATGAAAAAAGATATATCAAGCAAATGGAAATTTAAAAGAGGGGTTAGTCATTCTTATATCAGACAAACTTTAAGACCAAATTAATCACAAGAGACAAGGAATTTTATTTTATTCTGATTAATGGAATCATCCAACAACAAGATATAATGATTACAAATATTTTTGCCCCAAATATCTGTGGACCTTCATACATAAACCTTCTCAATATGAAAATTAAGTAGAACACAATACAATAATATTGGGTGATTTCAGCATACTTCGCTCACCATTAAATAGGTCATCCAGATAAAAATTAAGTGAAGATTCTTCAGAACTAAAAAAAAAAAAAATTGTTAATCAAATGAATGTAACAGATATGAACATCTAGACATTAAATAATATGCTTTTAAATATGGAATGAAGCAGAAGAAATCAAGGGAGAAAATAATTCTTAGAAACAGATGAGAATATACTATAAAATGTTAAAATCTCTGGAGCAGTATAAAGCCATTCTAAGAGTAAAGTTTATAGCACTGAATTCCCACATTAAAAATACAGAAAGATCCCAAATAATCTAACATCAGACCTCAAAGCCCTAGAAAAATAAGAATGTACTAATTCCAAAATCAGTAGAAGACAGGAAATAATTAAGATCAGAGCCAAAATTAATAAAACTGAGAATTAAAAAATACAAGTAAATAAAAATATTTTATTTTTGAAAAAATAAACCAGATTTAAAAGCACTTAGCCAAACCAAACAGAAGAAAGAAAGTAAAATTGAACAAGGAAGCCATTCCTGAATGGGAAAGCTGTGACACTGGAAGCAAGGCCATAGGAATGAAACAGATTTTCTGAGATAATATATAGACTATTCCACCCAGCATGGCATCCCCCATTTAGTGGATCTTAATAGAGTTTAAAATATTGTATTTTTATATATACATTTCATTTTATTCACATTTAACACTCTTATTCCTCTTCAATGCAATGCTACATACAAATTTTAAACCCTAGAGAGACAAAATTGAGTCATCTATGTCTTAATACAGTACCAGATAATGCAGAAGAAATCTGTTAATTCTTCTTGATATTTGTTGTCTTGCTTCCTAAAAAATAAATGTCCTTAGCCTTAATTTGATGCCCTGTCATCTAAAAACCCGTGTCACTTCTCAACTTCTCTTGCAGCTGAGTTTCTCTCTGTGACTAACTCCTTACCAAAGAGCATAGGTGTAAGTGAGATCTATTACTTTCATGCAGGGTCCTTCAAGTCGGGGGATGTTCCCTTCTCTTTCCATATATTTCTGTCTAATGGTTGTGGAGATGAAGCCAGTGCCTGGAGATACCATTTGATACCAAAGATAGAAGATACATCAGCACAGTAGAGCAAGAAATAGATAGATGGAAGATAAATTAGCACAGTAGAGCAGAACCACCCTGAATCATTTTTCAGTTTAAGACAACATGGTGTGTATACATGTTTGATATACATTGAAACCTAATCATAAATAATATAGAAGTTAAAAAATGATTCTTCACAATGTCAACTCCTATGATTCCTCATGACTGCTGAAAATGTGAGCAGGAAGTGAGGAAATGTATTCTTATGGAATTAACTCATGATTATATTAGGGAAATAAAAGACAACTCTGAATGAGAATATTACTATAGTGTTAGAATGTATTTATTCTCAAGTTCTTTTCAAGTATTTAAATTTTTGATTATGCATATTCTTCTGTAGCAATGTTTAATAAGTTCTTTATATTTGCACTTTTTCACATTTGTAATAACTCTCCTTCTTCAATATCCCTTTTCTGTCTTTTTTTGCAGTAGAACTTCACCTCTATTTTGAATATCATTAGTTATGCAAATATTTTAATAATGTATCTTCCAGCAGTTATCTGATTATTAGGCAGTTCAGGCATTTTTCCAAATACTTTTTACAGCCTTAATGCATTAACATATGATTGGTACGGTAACAAAAATATCTTAAGTTATCATCTATTTTTTGCCTATTTGTATGAAAAATAAAGTACTGGATATTACTTGCTTAATGTGTGTGTTGCACATTAGCATATACACATGTAAATATCACATAATTGTATTCCACATATGGATAGGTACACAAAATATATATATATCTTTGTAGACATATAAAATGAAGAAAGGAGATAAATGATCAGTACATATAAAATCATAAGGAAAGCGTGTTCAAGGTGTTTGAAATTGGTAATATCTTCTCCCTTCTCATTATAAGTTTTGATTTTATAGGTGACAGTTCATTAAAGTGCTCATGTCATATATTGGACAACAAGCTGATGATAAAGCGAGCACTGTTTTTTACCTGTTGTATGAGAGAGATGACTTTAAAAAGACAATCTTACTAAGTTAAGTGCTTGTGCTGGGTTAAAGAATAATAAATCGCCCATGCTCTGTTCCAGGGCATAGCATAACAGAGAACCAGGGGAATATACAGTGTTACTTAGAAATATCAAAGTTTGTTTCTTCAATTCAACATTTTTTGAAGGCTTGGAATTTTAGAAGCATTGGAAAAAAACACAACCATAACTTGCCATCTAGAAATAGCTCTCACATAAAACAGACATATTTGTACTCTAAAATCTGAAAAACTGATGGAGAGAGATGAGAAAAATCAACTAGGCACTGCTACTACTGTGGGAGAAGGCAAGGGAGCTGAGTAACTCGTAGATGCCACCAAGAGCCATTGAGACTTGTTGATGGGAAGGATCACCTCACAGGAGGACTCACAAGTTTTTCTGGTGGTTGTTTTCCAAAGTAACAATAGGAGTTTAATAAGGCAAAGGGAGAAAAAGAAATTTTTTTAGTTGGAAGTTTCCTACATGACCCACAAAAATAAGTAAGTTTTATTAATTAATATTGAGTTTGAATAGGACTTATCTGATTTATAAATTTCTTTGAGGTTAAATAAAATATAAATGCATTATCTAAAAATGCTATTTCTCAGTCTGAGACTCTACACAAGGGGTTGGAAAATAAAGCACTACCTTTTTTAGCTGGGTGCGGTGGCTCAAGCCTGTAATCCCAGCACTTAGGGAAGCCGAGACAGGAGAATCGCGAGTTCAAAGCCAGCCTCAGCAATGGCGAGGTGCTAAGCAACTCAGTGAGACCCTGTCTCTACATAAAACACAAAATAGGGCTGGGAATGTGGCTCAGTGGTCAAGTACCCCTGAGTTCAATCCTCAGTACCAAAAAAAAACAAAAACCCACTACCTTTTTTGGCTATAGAGTAATGTGCACAGAATTGTCAGGAAAATACAGGTGGTAGTATAATCCAAAAATGGTCAAGCAAAAAATATGTCTAAATGCACATAATATATTCAGTCTTGTATTTTCATTGATAATTTCTTTCATTTTATTGTTATCACCTGAATAGGAATGAACTCATCACATATTATGTGCCTCAATATTCACTAATATAGTTGTGTACACTTTGTAAGGATCAGAGGTTATATTTTGTATATTCTAGATAGTTAAAATTGTTTATCTTACATCACAATATCAGAAATGTTTTCCAATATATTTAGTTTAAAAGGCCAGGTACAGAAAATATTGAGACTATCAAAGGGTGATGACCATATGCATTTATTCCCTGATTTAAGGTAAATGAGTTTTGACTAAAGAGACACATGTTCCAAATGTATAAAACATTAAAAACCATGTGGAGGACTTTGAAGAAATTTTTCAAATATTTAGAGGTGTTACAGATTATTCAGGGCAGATGGAATCTGGGATTTCCCAGTGGGGGTGTTGTCCTCAATGTGTTTGATGCTGTGAATCCAGTCCTACACTTGGCACTTCTTTTTTTCTTCTGAAATAATCAAATACTAGCAATAATCTCATGACTTCCAGACATTTGTTCTTTTTTTCAGAATGCTTCCTTACTAAATCCATACAAATTATAAATTTTCTCTTTTTTTGGTACCAGGGATTAAACTCAGGGGCACTCGACCACTGAGCCACATCCCCAGTTCTATTTTGTGTTTTATGTAGAGACAGGGTCTCACTGAGTTGCTTAGCGCCTCACCATTGCTGAGGCTGGCTTTGAACTCACAATTCTCCTGTCTCAGCCTCCCAAAGTGCTGGGATTACAAGTGTGAGCCACCACGCCCGGCTACAAATTATAAATTTTTTGCTAAAGCAAATTAGGCTCTTTCAAACTTGTCTTTTCAAGAACTTATTTAGAGCCACTTTAACATCCTTATTCCTCGGGCTGCAGATCAGAGCATTCAGCGTGGGCAAGTGGTGTATAAACAGGTATATAAAACACAAGTTGATACTTTTCCTTGGTACTTGAAGCTGACTGAGGATGGATGCAGGTACATGAATGCCAGGGAACCAAAGAAGAGAGCAACAGTTGAGATGTAGGAGCTGCAGGTGCTGAAGGCTTTGGCTCTGCTCTCAGTGGAGTGAATGCACAGGATGCTGGCAATGATGAAGGTGTAGGAGCTAAGAATAGACAGGGTGGGGACAAAGACATTAAACACACTTAAGCATAGAACAACTACCTCATTTATACATATACTTGAGCAAGAGAGCTCCAAGAGTGGAAAAAGATCACAGAGGTAATAGTTTATCAGATTATCCTTACAGAAAAGCACTCTAACCATGCAGGCTGTGTGAGCTCTGGAACCAAATGGACCTATGCTATATACTCCAACTATCATCCAGGGGCATACTTGATTAGACATGGTTACACTGTAAGCAAGGTATTGTAGATGGCAACATAACAGTCATATGCCATTGCAGCCAACATGTGATACTCTCCAATAACAAATATAAAGTAGAAATAGAGCTGAGTCATGCATTCAGCATAGAAGATGGTGTTTTTTCTGTCACAAATTCTATCAGCATTTTAGCAGTTACCAAAATAGAATGGCAGAGGTTAATGAAAGAGAGACTGCTAAGGAGGTAGTACATGGGGTGCGCAGGTGAGTGGTGAGCCCAATCAGTGTGATCATGCTCAGGTTCCCAACCACTGTGAGCATAAAGATTACAAGGAAGAGGAGGAAGAAGGGCAGCTGGAGCTCTTGTTTCTCTGTTTACCTATCAAGAATAAACTCAGTCACTGTGGAATGATTTCCTTCTGCCATTTTCTTTTGGGTATTCTAAGTAGGAAGAAAAGTAACTTTTTGAAATAGTTTTTAAATATCCAGTCACAAAATGCAGTATGAAACAGAGTTCTAGTCTTTTCAGTCAGGCGTCGCCATATCTCTCTAACTTCTCTACTATATTAACCATCAATAACCTTGGGATCCCAGGAATATATGTTGTATAAATTAATATCAGGTAGAACTATCCCTATTTGTGTTCTGAATTTTAAAATCTGATATTAGTATTACCCAGTACCTGAACTCTGACACAATAGTCCTGATAACTAGCAAAATAAAATAACTAAAAATATCAAAAACATCCACAAGAAACCCATTAAAACTAGTGTAGAACTGAAGAACTTAGCCTCTAAGATAATGAACAAGACTAGATGTTCGCTCCCTGAACTGTATTAACTATTATGCTAGCATTTCTTACAAGGGGAATTAAGGCAGAAAATAAAATTAAAAGATATTCAGATTGAAAACTAAAAATAACACTATTTCAATTTGTGAGTAGTATAATCTTCAACAGGGTAAGTTGTAAAGATTCTGTTAAAAAACATATTGGAAGTAATTAAAATTTAAGCAAGGTGGTAGAGTTAAATAAGAACATAAAAACTGAATCCGATCTCTACAAATTTCATTGAACAATAAATATGCATTTGTAATAACATAAAAAATAAAAATATATTCAGGAATATATTTAAAAGAGACAGGCATTGCAGTAGACATAAAATTTGTCAAATAAATCATACATAAATGGAAAGACATTCTATATTCTTGAATCAAATGTCTCCAATTTGTGTAAATGGCAAAAATTCTTCAGTTTATCTACAATTTCTGTCTGTAAAGATTTCATGACCAGGAGAAGATGAATTAAGCCACTCGGCAAGGCTTTATTGGAATGCATGCCCTCGGACCAAATCACCCGTCCATCAGAGCCTGTTGGGAGAAATGGCACTGGAGATTCCGTGCACAGAGAATTTCAAGAAAACCCCGTCAGGAAGGGGAGGACTTGGGGACAGGAAGAGAAGGCCAGAGTCCTTCCTGGATAGGTCAAGAAAACTCGCTGATTGACAGGAGGCATGTCTACTAGAGACGTCACATCTGGCTTGCAGCTCCGCTTCACAGCTGCTGATCGGTTCCCCAAATTGGACATCTTAGACCCTGACCAGACCTAACACTATCAAATTCTAGTTGCTTTTGTTTCAGATTTTAAAGGCTGATTACGAAACTCCTATGTAAATTCAAGAAACCGGGTAATTGAGGCAAATATGAAATAGAACAAGTAAGTTGGGGTTCTCACATTTTTCCATTTAAAAAATTACTATAAAGTTACCATAATCCAGGCAGTATTGTATTGTCATGCAAACTCTCTCTCTCTCTTGCACACACACACACATACACACACAATACACACATAATACCCAACAAACACACATACAGATTAAAGGAAGAAAATTGACAATTCAGAAATAAATTCACATCTCTGATGAATGAATTGTTCTAAGGTGTTTTTTATTTGTCCTTTTAAGATATTCATGACAGTAGAATATATTTTGACATATTTATACAAACATGGAATATTTTTTTTTTCTAATTGGGATCACAGGCTTGTATATATATACAACACATAATGTATTGTATATGTACTACACATAATGTAGAGATTCATTGTGGTGTATTCGTATATGTTCATAGGAAAGTTGTGTCAGATTCATTACACTATCTTTCCTAATCCTATCCCCCCTCCCTTCTCTTCATTCCTCTTTGTCATGGCAGTTCAATATGTAAAGAATAATTTTGTCAACAAATGTTGCAGGCACAATAAGATAGCTATATATAAAAGAAATAATTTGAAACTCTTTCTCACAAATTTCCCCAGAATTGATTCAAATAGGTCACAGAGCTAAATGTAGGAGCTATAATAATATCCAAACAAAACTTGGACTAAATCTTTGTGACCCTCACAATGATGATTGGTTCTTAGATAAGATGCCAAAGCCAGAGGCTATAATGAAAAAAAAAAGTGTAAATTGGACATCACAAAAATTAAAATATTTCTGCCTTAAAGTATACTATCAGAAAGTGAAAAAAAAAAAACACAAGGAACTGAAAAAAAGTTAATAATATAATTAAGAAATCAATTATACTCAGGTTCAATAAAGAATTCTTACAAATGAATAACAAACAGCCAAACTGAAAATAGGTCAGAGGATTTGAATAAACATGCTTCTAATTCAGATAAGTGATCAATAAGCACTTGAAAATATGTTCATCATCATTTCTTATTCAGGGAATTTGAGTCAAAACCACAGGAAGGTAATATTACACATCCATCAAAATGGTCGACAAGAATGTGAAAAATATACCCCTCATCTATTGCTGCTGGGACTGCACAATGGCACAAACATTTAGGAAATCAGTTTGTTATTTTTCAAATTATGAAAGAGTCACCTTGTGCCCTGGCAATTTCACTGTTGAGTACCTAATTAGAGATTGTAAACATACATCCACACAAAACCTTATACACAGATATTCAGAGCAGCTTTACTTATTAGAGCCAAAAATTAGAGGCTACCAAAATACTCATCTGCTGCTCAATGGACAAGCAAAATGTAAAATAGCCATACAATGGAACACTATTCTGTTATAAAAGAAATAGTTACTGAGATGTGTCATGTCATGATTGGACTTGAAACAAGTAAAGTGAAAGAAACCAAACACAAAAGGCTATATGTGGTGTGATTCCATTTATACCATGTTTATATAAAAATGGACTATATTTTTCAAATTGTGATCCCAGTTTTGTGGGTGTACGTAATGTGGAGATTCATTGTGGTATATTCATATATGTCCATAGGAATGTTGTGTCAGGTTTATGCCACTGTCCAAAATGGGCCAATATATACAGGCAGAGAATAGCTTAGTGTCTGCCATGCAGAGCAGAGGGTAGGATGGGACTACTAGTGGATACTGAGCTTTGTTTGAGGTTTGATGAGCATATGCTACAAGTGGAGCATGTGGTTGTACCACTATGTGGACATAAAAAAGTCACTACATATGAAGTTAAAAACAGTGACTTTTGTAATATGCCAATGTCATTTCAATGAGTGTATTATAGAAATTTTAACCACAATGAAACAACGACACCATGCTGCCCACAAAAAGCATTCCATCATAACTTACTCTTTCTTCACTGTCCTCTTAGCTCTCCCCATCTGGGGTTATGCCTTCTATATGTCTAGATTTATGCCAATTATGCCCATTATGATTTTCCCCAAGCAGTGTAGCATTTCTCTTTCCTGACAAAAACAAATTAAAATATGCTATATTGACTAAGATATCTTTCCCTATCGTAGGCTATTTTTCTCTCATACACAGACAAGAAAAGCCTAGCACTTTGTAGCTATTGACTATTAAGTTGCAGACACAAGGTAGACACATGGTCAATTTAACATGTTCCTTTGTCTTTTCTTAGAGAAAAAAATCAAGTACAAAATAATAAGAACAAATGTAATAGAAGAAAACTAACTCACATTATAATTGAGGAAATTGTCTGAAATACCCATCAGATTTAAAGGAGGTACCAGGAATTCATTTCTTGATTTCTCCTCTCTTCTGACTCATCAGTGGTCACCTCCTAGAGGACAATCATCTCTAACTTTGGACCAATTCTGTACTAGAAAAGCTGAAGAATTTTGTAAGAAAATGTGAACTCATGATTGAGCCAAACTGTTGCTGACTTTGTAAACTCAGAAATGAAAGTTTTCTACTAATTTTTTTATTGGTTCTTTTTAGTTATACATGACAGTAGAATCCACTTTGATAAAATTATACAAGCATGGCATATATCTTATTCTAACTAGGACTACTTTGTTGTGGGTGTACATGATGGTGGGATTCACTTCGGTATTTTTATATGTGAACATAGGAAAATTATGTTAGATTTATTCTATTGCCTTTCCTATTTCTATCCCTCTCCCTTCCCTTCATTTTCCTTTGTCTAATCTACTGAAATTTTCTTCTTACCCTCATCCTTTATTGTGGTTCAGCTTCCACATATCAGTGAAAACATTTGACCTTTGTACTTTGAGGAATGATTTATTTCACTTAGCATATGGTCTCCAGATTCATCCATTTACCTGCAAATGTCATAAAGTCGTTTTCATTATGGCTGAGAAATATTCCATTACCACAAATTCTTTATCCATTCATCCGTTGAAGGGCACCTAGGTTGGCTCCAAAGTTTAGGTATTGTGAATTGTGCTGCTATAAACATTGATTCAGCTGTATCACTGTAGTATGCCAATTTAAAATCCTTTTGATATATGCTGAGGAGTGAGATAACTGGGTCAAATGGTGGTTTCATTCTAATTTCTTTTTTAAGAAATCTCCACAATGCTTTACAGTGTGGTTGCATAAATTTGCTGTTCCATCAGCAAATGTATGTGTGTACCCTTTTCCGCACATCTTGGACAACATTTATTGCTACTTGTATTCTTGATAGTTATCATTCTGACTGGAATGAGATGAAATCTCAATGTAGATTTAATTTGCATTCCTCTAATTGCTAAAGATATTGAACATTTTTTTCACATATTTGTTGACCATTTGTATTTCTTCTCTTGAGAAGGGTCTGTTCATGTTCAGTTCCTTTACCCACCGATTGATTGGGTTATTTGTTTTTTGTTTTTGAGTTTTTTAGTGTTAATTTTCATGAGTTCTTTGTATAAACTGGAAATTAATGTCCTATCTGAATTACAGGTGTCAAAGTTTTTCTCCCATTCTTTAAGCTTTCTCTTCATGCACTTGATTATTTCCTTTGCTGTGAAGATTTTTAGTTTGATGTCATCCCGTCTATTAATTTTTTATTTTATTTCTTTTATTTCAGGATTCTTGTTAATGAAGTCAGTTCCTAAACCCTATATCTATTCTGTTCATTGGTCTTCTTGCCTGTTTTGGTTTCAATACCGTACTGTTTTTGTTACTATAACTCTGTAGTCTAATTTAAGATCTGGTATTGTGACTTACTTATATTTTATAAAACTGTATTTATTTATTTTAATACCTTGATTTTACCTCTATTTATAAAGTGCAATTTTGAGAATGGGTTAGTTATCACAGTTCCTATATTTAGCTTTTCCGCTCTCTCTCTTGTATGTGTTTTCTTGTCCTTGATCAATCCACCATGAGATGATGCACCATGAAGTCCCTCATCAATGTGGTCCCTAAATATTGGACTTCCAAGCCTCTAGGACTTTGAGCTAAATAAATTTCTGATCATTATAAATTGCCCAGTCTGTAATATTTTGCTACAACTTACGCAATGCACAAACACATCTTTTCATAATTCCCAGTCTTCCCATTTTCCAGCTGACTGCTTTTGTGTGTTCCTGGCTTCTCATAAGGCAGTCCCATAGAATACTACTAAGTTATAATTATCTAGAAACATTCAAGATTGAGATCAGGATTATTACAGCTGGCATCCACATGATTAGTAATAAAAATTAGGATTAGATTGATTATACATTATCTTAGAGGGCAGAGCTACAGCCAATAAGATACACTTTGTCTTAACATCCAGTTCCCTCAGGCATTGAACACACCTGGAAGCAGTATGGGATGGATTATGCCAAAGTTAATCCCCTGCCTTCTGATATGATACAGAAGAGATGAACAATGTGTAGGAAATCACCAAAATATTGTGAGGAGGCTCAACTTCATGAAGGTCTTTCAACTTGAGATGAAAATATTCTAAGACAATTGTAATCCAGGACTCACCCTCTCTACTTGAAAATGTGGGTACAGGTCACATGGCAGCTTAAGACCAAGTGCTTCTGAGGGAAATAGCCCTTGATAATTTTTTAAAAATTTTTTTATTTTTTGTTTTCAGATATACACAACAGTAAGGTATATTTTGACATATTATACATACATGGGTGCAACCCACTATAATTGTCATCTCATTTTTGTAGTTGAACATGATGTGGAGTTACACTGATCCTGTATTTCTATATGAGCATAGAAAACTTATGTCCAATTTATTCTACTGTATTTCCTATTCCCATCCTCCCTCCATTCCCTCAGTCCCTCTTGTCTAATCCAATTAACTTCTATACTTCTCAACCCTATCTTCCTTCATTATGGGTAAGCATCCACATATCAGAAAGAACATTCAACATTTGGTTTGAGGGAGACTGGCTTATTTCACTTAGCATGATATTAACCATTTTCCTTCATTTACTGGCAAATGCCATAATTTTGTTCTTCTTTAAGGCTGATCAATATTCCATCGTGTATATATACCACATTTTCTTTATCCATTCATCCACTGAAGGGCACCTATGTTGGTTCCATAGCTTGGCTATTGTGAATTGAACTGCCATAAACTTTGGATTGGCTGAGTCACTGTCAAATGCTGACTTTAAGTCCTTTGAGTATAAGCTGAGGAGTGGGATAACTGGGTCAAATTGGTAATTCCATTCCAAGTTTTCTAAGGAATCTCCATACTCATTTCCAGAGTTATTGCACCAATTTGCAGTCCCACCAGCAATGTATGAGTGTACCTTTTCCCTCACATACTGACCAACACATATTGTTGCTTGTATTCTTGGTAATTGCCATTCTGACTGGAGTAAAATGAAATCTTAGAGTAGTTTTTATTTGTATTTCTCTAATTGCTAGAGATGTTGAACAATTTTACATATACTTGTTGATTGGAATTATTTCTTCTGTAAAGTGTTTTCAGTTCCTCAGTCCATTTATTGACCAGGTTATTATTTTTTAGGTGTTAAGTTTTTTGAGATCTTTATATATCCTGGAGATTAGTGCTCCATCTGAAGTTCATGTGGTAAATATTTTCTCCCATTCTGTAGGCTCTCTCTTCACATTATTGATTGTTTCCTTTGCTGAGAGGAAGCTTTTTAGTTTGAATACATTCCTTTTATTGATTCTTGATTTTACTTTTTATGTTTTAGGAGTCTTGTTAAGGATATCATTCCTAGGCTGACATGATGGAAATTTGGGCTTACTTTTTCTTCTATTAAGTGCATAGTCTCCATTCTAGTGCCTAACTCTTTGATCCACTTTAAGTTGAGTTTTGTGTATGGTGAGAGATAAGGGTTTAATTCATTTGTTACATTGGATTTTCAGTTTTACCAGCACCATTTGTTGAAGAGGCTAAATTTCCTCCAATGAAAGTTTTTGGCACCTTTGTCTAGTATGAGATTATCATATTTATGTGGGTTTGTCTTTGTATCTTCTATGCTGTACTGTTGGTCTATGTGTCTGTTTTAGTGCCAATACTATGATGTTTTTGTTATTAATGCTCTGTAGCATAGTGTAAGGTCGGTATTTTGATGCCTCCTGTTTCACTCTTCTTGCTAAGGATTGCTTTGGCTATTCTGCATCTCTTGTTTTTCCAAATGAATTTCATGATTGTTTTTTCTCACTTTATGAAGAATGTCATTGGGATTTTAATAGAATTTTATTAAATCTGTGTAGTGCTTTTGGTGGTATGGCCATTTTGACAATATTAATTCTGCCTATCTAGGAGTACGGGAAATCTTTTCATTGTCTAATGTCTTCTTTAATTTTTTCTTTAGGTTCTGTAGTTTTTACTGTTTTCATTTAACCTCTGTTGTTAGATTGATTCCTATATATTTTAATTTTTTGAGGCTATTGTGAATGGGCTAATTTCCCTAATTTCTCTTTCAGTAGATTTAGCACTGATGTATAGGAACAGATTTGATTGATGGGTGTTGATTTTATATTCTGCTATTTTGCTGAATTTATTTTTGAGTTCCAGAAGTTTTCTGGTGGAATTTTTTGGATCTTCTTAATACAGAATCATCTCATCACAAATAATGATAGTTTGAGTTCTTCCTTTCCTATTCATGTTCTTTTAATTTCTTTCTTTTAATTGCTCTGGCTAAAGTTTCAAGGCTGATGTTTAATAGAAGTGGTGAAAGAGGGCATTCTTGTCTTACTCCAGTTTTTAGAGGAAATGCTTTCAAATTTTCTCCATTTAAAATAATGTTCGCCTTGGGTTTAGCATAGGTAGCTTTTACAATGTAGAGGTATGTTCCTACTATCCCTAGTTTTTCTGATGTTTTGAACATGAATGGATCCTCTATTTTGACAAATGCTTTTTCTGAATCTATTGAGATGATCATATTATTCTTGTCTTTAAATCTATTGAAATGATAAATTATGTTTATTGGTTTCTATATATTGAACCACCCTTGCATCCCTGGGATGAATCTCACTTGATATGGTTCATCAGTGATATTGGTCTAAAGCTTTCTTTCCTTGATATGCATTTTTTTGGTTTTGGTATCAGGGTGATACTAGCCTCATAAAATGTTTGGAAGGGTTCTCTTTTTTCTATTTCATGGAATAATTTGAGGAGCATTGGTGCTAATTATCCTTTGAAAATCTCATAGAATTCAACTGGCAATCCAACTGGTCCTGGGTTATTCCTGGTTTATGTTGGGGTCTTTTATTTCATTGCTTAAAATTGGTCCATTTAAATTGTATATGTCCTTCTGATTCAGTTTGGGTAGGTCATATGTCTTTAGGAATTTGTTGATGTCTTCCATATTTTCTATTTTATTTGATTATGAATTTTCAAAATATTTACTGATTATCTTCTGTATTTCAGTTATGTCTATCATGCTATTTCCATTTTTATAAAGAATTTTAGTAATTTGAGTTTTCTCTTTCTTTTCTCATCATTAGTTTGGCTAAATGCTTATTAATTTTATTTATTTATTTTTTAAAATGACTTTGTTTTCTAAGTTTTTTGAATTTGTTTTAATTTTATTGATTTCAGCTCTGATTTTTATTATTTCCTGTCTTCTACTGCTTTTGGTTCTGATTTGTTCTTCTTTTTCTAGGGCTTTGAGATGTAATATTAGGTCATGTATTTGTTGACTTTTTATTATTTTAATGAATGAACTCAATGCAATAAACTTTCCTCTTAGTACTTCACTCCTAGTGTCCCAGAGATTTTGATATGTTGTATCAGTATTCTCATTTGCCTCAGGTGTAACCAAAACTGTAGGCACCTTGATAATGGACTTCCAGACCCTGGCTGGTGTCTCCAGATAGAGGCAACAACATGAAATCAAACCTGCAGGCATTAACTTAAAATGGAGATGGCTGCATCCCAATGTAGTGACAGTGGTGACGGTGGCCTCATTTGATTCTTACTATAAAAAGTAAAATAATTAGATGTTCCTGGGTTATGCTGAATTTAGTAAAATATTGGCAAAACACCTTGGAGTAGTCTTATGGACATTGAATAGTTCTGTGGTGTAAGAGAACATAGAGAATAATAACTCACAGTTATGTGAACTCAGGCAATATCTAAGGACTAATCATAGTCAGAAATGTTGAATTATTTTTCTGTAGGACTTAATATTTAGTTCAGTCTTGAAAAAGAATTCTACCAAAAAATTGGATGAGGTCACCAATATATTATTATGAAATTCATAGATAAGAGTAATGAAGATTTATATTGGGAATAGTGCTTCAAGAAAATACTGTTAAGGGATAAACATGGACTTACATTAAAAGAAGACTAACAGTGGTAAGCAAAAAGTTGACTGTCAGAGTTTAGGATAGAGAGGTGAATAAAGAAAATCCCCTTTTCAAAATGGTAGATCCTAGAAGGGGAGGGTGATTAGCTACTGTGATAAATACCTTTGATTGGGCTAGTGCTATGGGACACTGCCATTATGGTTCTGGACCATAATGGGTGTCTGTGAAAGGTTCTGTATTAAAACAAACAGAAAAGTTTTTTCTTCTATGTCCCAATATTTATCACATGATGTGCCTATTACATGAAATATGCCCTCAGTTTTAATGCATAATTCCTCTTGTTTATCTTTTCTTCTGTCACCTTATTTTGTATAATTCTATTTAACAGTTAAGACTCTATAATAGTGATATCACAGTTAATAACTAAATGCTGTGTGTCCATGAGCATGTTACTTTTGCCTCAATGTAGCACATATTTCTTGTGGATTATCTATGAGTTATTTACCAATTTTTCTCCTGCACCTAATTGTAAATTCATTATAGTGCTGCCATGGTGCCTTGCACACAGCAAGTCTCAATATAAATGTGATTAATAAAATTGTTGCAAGAAGCTTAGAGATGAGTTAATACAGGTTCAAAATGATAGAACAAAGCCCTGTATTGCCTGAGTTGAAATGAGCAATCAAATAAGTATTTGCTTTGATTTCATACTGAGAAGGATAGGGAGATTATTAGGGAACCTGTGCTCATCAAGGGGTGTGGTTACTGTGAGGACAAGCAGAAACAGATAAATAGCCATGTGCTTGATGCTTAGAGAAAAACTGCAGCAGAGCATTCTAAGATTTTAAAAGTCATGGTCTGGGATTCAGATATATCCCTCCTTCTTTCCAGAGAGGTCAATGCTGTATATTTTTTTCTTTGTTGCACTGGAGGAAAATGAGTCTGATGATGTGAAGAGGTGACATACTAAAGGTTTTCTTTGCATCACTAAGATTGATCTCTGCTGAAGCTGATTCCCAAAGCCACTTGACTCTGCAAAGCTTGGCTAATATGATGACTTTTTAATGCTGAGTATAGATAATGAGTATACATTGAAGCAAACAATAATAATTATCTCCCCCTGGAAACTCATAAGAATAAACTCTGGGGAATATTGACAATTAAAATTTCCCCTTTTCCATTTCACTTTTCAAAATGTCAAAATTGTCAATATCATAATTTTTTAATTTTTTTCTTTTGTTGGTGCATTATGGTTATACATAATAGTTGGGTTCATTTTCATTTTGACGTAATCATTCATGCATGTAGTTTAATTTACTTTATTTCAGTTCCTGTTGCCCCCTGCCCTTCCCTTCCCTTTCCTCCTCTCCCCCGGTACTCTTCCTCTACTCTAGTGGACTTCTTTTTTTCTTATTTACTTTATTTATTTATATTGCCACTTTGTAGATATACATAAGAGTTGAATTCACTGTGATATATTTACAATGCTCATAACATAGTTTTGTCACATTTATCCCACATTTCTTCCCCTTTCCCATCTATCCTCCTTCCCTCTCAATTTCTTTCTTCTACTCCACTAATATTCTCTCTTGATTTATGATATTCAACTTACAACGTTTTTATTACTTTACTCTAGCTTCTGCATGAGAAAAAATATTTAACCCTTGATTTCTGAGACAGGCTATTTCACTCAGCATGATGTTCTCCATTTCCATCCATTTATCGGAAAATGCCATAATTTCATTTTTTAGTGCTTAAGTAAAACTCCATTGTGTATATATGACATCTTAATCCATTCGTCTGTTGATGGGCATTTGGACAGGCTTCATATCTTGGCTACAGTTGCACTACTAGAAATATTCATATGGCTGTATTGCTATCATATACTTATTTTAGTTCTTAGGGATTAATATGGAGGAGTGGGATAGCTGAGCCATACGGTGGTTTTGTTCTTCATTTTTTGAGGCATCTCCAAACTGTTTTTCAGAGTGTTTGCACTAATTTGCTGTCCTTCCAATGATGTATGAGTGTACATTTTTCCACACATACTCTTTGGAATTTATTATTATTTGTATTTTTGATAATTGCCATTCTGACTAGAGTGAGATAAATTCTGAATGTTGTTTTGATTTGCATTTCTCTGATTAATAGGGATGTTGGACATTTTTTTTTCATACATGTGTTGGCCACTTGTATTTCTTCTTTTGAGAAATGTCTGTTTAGTCTGTTTAGTTCTTCTGCCCATTTCTTGACTGGTTTTGTTGTAGAGTTTTTTTGTTTGTTTGTTTTTTGGTGTTAATCTTTTTGTACTTTTTATATATTCTTGATATTAATTTTTTGTCAGAGGAGTAGTTGGCAATCATTTTCTCTCATTCTATAGCTCTTTATGCTCCTTATTTTATTTGCTGTACAGCTTTTTAATTTTATGCTATTCCACTGTCTGGTTTTTTTTTTTTTTTTTTTTTTTTTTTTTTTATTCTTCTTGAGCTTTTGTTGAAGTCAGTGCCTGAGCCAATATGACAACATGTTGATCCTATGTTTTCTTCTAGCAGTTGCAGTATTTCTGGTTGAATTATTAATTCTCCTATTCATTGCAAATGCACTTTTGTGCAGGGTGAGAGGTAGGGATCTAGATTTTTTCTTCAGCAAATAGATATCCAGAAGAATTTGTTAAAAAGACTAACTTTTCTTCTACATATATTTTTTATTACATATTTTAAAAAAGGATGAGAGAAATAGTAAGCTCTAGTAAATTTTATTCCAAATCATTTAAAATTTTAAATTTTCAGAAAAATTTTCTGACATACACTGAAGGTTGTTTAAAGAGATTTCTTGTAAGAAATGTACGTAATTGCAGTAGTAATCAATTAATGTGAGTTAACTTTTTAAATTTCCATTTATCTCTTCTAACTATATTTAGTATATTATGGTCATAAGACACTAGTTCTTGGAATTTTTTAACTTGAGTTTAAATAAAAGTTGTTTTCATTAAACTATGCAGAAGTATATTTTATATTGACAAAGAACAGTGAGGAATAACTAACAAGTCTACAAAGAAGAAATGAGGACATTTTTGAAATTTTGAAGAATAATGAAAACATATGTGTTGTAGACATTATCCTTATGCTAAAGTTGTTGGAATTAAAATTATGTTTAATGTTATTTATTAAATGTTACATTATTTTAAGACAATGATTGCAATAAATTTTCCTCATTAAAGTTAACTGCAGTGCTTTAACTTTTGTTAGATATGGACATTTACTTGGTGTTTAACAGCATTTTTGAAATTGCCATTCTCTATCATTTGTTTTATAGGGCAAAATCTTAATAACATAATTCACAGTCCCATGAAAATATTGCTCATCAATAATGATCAACTTTTAGAAATAAAAATATGATGCAAAACAATACAAAATTTTTATTCTC
The DNA here is from genome assembly GCA_004024805.1 of Geosciurus inauris. Taxonomy (NCBI): domain Eukaryota; kingdom Metazoa; phylum Chordata; class Mammalia; order Rodentia; family Sciuridae; genus Geosciurus; species Geosciurus inauris. The sequence goes on from PVHX01001763.1 coordinate 74,604, forward strand.
AAAAATTTGTCTATTTCTAGGTCTGGGGATGTGGCTCAGTGGTAGAGTGCTTGCCTAGCATGTATGAGGCCCTGGGTTTGATCCCCAGCACTGCAAAAAATAAAAATAAAAAATAAAGAATCAAGATATTTCTTTAAGTATAATCCACCAGCAATCATTAATAGTAAACAATACCAGTGGATACATCATTACAGTAGGTGCTATGAGGTACCCCCAATTATAACGTGGATTGATGACAAATGCATGAGAGTTTAACAGTTGTCTTTGTTTTTGCAATGTGTGTAAAAACTGGACAGACAGGATGGAGTCAGGAAGCCATTCAGTTTGGGGAAGTTGTGAGGATGAAGACGAGACCACAGGAATGGACCCAGCACATAATCTATAGATTATGCCACCCAGCCTCTTTCTGGTAGATTTAATAGATATTAACATATTTTATATTTTATGTATGTATTACACACTTCATATTTTTCATAGTTTTAATTGGTGCACTATGATAATACACAATAATAATTTTTGTTCCATATTTGTACATGCACATGATATAACAAGATATTTTAACCAATATTTCCCAAAATTTTTCCTTTCTCTGTCCTTCTCCTTCCCCATGGCCCTATACATCTACTCTTTTGATATCCCTACTATTTCCATTCTTCCTTTTTTTTCCCTCTCCAGCTTCTACATATGAGAGAAAATATACCTCTTGAATTTCGGAGTTTGACTATTATGAGTAATATAATTATCTCAATTTCCCTCCATTGCCTGCACGTTACATATTTTTATTCATATAACTGAATAAACCTACATGTATATATATATATATATATACATGCATAAATTATATATACACATATACATAAATTATATATATATAATTTTCTTTGTCCATTCATCTGTTTATGGACATTTAAACTGGTTCCACTATTTGACTATTGTGAATCTTACTGCTATAAATATGGGTATGCTTATACCACTGTAGTATGGTAAATTTAACACATTAGGATAAATACCAAAGTGTGGCCTAGCTGGCCATATAGTGGTTACATTACTAGTTATTTTAGTCAGCTTTTTTGCTGCTGTGACCAAAAGACATGACAAGAAGAGTTAGATTAGGAAAAGTTTATTTGGGGACCCACGGTTTCAGAGGTCTCAGTCCATAGACAGCAGGCTTCATTCTTCGGGGCTTGAGGTGAAGCAGAACATCATGGTGGAAGTGTGTAGTGAGGGAAGAAGCTGGGAACATCACAGGAAGCAGAGAGAGAGACAGAGAGAGATTAAACTCAGTTCAAAAAATATATACCCAAAAGTTATGCCCACGATGACCCATCTCCTCCAGCCACATCTTATCTGCCTACCATCACCACTCAGTTAATACCTATCAGGGAATTAATCCACTGATTGGTTAAGGCTCTCATGCTCTAATCATTTCACCTCTAAAATTTCTTGCATTGTTTCACACATGAGCTTTTGTGAAACATCTAATATAAACCAAAACACTAATATTTTGAGGAACCAGAATATTGTTTTCCATAGTGGTTGTACTAATTTACAATTCCACTAACGATGTATCCTTCCCCACCCATGCCTTTGCCAGTATTTATATATTTTTTGTATTATCGATGATTACCATACTAACTGAAGTGAGAAGAAATTGCACAGTAGTTTTGATTTGCAATTCCATGATTGTTAGATGTTATCATTTTTCTCAAGTATTTATTAGCCATTTGTATATCTTTGTAGAACTGTCTGTTTAGTTAATTTGCCCAATTATGATTGGGTTACTTGTTTTTGCCAATGTTCAATTTCTTGAGGTTTTAATATATCCTGGATATTAATCCTCTGGCAGAGAGTAGCTGGCAAAGATTTTCTCCCATTCTATAGGTTCACTTTTCATATTTGTAATTGTTTCCTTGTCTATGAAAAGCTTTTTAATTTGATGCCATCACATTTATTAATTCTTGGCATTATTTCCTGAGCTTTAAGTGTCCTATTGAGAAAATTATTTCCTGCACCTATATGTTGGAGTGCTGACACTATCTTCTAGTAGTTACAAAGTTTCCTCTCTAATTCCTAGGCCTGTGATCCATTTTAAGTAGATTTTTGTGCAGAATGAGAGATAGGTATTTAGTTTCATCCTTCTACATATGAATAACCAATTTTTCCAGCACTATTTATTAAAAAGACTGTCTTTCTTCCATGGCATGTTTTTTGCACCTTTTTCAAGGATCAGATGATTATATCTGTATGGATTTGCTTTCTTTGTGTCTTCTATTCTGTTCCATTATTCTATGTGTCTGTTTTTATGGCAGTGCCATGCAGCTTTTGTTGCTATAGTGCTGCAGAACAATTTGAACTCTGTTATTCTGATAAATCAACAGTTTTAGTTTTTGTTTATAATTGCTTTGGCTATTTTGGATCTTTTATTCTTCTAAATAAATTTAAAAACTATTGTTTCTAGTTCTGTGAAAAAAAGTGTCACTGGTATTTTCATGGAGATTACATTAAATCTATGTGTAGCTAAGGGTAATACAGTCATTTTAACAGTATTATTTCTGCTTATCTATGAGCATTGGAGGGAGGTCTTTCCATCTTCTGAGGTTTATTCAATTTCTTTTTCAGTGTTCTATAATTTTCCTTATAGAGCTTTTTAAATATCCTTTGCATATTTCATTTGAATTGCAAGTAACAATATTATTCTGGTTAGATGCAATGCTATATCCAAATGTTAAACCCTAGAGAGAACAAAGGGGAGTCATTTCCGGCTTAATACAAGTATTGGATAACACAGAAGAGATAGTCATTTCTGGTATTCATTTTTCTTTTCTCCCTCAATAATAAACATCCTAAGCTTTAGTTTGACACACTGCTATCTACATATTCATGACATTTTTCAACTCCTTCTGTCACTATATTTATCTATGTGAGTTAGAGATTTTTCAAAGAGATACAGATTGAGGTGAAATTTATCACTGTCAGACAGTACTCCACAGATCAGGAGACATACCCTTCTCTGTATATTTTTGTCTAATGGTCAGTTGGTGACGAAGAAGGATTGATTTGGAAACAGAGAACGCGAGTAGAAACTACAGGAAATGAAATAGAGTAATAATTTAAAATAAGCTTATATCTATGATGAGCCATGGAACTAACCCTGAATCATTTACTGGCTTAAGGCAACATTGTGTGTGTGCATGTTTGTGTGATGCACATCCAAACATAATCCAAACTAATATGGAAGATAAAATATGATTTTTACCTAACATTTGTACCTGTCACATCCCCCACAAAACTGAAAAAGCTAATTTTAAGAGAAATTTTGTTTTGGAAAATCATGCTTGTATCGGAGCAATGAAAGACAAACTGTGTAAAAGAACATTGTCCAAATGTATCACAGTTTTTTAGTGAAAGAGCACTCTACTGTGCTGTTTTCAATTATTAAAACTTGATTTTGTGTATTATATTGTAATTGTGTTTAATAGGTCTTATACATAAGTTTTTCCCTTTTGTAATAACTGCCCTTCTTCATGCTCTTTATATGACTCTTTTTGTGTGTATGGTAGATCTTCCATGGAATTTATCAAATAGATAAATTTTACGATTTTAAAATCATAATATAAATAAATTTTATGATTTTAAAAACATAATATTCAGCAAAATTACTATAGTCATTTCAAATGCTTTTATAATTTTATACAAGTTTAACAGTATAAATGCATATATAATTAATGGGAAAGGTAAAAATTTAATAAAGTTATTTTTGTTAGCCACTCAACAATATAAAAAAATACTAGCTGTTTAATATCTAGAGTAATAGAATCAAAATTGCATACACTTAAACCTTATAAAACATCCAAGCAAGACATGTGCAGTATACTCGTACATGCGTGTGGTACACAATAGCATATACACAATAGTAATCACACACAAATATATATATATACACACACGCATACATACCCATGTATTGATAGATGCATACACATAAGTATATTTTGGTAAGAAAATAAATGAGGTATGAAGAAAATAACTGATTAGTACATGGAAAATGGGGAATTTTCTCCTAGTTTTCAATGAGGTGCATACCTTCCTCTCTCTCATTGCACTTTTTGAATTTATAGGGTGACATAAAAATAATATTACATTGAGGTTCTCATGTCACATCTTTGAAGGCAAAACATGCATCAATATTTGCATATTAGATGAAGCAGATATTCAGAAATTCTATAATATATATGGGGAAAAAAGGTATGATTTTTGGGGTATTTGGAAAATAAGCATGGAATTGTCAGGAAATAGGGGTGGTAGCACAGTCCTGAAACTGTGCAGCAAAGAAAGTTGCATAGATGCATGTTAAAATATGCATGGAATTTCTAGTCTTGTCAATTATTGGCAATATCTTGTGTTATTTTGTTCTGGGTAGGAACTATCTTATTACCAATCATATGCTTCTATATTCCTTAATGTAGTTCTACAATCTTAATAAGTATTAGAGATTACATTTTTAAAATCCCCATAGTTAAAACTATTTATTTTAAAGATAACTTTTTCAAAAATATTTACTAAATATTAGTTAAAACAGCAGGTAAACAAAGCAATGGGAATACCAAAGGATAATGATGAAATAGATATATTTATTCTCTGAGTTAGGGTAAGTGAATATTGCCCATAGAGACTCATGTCCCAAATATGTAAAACATGATACACCATCTGGAGGATATTAAAGAACTTTAAGAAATATTTAGATATGATGTAGGACATGCTAGATTTTCTGATTTTGTCGACTTGGTCTTACCATAGGCACCTTTCTTACAAATAACCAACTACTAGAAACAATCTGATGACTTGTGGACATTAATTGTTCTCAATGGACTATTTCCTTACCAAACTTCTATAATTTCTTTCCTAAGCAAAATCCTCTTTTTATGGGAAATTTCTTTTTCCAAGGAGCTTATTTAGGGCATCTTTGACATCCTTATTCCTGAGACTGTATATCAGAGGGTTCAGCATGGGCACAATGATGGTGTAAAACACAGAGGACACTTTCCCTTGGTCCATGGAACTGACTGATGATGGCTGCAGGTACATGAATGCCAAAGAACCAAAGAAGAGAGCAACAGCTGAGATGTGGGAGCTGCATGTGCTGAAGGCTTTGGCTCTGCTCTCAGTGGAGCGAATGCGCAGGATGCTGGCAATGATGAAGACGTAGGAGCTAAGGATGGTCAGAATTGGGACAAAGATATTAAATGCACTTAAGCACAGACCTACTACCTCATTTATAAATGTACTGGAGCAGGAGAGCTCTAGTAGTGGAAAAAGATCACAGAAGTAATGGTTTATTATATCATCCTTACAGAAAATCACCCTTAGCATGCAAACAGTGTGAGCTGTGGCACCAATCAAGCCCATGCTATATACCCCAACTACCATCCAGGAACAGACTTGATTAGACATGGATACACTATAAAGTAAGGGGTTACAGATAGCAATATAGCGGTCATATGCCATTGTAGCCAACATGTGACACTCTGCAATTGCAAAAATGGTGAAGAAATAGAGCTGAGTTATGCATTCAGGGTAGGAGATGGTGTTTTTTTCTATCACGAAGTTCACCAACATTTTGGGTGTAATGACAGTGGATTGGCAGAGATCAACGAAGGAGAGACTACTGAGTAGATAGTACATGGGAGTGTGCAGGTGAGAACTCAGCCCAATCAGTGTGATCATGCCCAGATTCCCCACCACTGTGAACACATAAACTCCTAGGAAGAGGAGGAAGAGGGGCAGCTGGAGCTCTGGTTTGTCTGTTAATCCAGCCAGGATGAATTCGGTCATTATAGAATGATTTCCTTCTGCCATTTTTCTTCTGGGAATTCTAAGTAGAAAGAAAAAAGAAGTTTTGAAATAGATATTTATTGCCCAATCACTTTGTGTGCAACAAAGTTCAAGTCTTTTCAGATACTTGTCTCCATTTCTTTCCTGTTTCTTCAGTCAAGGACATAATATTACAGGAATATGTGATATGTAAATTAATATGAGAACTATCCCTATTTGTGTTCTTTGCTTTAAGATTTGATATTAATATCACCCAATCCCCGAATACCCCCCAAAATATTCTAATAATGAACAAAACAAAATAATACAACCAAAGTATTCACAAAAACCCATAATTAACTCAGTGATGTAGGACTAAAAGACTTTGCCCCTAAGATAATGAACAAGACAAGATGTCCACTCCTAGCATTGCTATTCACTATCATGCTAGATTTTTTGTAAGAGCAATTAGGCAAAAAATAAAATGAAAAGAATCCAGATTATACAGCAAGAATTATTATTCTTTCTATAAGTGACATAATATTCAATGTGAAAAATTGCTTAGAATCTGCATAAAGGACCTATAAAATTAATTAAAATTCTAGCATGGTGGTAGCATATAGGACCAACATAAAAACTCAATTATATTTCTCCAAACTTTAATTAAACAATGAAATATGAATTTGCAATAACATAAAAAGTAAGAAAATATTTTATGGAAGGCATTGCACTTAAAATTACTATATAGTGTTAAATGGAATTAAAACCATTCATAAAAGGAAAAACATTTCATGTTCATGAATCAAAAGACAACCTAGCCAGGCATGGTGGCACTTGCCTGTAATCCCAGTAACTCAGGAGACTGAAGCAGTAAGATTGTAAAATCGAAGCCAGCCTCAGCAACTTAGTGAGGCCTTAAGCAACTTAGTAAGACCCTGTCTCAAAATAAAAAGTAAAATGGGCTGGGATGTAGCTCAGTGATTAAGTGCCCTTGGGTTCAATCTCACAGTACAAAAAAACAAAACAGACAACCTTGAGTAAATGGTAAAAATTCCTCAATTTATCTACAAATTCAGCGCAATTCTTATCAAATACCAGTACTATTTTTCTCAGATCTGGACAGGCTGATCCATATGTAAATGCAAAGAACCAGGTAATCAAAGAAAACCAAAATAGATGAATTAGATGAATTAATTTAAAGGTCCTACACTTTCTCATCAGAAAAATTGCTACAAAGTTACAGTAATCAAGGCAGTGTAAATATAGGTATATACACAGATATAGAAATATAATAATCAATGGAAAATAGAATTGAAAATACAGAAATAAATTCTCATCTCTGATGAATGAATTGTTCTATAGTTTTTGTGGCAAATCAATATGTCAAGAACAATTTTATCAACAAATGTTGATGGCAAAATGTAGTAGATACATGTAGAAGAATCAATTTGAATTTCCTTCTTATACCATACACAAAAGTGAACTCAAACAGGCCATAGAACTAAATGTAAGAAATATAATAATACTAAAAAAAGAGTTACCTGGGCATCACAAAAGTTAAAATGTTTTTTCCTTAAAAATGCCACTCAGAGGGCTGGGGTTGTAGCTCAGCGGTAGAGCGCTTGCCTCGCATGCGTGAGGCCCTGGGTTCGATCCTCAGCACCACATACAAAGCAATAAAATAAAGACATTGTGTCCATCAACAACTAAAAAAAATTAAAAAAAAAATGCCACTCAGAAAGTGAAAAGAGAACACTGCATTGATTAAAAAAAATTCAAATAACATCACTAACTAATCAATTGTATTCGGGTTAGATAAAGAAATCTTACAATTCAAAAACTAAAATGACAAACAGCTCAAATGAAAATAGGTTATAAGATTTGAGTAAACACTAATTGAGATACAAAAATGACAAATAATCACCTGAAAATATGTTCATCATCATTTATTATTCAGGGAATTCAAGACAAAACCACAGGGACATAAAATTTCAACCCATTAGGACGGTTTGACAAGACCAGGGAAAAAATATGACCTCTCATCCATTGCTGGTGGGACTGCACAATGGCACACACTCTTGGGAAAAGAGTTTCCAAATTATGAAATAGAGTTACCTTTTTGCATGGCAATTTCAATGTTGAGCACATACTTACAGATTGTAGACATATAACCACAAAAACTTTACTCATAAAAGCCAAAAGTCCATTAATGAATGGACAGGCAAATTGTAAAAGAACCATACACTGGAACATTATTCTGTAATAAAACAAATAAGTGCTGAGATGTGCCATGTCATGAGTGGACCTGAAACAAGTTATGTGGAAGAAACCAGACACGAAAGGCCTTATGTAGTGTGATCCCAATTACAGCAAGTGTCCAGAATAGGCCAATTTCTAGGACACAGAGTAGTTTAGTGTTTGCCAGAGGCTGTGGGAAGGGAGTTTCTGGGATGGGAATACTGATGGGTACTGGGCTATATTTGGGGTTTGATGAGAGTATTCTGCAAATGGAACATGGTGGTGATTGTACAGCTATCTGGACATATTAAAAATCACTGAAATACACAGTTGAAAATGGTAACTTTTATAATATGTCAGTGGTATTTCAATAAGTGCATTATAAAAATTATAACCACAACAAAAGAGTAACGACACCATGCTGACAACACAAAGCATCCCATCACAACCTACTCATTCTTCCTCATCCTGTTAGCTCTCCCCATCTAGATTATGCCTGGTGTATGTCTCTGGACTTAGGCCAAGTATGCCCATTATGTTTTTCCTCCAAGCAATGTAGCACTTTTCTCTACCCCAACAAACAAATGAAAATATGCTATAATGGCTAAGAAATGATATATTTCCCTATCATAAATTTTTTCTTTCTAATACATAGACAAGAAAAGCCTAGCACTTTCTAGCTATTGACTATTAAGTTTTAAACACAAAGCAGATACATAGTTAATTTAACATGTTCCTTCTGTGTCATTTATTAGAGAAAAAAAACAAGTACAAAATAATAAGAACAAATATAATAGAAGAAAATGGACTAATGTAATAATTGAAGACATTGTATGAAATATCCAGCAGATTTAAGTGAGGTACCAGCAATTTGCTTCTTGATGTCTCCACTTTTCTGATTCATTAGTGAGCCACCTCCTCAGAGGACAGCCATCTCCAATTCTGGGCCAGTTCTGTACTAAAGACGTTGAAGAACATCTGAAGTAGAAAACTGTAAGTTTCCTGCTTATATTTTATAAAACCCCACTTATTTTAATACCTGCACTGATTTTACCTCTATTTATGAAGTGGTGTTTTGAGAGTGGGTTAGTTATCACAGTTGCAAGTTCCTATATTCAGCCTCTTCCCTCTCTCTCCTGAGTGTGTTCTTTTGTCCTTGATCATTCTACCATGGGATAATGCAGCATAAAGACCCTCACCAAAGTGACTCCCCAATCTTGTACTTCCCACAACTTGAGCTAAATAAATTTTGATCATTATCCATTACACAGTCTATGGTATTCTGCTATAATAGCATGAATATGGAAGACATATCCTTCCATAATTCCAACTTCCACATTTTCCAGCTGACTGCTTTTGTGTGTTCCTGGCTTCTCACAAGGCAGTCCCACTAAACACTAACCCTCATCACAGCAGCAACATTACTGTTTCATAATAACTTTGACTGCAGGTGTGAGTCTCTGACTTATCCCAGTTTGCCCCTGAAGTCTGACTCTGACAAACGCCCCTCCCTCCTACTGCTGCCTGTCCTGTTCTGCTGATAATGTAGGTATGTTTGAAAGCCTTGGACCTTTGTGAGGAATTCCCAAATAAACTGCCTTGCATGAATACTTTTAGCCTCCATTTGCCTGATTCATCTTAGAAATAAATGAACCAAAAGCAAAATATCAAAACAGCTTAAGGGAGAAGAGGTTTCACTGTTTCTTAACAGTTAATTGAGGTAGAATTGATATGCAAATAATTGTATATATTTAATGTATGTAATTTGATCTGTTTGGACATAGCCATGTGCTAATGACACCATCAACATAATCATGGTAATTAGCATATCTATCACTTCCCAAAATATTCTTATATCCCTTTGTATATTTTGGTTGTTTGTTTTTGTTTTTTATTGTTGCTGTTATTGTTGTGAAGTTTACCATCTTTGATTTGGAAATATAAAATACCATATTTTTAGCCAAAGATACCATACTGTATTGAGCATCGTTAGGACTTGCTCATTTAAAGTACTTGATGATTAATAACTATTAAAAAACTAGTTCCTGTTTCACCCACCTCTGAGCCCCAGGTTATCATTATTGTATCTCTGTTATAAGTGAATAACCTGGCATAAGTGAAATCATGCAATATTTGTTCTTTTATAATTGACTTATTTCACTTAGCATAGCATGCATCAAGTTTATGCATGATGAATCAAAGGGCAAGAATCCTTGGGGGAAGAAAATGACTTTGAATTCTAATAAAAAAAAAGCAGTGATGATTCAGATTCATCAAAAAACTCCTCAAATATATGCATAATTTGTGATTCATTAGATTTTTACTAAATTTATAAAATAAAATAATAATACTCCTGGTTATTCTGATTTTTTTTAACTGATAAATCTGTCTCCTAGTCATTTTATGGATATGATACAGTTATGTGGTAGAGGTCAAAATAGAGACAAATGTTATTCTACTCAGGTGAACTCAGAGAACATACGAAGACTAATCTTTTTATTGGGAATTGAACTCCGGGGAACATGACCACCAAGCCACATCCCCAGCCCTATTTTCTATTTTAGAGACAGGGTCTCACTGAGTTGTTAGGTGCCTTGCTTTTACTGAGGCTGATTTTGAACTCATGATCCTCCTGCCTCAGCTTTCCAAGCCACTGGGATTATAGGTGTGCTCCACCATGCCCAGCACAAAGCCTAATATTAAAGTGAGAAATCTTTGGTTACTATTCCATAGGATTTTTAGCATAGTCTTGAGAAAAGCATTTTTTCAATAACTTGTGTGGCACCACAAAAAATCACTGTGGAACCTATACCAAATGGTAAACAAGATTTATTAGGTAGTAGTGATTTCAGAAGATACTGCTGGGATTTTTACTTTTAGTAAAACAAATTTAGCAGTGAGAAGCAAAAGTTTTTTTGTGACCATTCAGGATGAAGAAATGAGTAATGCACAATGACTATCTTTCAGAATTTGCATTCAAAAGAGGGAAGAGGGGCAGAATAGACACTGATGACAATGAGGATTGAGCATGTCCCATAGAAACACAGTTATTGCAGTGCTAGCCCAGAATGGCATCAAGGAAGGCTTTTTAAGCATAATCTGAATATGGGAATGTATTGTAAATGGGAATGTATTGAATTTTAAGCATAATCTGAATATGGGAATGTAATGTAATATGGGAATGTATTGTAATCTGCACAATATTTAAAGTTGAGAAGCCTAACAGTTTTTCCTTTTCAAAATATCCAGAACAAATGTTAAAAATACCAATAATTCCAAAGCGTTTATTAAAAGTAACAGAGTACCCCAAAAGAGGGAAGTGATAGACACAAGATTACTACATGCAGTGAGCCATGCTTAAATTGGGGTATTTTATTTTATGATGGTGTTTAATAAATTAAATTATCCAGAAATATTCAAGATTTAGATGAAGATAATTAAACCTAGCATCCACATGATTAGTAACAAAAATTAGGATCAGACTCAACCAATGAGAGGGCAGACCTACAATCAATGAGATACACTTTGTCTTAACATCCAAATCCTCCAGCCACTGAATACACTTGGAAGCAGGATGGGTTGGATCATGTAAAAGATCATTCTCTGCCTTCCAATATGATGCAGAAGAGATTAGTAATCTGTTGGAAATCACTGTAATATTATGAGGAGGCTCAACCTCATGAAGGTCCTTCAACCTGAGACGGAAAGTTACAAGGATGGTTGGAATTCAGGTACTCACTATTTTTCTTTTTGGAAACGTGGGTCCAGGTCACATGTCAGCTTAAGACCAAATGCCTCTGAGGGAAATAGCCCTTGATGATGGAGGACGTTTGAAACGGACTCCTGTGCTTATTTACTTAGGGGATCACAATGCAGATCTGTTTCTGAGTAGTTTACTTCATATGATAATCAAATGCCATGATTCCCTCTTCTAGCTTCCTCATAATTCTACCCATGACATTAACAAAATGATGTCATTTTTATCTAGAGATTTGATACATAAGAGATATCATAACAATATGTAAGTGGAAGCTCCCTCAAGATTTATTTTACCAGGGATGAGCTGCTGGGATGTAAGAGCAATTACAATTTCCTTTTCTGATCTTTTATATGAAACTCCTGTTAGCTCCCTTGTGTGTAATAGTCTCTCTGGGTTGAAGGAATAGCAATGATTAGGTTAAGGCCTAGAAATTAAAGCCTCATAGATATGGTTCTAGGAGGTCTTGACAACAACTCCTATCTTAACACAATTTCTGAAATATTTAAAATAATGATTTCAAATCTGTTTACTCAAGCCTTGGAGAAATAGCTAATCAGTTATAATTATTAGTGAACATTGTTCTGTATGAATCTGTGTCATTTTGAAGGCACGTTATGAAATACCTTAGTGAAGGGTTGAGAATGAAAGGTGTTGACCTAAGCAATTTAGGAAATAAGTAGAAATAATAAGATTAGAGACAAAATAAACTATGTAATTGCTGTGCTCTAATTGACAAAGTTGTCAATAAAGGGTATTATGGTTTGGATGTGAGATGTCCCCCAAAAATTAATGTGTGAGATAATGCAGGAATGTTCAGAGGTGAATGATTAGACACGGGAGTTCTAGTCTACTCAGTGGATGAGTCTATTGATTGATTAATAATTTGAAAGGACTACTGTACAGGGCAGTGATTATAGGCAGGAGGGTGTGGTTGGAGGAAATATGTCACTGAAGGCATGACTGTTCCTGGCTGCCATGAACCTGTTAGGTAGGAGTTCAGAGACACCAGGATACAATGCCCTGAGGCAGGGTACAAGACAAATGCCAGCTAGCATGCCAGGCAGATAGATGAGTCATTCCCTGTTTACAATATGTCCCATTAACACAATGGGGGTAAAGGGAGCAGTATTATAGTCAGGTTTTATATGGTAAACAATGGGAGCATGTGAGGCAAGTTCTTCAAACAGGTCCAATAGGGAAGAGAACACCCCACAACTCAGGATATAAGACAAGAATTCCCCGACATGGGGCCTTGAGCCTCTTTCTCTTGCTCAGCCCACTCTACTCTATCTTACAGAGTGTTACTTTCACCTTCACCTTCAATGAATTTGTGTTTTGCCTGGTACTTTTGCATGTCTTTCTCAATTCTTCATTCACAATGCCAAGAACCTGGACCCCAAATGAACACTGCACTGGTAACAAACTTAAGAGCTGTCCTCCTCCACATCCTTATACCATGGTGTTCTGCCTCACCTTGGGTCCATAGCTATGAAGTCTGATGATGAAATGCAGAACTTCTAAAACCTTTTCCTCCACTAGGTTGTTCTCTCTTGGTATTTTGATTTGGTCACAGTGGCACAAAGCTGATGACTAAAGTGGTACCCCAGAAGGGTACCATTTGACAATTATGAAGGAAGTATAAGTGCATACTAGGAATGAACAAAGAAACAATTGTTCAGGGAATAATGATAAGCAGGTTTCATAAAATGAAAGGTTACATTTGAGTGATGGGAGATTTCTATGACTATGTTTCCTCTGGTGTAAAATTTAAGTTATTCTTTCGTTCTATTTTATACTTCTCTACTTACAGAAATCTTAAAATCACTCAGTAAAATGCTTTGTAATAAACCACTAAAATGAGACTGGGGTTGAAGTGATATGGGACATGGTAAGTTATGGCCCACACCTTTATGGAGGTCAGTGAGAAGATCAGAGAAAAACAGCTCAGAAAAAAGTAAATGATGTAAGTTTGTGTGCAAATAAATCAGAATGTGAATGATACTCCAAGCAAGCATTCATTATATAATTTAGAAATCAGAGAAGGGTATATGGAGGAGGCTAATATCAACTACAAATAGAAATGGAACTTTATGTGTGGAGTTAAAGAATTGAGTAGAACACAGAAAGGAGTGGTGTGTATAGTTGGGCAATTCTAAAAAGAATGAAGTATTTTTCTTCAAATACTTAGTAAAAGATGATATCAGACAGGCTGGGCTTTGATGGAAATGAAATTACATCATACTTTAAAATTTATGTGGATTGGTTTAGACATGAAATTTATTGGCTTCTTTTCTTCTTTTCACCTTTATTGAGTATAATTGATATACAAGAAGAAAAATAAATAAATCCCTGAAGATTTGATGTGTAAGTACAATTTTATAAATTTGAATATACTCATGCAGAGATGATTCCATCACAACTCTCAAGTTAATAAACGTATCCATCTCCTCCAAAAGATTCCTTGTGTCCCTTTACTTGTTTTGGTAGATGTGTGTATATTGACACACACACATGTGTAGTGTGTGGTAAGATCACTTAATCTGAGAGCTACTGTTTTACATTTTGAAGGGCTCTGTGGTGTGTTGTTAACAGCAGGCACTATATTATACAGCAGATATCTAGAATTTATTCATCTTGTATAACTATAAGTTTTTTACCCATTGAAAAATTTCCATTTCCCATCAGCATCTGGGAAGGACCATTCTACTTTCTGTTTCTATAAGATTGATTATTTTACATACTTTATTATGAATGGAACGGTACAGTGTTTGTCTTTTTGTGGCAGACTTATTTCCCTTAACATAGTGTCTTCCAGACCTACTCATGTTGTCATAAATGGTAGGGAATTTTCCTTTTCTTTAATAATGAATACTATAGTAAGGTATGTATGTACCAAAGATTTTGTATCCACTCATTTATTGCCACCTATTTGGGTTGTTTCCCTTTCTTGGCTGTGGAGAATAATGCTGCAATGAACACAGGACTGTAGGTCTCCCTTTGAGATCCTGATCTCAATTCCTTTGGAAATGTATCTAGCAGTGGTATTGCTGGATCATTTGGTCACTTATTTTTATTATCAGAAAATAATAGCAAGTTCTCAGTGTGTGTCTCAGAGTTAGATGTTATCAGAGAAGCAAACATGGCTTAGATGTAAGTCTTGACATCAAGGTGCATTCTCTCCAAGGGAAAGCAGATGTGTTCTTGTTTTTGTAGGGGTTTCTAGTCCTGTCTTCTCTGTTTCCTGTTCAATGCTTCAGTTATTTTCTACTAACACTTAACTCTATTTTTGGATGTGTTAGTTAATCAATATTGAGTCTCTAAAGTCAATGTCTTCAGAGAACCATGGTGAGAATGTATGCATATAACTAAATATTTGAACTGTGTATTTTCAATATAATGATTGTTGATTTTAAAAAATCAGGGATGAATTAGACAGAAGCATATTTTTGAGTAAATAAATCTGTGTGGGTATAACAGTGGTCCCTTTACCTTATGAATATAGCCCTCATTGCTCTAAGGTTTATTTTTTTAAAAAATGTTTTTTCTATCTTCTCCCCTCTCCCCCTCCCTAACAAGATTAGGGAGATAGTGTTATCTTTTCTTCCCCTAATTAACTGCCCTTGAACACACCCACTATGCCCCCTGTCCTTCCAGATCAAGAGTCACAGCCTTTGGGACAGGAGTCTCCTGTGTTTCTCCTTTGCTACCAAAGCAATAAACCTTCCTTTTCCTTTTTATCAAAACTGTGTCCTCATTATTAAATTGGCATTGATTGGCATTGGGGACAGGAAATGAGCTTTTGGTTCATGGGGACATGTTTACAAACACACTGTAAAGATACTATTGCAGGTTTTGGATTCAAAGACCCACTTTCTTTTAATGGTTTTTCACTCTGAGTGAGAAGACACATGAAAAGTAGCTCTCTAAGCGATTTCAAAAAACAAACAACAATATAAAGTCATGATCTCTATTGTTTTCAATATTTTTTCCATTGTGTTCAAGATTTTAGAAAATTTGTTGCTGAAAGCTTAGTCCTTGTTAAGGATGCCAATCCACCAAGGACATGGTTTTGAGAAAAAGAAAAAAAAAGATTTATTGCTCTGTTAGCAAAGGAGAAATACAGGGGACTCCTGTCTCACAGGCTGTGATTCTGCCCACCAGGAGGAACAGGGGGATTTTAAAGGAATTTTTCAAGGGTTGTATTCTAGGTGTGTTCTGGTAGGGGGTCCCAAGGGCACCCAGATGGCTTGTTAGGATTCATTTGTTAATTTGGGAGATCCTCAGGGGGCATCTCCTTCGTAGTGTGGGTGTTAACTAGGGGAAGAAAACAATGTTTCCCTAATCTTGTTAGGGATGGGGAGAGAGGAGAAGAGAGGAAAACAAAACAAAACAAATCTGTTTTTTTAAAAATAAGCTTCAGAATAAGGAGGGCTATATTTTAAAGGTGAAGTGGACCACTATTACAAATTGGAAGAACAAGCAATTGAATTATATTTCAAGGACAGTAATAAACAGGTCTAGTGAATAACAATATAAATCCACTTTTTGGAAAGCTTGAGAAGTTTATAGTTGGTGATTTAGTTTCATCTTTGCCTAGAGAGAGTGGGCTGGCTGGTGGCCTCTTATTTTGTGCTTCTAAGGCTTTTCCTCACATTTTTCAAATGGGGAGCTTTCTATTAACCCACCCCCAAGGTCGTAGCCACATCCAGTCTTAGCTCTACTATTTCCTTGGGATCAAAACAGTCTATTTCATGAGAACCTCAACTCATATTCAAGGTCTATTGCAGGAAGCAAACTACATTGCTATGTCCTCAACTCTCAGGTGAGCAGGAACTGTGAGATAGATAATTATGTTGTGTTGTCTCTCTTGGCTTCTTAGAGAATGCTGAGTGAGATCTTCATTAGCAAAAAATAATTCTGAATCTTTACTAATAACAAGCCCATTGTATTTTAATTCTCTCAGGGTGTATGTTCAAGTCAGGAAAAAGAGTATTTACCTTAATTCTAAATTAGTCTCAGTATCTAAAATTATGCAGTAATGTATTTATTTTCACTCCTTTTCTGTTCTTAGACTAAAAGTAGTTTCATTTGTAGACATCTGATTTCTACACTCAGAATAATCCCCAGTGCATTCATCTTGTGATAACAGATTCACTCTCTGTACCTCTTGGACCACTTGCTTCCTTGCTATGGATTGAAATGGAGACTGAGTCACTCTCTGTTATTTCCTGTTTTAATTGGGTGGTCACCAGCTGGAGTAGACAAGCATTTGTCTTCCATATCAATTTTAGACCACAGGCTGCCTTCTGCTGCCCTCTGCCTACTGGGGAAGTGTATTCAGAAATAGGCCCATTTTACGAGGAAAGAAGAAAAGATAGTCCTGTTATGACACAAATAATTCATATAGTCATGTACCACATAGTAATGTTTTAGCCAACAATGGACTGGATCCCATAAGGTCATGATATTTGGTGATATCATAGCCATCTAAGTTTGTCGAGTACATTCTATGATGCTTAAGTGTAGGCTGTCAGTTATCTATTTCCTCCCATTTATATGGGCCTTTTGCATTTAAATAAGTACATGTTCAGATACTATATAATTTCAGTGAATTCCTGTGAAGATATTGTGTGACTTAAAATTTCTGTTTCATAAATGAAGAAAACAATGTTCAGTGAAATTATGTTTTCTTTACAACTAGGTTTGGATTTATAATCTGTGGCAAGTATTTTATTAAAAACTCTATTTCTTTAATAGATATAGGTCTAGTCACGCTGCTTATTTCTTCTTGAGTAAATTTTGGTTATTTATGAAAATTCATTTTCTTTCATAAACATTATCATGAGTCTAGGCCTGCCTTCTGTGGGGTCATACACCTTAATGTCAAATTAATTTTGGAAGCAGCTGCATTGATTTTTGGATTGGTCCCACGTGTGGGCCAACTTGTGTATTAGGAACTTGGAAAGCTGACACCTGGTTCTGTTATGTAAACGTTTCATACACTGCTTATGAACAGGTCCATGCATATGCAGCATTGAGGCAAGCCCAGAGGCTCCTATAGAAACTTCATGAGGCTGATTCTTTAGCCTCTGTATATTAGTAGAGAACTACACTTTAATATATCAATCATTGCCAGCGCCCGCGCCAGCACAAAGGGAAACTGAGTCAGGCGAGGGAGCCGCGGATGAAAATCACTCACACACACACACACAGAACAAGGCAAGAGACTCTTTATTGAGCTCACACACACACACACAGCATAGCACAGCACAGCAAGAGAGAGACTCTCTTTTGAGCTCAGGTCCCTCTTTATATATCCTAAGAGGCCCTTTGTCCTCCAAGGGCTATGGGGTGCATAGGGTGTGACTATTCTATTAGCATCCGCTACAGGGTGCATAGGGTGTGACTATTCTATTAGCATCCGGTGACTATGCTATTAGCATCTTGTGGCTACTCACAGGAATGTGGAACTTGTTACAAGATGGAACAATGGCCAAAGCCATATGATTGACAAACCTGATATTTGTTGCATATTATGTACTGTGGATGCGCCCAGGCCAGCTCTCTCTCACAAATCATAACTTAATGAAGCTTAGGGAAAAAGAAAGGAGTCCAGATATAAAACACAAAAGGATATCACTTACATGTCACTTCTAAAAAATGTCATATACACAGAAACAAGGTAGAAAGGAAATTATCAGGGGTGGGGAAGTGGAGAGATGTAGGTCAAAGGTACAAGTTGTATTTATGTAGGATGACTGAAACAAAAGATCTATTGTGCACCATGGTGACCATGGTTAGTAATAGTGTATTGTACACAGGAAACTTGCCAAGAGAACAGTTTTAGACCCTTCCATCATACATACATATATGAAGCAAGTACAAATATATATACATATGTTAACTTGCTTGGCTTTTAATAATTATTTGCCATGTATATTAGAATATCATGTTGTCCACTTGAAATATATACAATTAAAAATTCATGGTGTATAAAATAAAATATTTTTAAACAAAAAATATAAAGATTTTCTGAATATTCTCCATAATCAATGCAATGTACAATTAACATAAGGGTAGATCGATGAAGTAAGAGAAAAATCCAATATAGACTATTTATAATTTTTAATATTTTAGAATATACACATTATATCTTCATATCCATTGTTTAAAGTGTGTGTAATTTATCTTCATTCAATTGTGGAGTCCCTTCAGTATACATGGATATACATATGTGAAAATAAGAAACACAGCTTCTGCTGACAAGCAGTTTAGTGAGTCCAATATAATATAATATGTAATGTTATGGAATTTTACTATCTAAAATTAGAACACAAAAGAAGCATAGTGTCTTCATATGAGAACCAGATCTGCCATTCTACAGGGGAATTCTGACTGGTAAAAAACGGAGCTAATTGCATTCCAGAGTGGGCACAGTATATACAAAGGCAATGAAGTTTGATAGTTTGTTTTGCAAAATGACAAGTAACTTGGTGATTTTGGAGTACAATGGCTAATGGGGGAAAAAATAGGAAAATGAAGTTGAGAATGTAAATATAGCAAATTGTAAAAATCATTGTATTTTATATTTAAAAGTTTATGTATTACTCTAGGCTTAATGGGTAGATACAGGTGATTTTAAAGCATTGCTGTAACATCATCAGATAATTTCACATAACAGATAAAAGTGGACTTTTTGAAATATTAAATTTTATTCTTTAGGCTTATTATTATATAATGACCTTTTTGTCAGATGATAATCATTATTCTGTTCATTGTAATTAAAAAATACATATTGGAGAAATGCTTGTAACCAAACTAATTGGCTATAACTTTGTAATATCATTGTTCAATATTTCAGTTGTTTTCAATTTTTTTCAAATCTTTTAAGGAATATAATAAGGAACATCTTTGTGTACAAATTTTTATGAAGAGATTGTCATCTCTTCCAAATTATCATGAAGATGATAAAACAAATTTTCTCCCCTATTCTGGTCCCTCCAAATACAAACAGTACAATGATGCCTGAAGTCAGGGAGAACTGTACATTTCACATGTTAATATTGGAGATGTTTCTCCATCCACTTAGGAGCAGTGGAGCACAGTTTGCAGAATACAGATGCTGTGCAGATTCCCAATTGAAGCAATCTATTGTTGAGGATTACTGACTTAAGTGGCATCACAAATCTATTATTTATATAAAATAATAAAACCAGAATGAATGTTATAACAGAATAGCTAATGTTCAGAGTTTCAAGAATTTACATAGAGTTTTTTACAGAGAAAAGGAGATTACAGAAAAGAATATCAACTCTTAGCTTGGAGCATCAGGGAAGAGTTTATAAAGAAATAGTGTTTAGACTATGTTCTGAAAGAAGTATTAGCTGGATTTATAGATGTGGATGAAATGGATATACAGAGCAGTAGGAACAACAAGACCAACACTGAGAGTCACCAAAGGCAGGACATATATGTGAAAAAGCCACCGAATTTAGGACCTATGAACCAGAACAATGTGCGCAATATGGCCAAACATGGCAGCAGAGTAGTTTAAGTTAAATATTCCATAGATATCTGTGAGGTCCATTTGATTTATTAGCATTGTTTAAGCCAAAAGTGTTCTGTTGTTTCTATTCCTGATTGTTGTCTCTTGTTGAGAGGGTTGTGTTGAAATCATCAATTTTTTATTGTATTAGGATCTATCTGGGATTTAAAGAAGTACTTGCTTTACATAATTAGGTACACTGATATATGTGTCATAAATATTTACTATCATTATATCTTCTTGTTGAATTTTTCCTGTGACAAATTGTAGTGGTCGTCTTTGTCTCTTCTGATTATTTTTGTTTGAAATCTGCTTTGTCAGAAAAGAATAGCCACTCCTGTTTGTTTTCCAACTCCATATATGTGGAATATCTTTTTCCATTGTTTTCCCTTCAATAAGTGGATATCTTTGTCTTCAAGATGAGTATCTTGCAAACCATACATGGTTAGATATTGCTTTTTAATACAATCTGTCAGTCTTTAAATTGGAGAATGAAGACTATTTTCCTTCACAGTTTCCATGGAGAGATAGTTATAATTTCCAAGCATTCTGGTTTCTTTCATAGATATAACTTCTCATTTTTCATTTGCTTAATTGCCTTTCTGGGAAACTTCATGTATTTGAGAGCTCTGGAGTTTATTTTTGAGTTCTGTTGACATAGTATATCTTTACATATTTTCTGTAGTGCATGTTTAGTTGTCATGAATTCTTTTAGTTTATCCTTATTTGACAAATTTTTATTTCTTCTTTAATATTGAATGAAATCTTTGCTGAATATACCAACCTTGGCTGACAATTATTTTCTTCTTGGCTTATCTCATTTCAAGACCCCCGACTTACACAGTTTGAAATAACAAGTTGTGAGTGAGTCTAAATTGATCTCTAAATGTGATCTTATATATTTCTCATGCAGCTTTTAATACTCTAGCCATATTCTCCCCATTAGTCATTTTGGTTATGATATGTACTGGAAATATTTTTGTCTTTTTTTTTTTTTTTTTTTTCAAACTTGTCCATTTGGTGTTCTCTATGCTTTCTTGCATGTGGCTATCCAACTCATATCAAACATTTGGAAAATCATCTGCTGTTATTTCATGGAAAAGCTTCTTAATGCCATTAGGATGTGTTTCTATAGCCTCTTTTATCATGATGACTCTGAAGTTTGGTCTCTTAATGTTGTCTTGAGTTCTTATATATTCTAATCATGGTCTTTTTCTTTTTTGCCTTTAACTGTTTACTGAATATTTCAGCTAAAATATCCTGTCATCTAGGCCTGATTTTTTCCTACATTATCTAGTCTGTTGGTGATAATTTCAATTGAATTCCCTATTTGATTTCTTATACCTTTCATTTTCAGGAGGTCTAATTGGTTTATTTTCAGAATCTCCCTCTTTATTGATTCGTTTCTTTATCTCCTTTTTTTGCCCTCCTAATTTCTTAATTCTTTCTTTTTAGTTCTTTGATCCTCTTAATGATCAATTTCTTAAAGTATTTCTCTGAAATTTCTTCCCCTTCCACTTCTTTGTTTTCCTTTGTTGAGGATTATAACTTTGGGAGGAGTCTTGCTGCCTGATACCTCAATGCTTCTCAGTTTTTCACTGAAGAACTGTTGGTTTAATTCACTCTTGTAGAGCTGCTGTAACAGTGGCTTTTCTTGAGCCATCATTTTCGAATCTTTCTCTGATACTGATATAGTAGTAGATGTCCAAGTGTACGAACTGATGTCCTCCAGTAGGCATTTCTACTTGGGGTCTAGTCATTGGTTTGGGAATTTTTTCTAATGTATTCTATGTGCTAAAGAATTGTTGAAGCTTGAGTGGGGTTAGTTTGTGTGTGGAAGAAGGTTCTCTGTCAATTTGTTGAATCATGTGTATAGTTCAGCCACATAGTTTCTACCCTGTGAATTTGTAGTGTACAAGTTGCTTCCCAGACACTATCAGAGAAAAAGGAAACAGACAATAGCAACAATAGTAGTAATCAATATATAGTCTTAGAATAAACCTCTTTTAAGAACTATAGCATGTATACAATTAGTTACCACAGAAAGAGGAATAGTGATGTCAGTGGACCCAAGAATTTGGGGGTAATTTTCTGTTTTTTAGTTATTCATATTTTTATTTTTTTAATTTTTACAGAATTTTGGATTATTCATGAAATTTTCAAATTTATTTTCATTAAATTCTTGATGAAATTATATAATGTAATTAAATGTTTAAAAATATTTAGAGATTTTATGTTTTTAGTCTTGTTTATTTTTGTCTTCTCTATTTCAAAAACATTACAAAAGTTCTTGGGGCCTCTTAAAGATGTCCTCCCTCTGAGAGGTTTTACTCTGCTTCTGATGGGTCACTACACTGGGAACAGACATTCTTGATAGAATTAGAGTCTAATAAACTTCAGTCATGATAATTCTCCTCTACTTCTCAGTGTAGACCAGGAATCTATCCAAGACCTCAGATGTGGGACACCTCTACTTCACAGCCCCATTTGCTGTTTTTCCTTTTACCTCAGTGAAGGAGCTCATGTTTCATTCTCTCATTTTATACCTGACACTTCCTTCAAAGGGTAAATGGACACAAGATATCGAGCTCATAGTTCTTGACTCACAGCTTCTTACTGTCTTTAGAGACAGTTGATTCAATTGCTTCGGATTTTTTTAACTATCAAAAACATTGTGTATAGCTTCCATAGTTCTCTACTAGCTTGAAACAACTCACTCTACCCTTTCTGTGAGCAGAGCTCATATAAAGTGTTTTACTTGAAGTCCTATATTTAAGTGCTAAACAGTAACAAACAATATACTAAAGTCATAATTTCAGTGCTAATTCCTCTATTTGGAAATGTTTGGAACTAGTAATTAACCTGTCCAAGTAAAGTTTCCTTACCTGAAAATGTTGACACTAATTGTAATTACTGTGTAGGTTTACTGAGTTAAAATAATAAATCTAAGCAAACATCAGGAATTATACTTGATACAACGTAAGTACTGCATAAATTTTTGCTATTAGTGTAATTATTATTTTTATAATCATCCACATGAAACTATTTAGTGAGCTCAGGCATATACTGAACCAATAATAAAAACATTTAATTTTGGTTTTATACATAAACCCTTATAAAAATATTCACATATATATTTTATTACACAAGCTACAGTTCAAAGATCATGAAATTTAAATGTGGTGTATCAAGATGGGACAGTCTGTGGTCTTTAGGGAGAATGACCATAATTAGGCTGTTGGTCTTTATTCTCCCAAGTTAAAAGCATGAATAATAATATTGATGTCACTAGTCTTGAGGATGATAACTTATACTAGCCCAAATCTAATGAGCCTGATATATAAGATTAAATTAGAGTATATTAATTTACAGTGAAAATTCTTTCTTTCCAGCCTTCTAAAATTGCTTATAGTAGTATTAACAAGGTATTCTCTGTTTATAGCCAGTTCTATTTTGGAAAGCAAATTGTGGTTAACAATCTATTTGGTGGACATAGACTAGGTCAAAATGAGGACCTCCTATTTAGAAGAGCAGGAGGCATACTTCTGTGCCTTAAGAATGGCCTTGCCAAAATTGTCAGGCATGCGGTAGTGGCGGTTTCTATCCTCAGTAATAAACCTAGTGAATCTTGTCATCTGACGACTGCTCCAGTAACATCTCTATAATTTAATGGGGATGTGATCTTGTGCAGATTTCTTAAATTCCCTGAGTCCAACTTCCTTGTATGCAAAATTAAACAGAAGTCTGTCTTGGAGAAGAGTTGTGTTAATTAAATTATATCATTGATTTAAGTTGTTCATAATGGATCCAAAAACAGGCAATCTGCTAAATGGTTGCTATTACATTTTTG
Organism: Geosciurus inauris; assembly: GCA_004024805.1. Taxonomy (NCBI): domain Eukaryota; kingdom Metazoa; phylum Chordata; class Mammalia; order Rodentia; family Sciuridae; genus Geosciurus; species Geosciurus inauris. The sequence continues at coordinate 98,808 of PVHX01001763.1, forward strand.
GTTCAGAAAGTAAACTCTCTCATGTATTTTTGGCCATTCTGTGTAAATTTTATAATTCCACTCCTGAGTGCCTGTGTCTAAACTTCATCTTTCTACAATTGCAGATGTTTCTCATATAGTATTGGAGAATGTGCCTCCAAAATCTTAATAAAAGCCATTGCCCAGGTGTCAGGGGCACTTCAGAATTTATCACAGAAAAGGACATGATACAGTTCAAGGTGAAGGACAGGCTGTGTATACAGAGGTGGGCAATCCAGACAAATATGTGACAGGTTGTGTGCCACTGCTGCAATGGCAGGAGCTCAACTTGCTTCCAGCATGCATTTTCCCAAATCCCCAAGGCTTGTATGTATCCTTAGTTAGGTTGCTTTGGGCCTAGTAGAAAATGTGTTCACTGTGGTATCTGAAGAATAGCAGCAGGTACCTGTAACTAGAATCCCAGAGATGAGATCCTAAAAGATCCTTGTTGTATTTTGTGGTATTTAAGATGAGATATTAAGAAACTAAGAGGTTGGGATCTTCTGTTGAAGACTCTAGGGCTGTGTTCCAGGTTCTCTCTTAGTACTAAAACCTGTTATCTATGCAGAGGACACTAAGCAAATGAAAGAAATCTCATATGTCAAGTGGATGGGAGCAGTGGTGAACTGATATTCCATTATTAGTATATGAAAGGAGAAAAAGTCTCTGGTTCTATTTCTAAGTCCTTCTTTTCCATTTGGTGCCATCTCTTTTTCTAATTTCCTTCTGTAATGGTCTCTATTTCAGACAATTTTCTTTATTCACATTTATGTGGTTAAACATCTCAGCCTTAGCTTCATCTTATGTAAAGCAAGAGAAATATTGTCCACATATTGTGTCACATAGCATCTGATACATAATAAGCATTCTATAAATTGTGGCTATAATTCTCATGCTTATGTATTTATAATCATTCCCTTTTATTTGTTCCATCAGGCTCTGAGGCCCTGAAGCACTCTCTACAGCAATAGAGAGTATCTTTCTGAGCTGGAATTTGCCTCTTGGTGTGTGTGTTAATGGGCTTTCCCCAGAACTGACTATCATCTTTAGGGTCAGAAGTTAATTGTCTGCCCAATGCTAGGGATGCTGCCAGTGAGTTCCGGTTCTTTGTTTGCCTAGTCAGAGTAGCTATTAACCTTACAGTATCACTGAAGCTGGAACTTGTATTTGGATTTCAGCAATGGATTGTACATGCCATGTGTAACCAGCCCACAATCTTCTCCATGATTTTGGGCCTCTGGTTCCCTGGATTAACTTGCTACTTAGAAGTTACAATGAGCTGAGCTGGAGAGCTTCCCCAGTTCTCATAATTTTCCTGGTGATGTCTACTTTTCATCACTCTACTCCATTCTGTAGGCAGCTGAGGCTACAGAAGAAGTATTCCTCAAGTGCTCTTCAGGGAAAGAGTGTGAGAATAACCTGACATTTCTAATATACAACCCAAACTCCATACCAAGTGAGATATCAGCTTTCCTTTCTTGTCCTTTCCTTTCCTTTTCTTCTTCTCTGCTATCATTGCAAGTTAAATTCCTTTTGTTGATTCTTTTCCTGTGGATCAGTAAATTTTTGTTCTTTCTCTTTTCTCTTTTTCCTTCAAAGTGGTTGGAGAAAATGATCTTATGCAGCTAATTTACCTTCAAAAGGCAAATGGTTCTGGGATCTGAATGAAGAACTTACCAAGGTCGTGAGTGTGAATTTGAATGACATAGTTGCACATTCTGTAGAGTTGGGTTTAAAAAAAAAGAACAAGAAAACAGAAACAATCGAGTAATATAGTTTTGTTGGAGTGGGGTTGTTTTAATGAGAAGTGATGTGAATCAAGGTTCACCTGCGAAAAGAGAGCATTGATGTCACAGATGAGTCTTATTTCAAATAAGAGGTCGGAAGGTTTTCCTGGTTAAAGAAAAAGGACCTAGTGGGCTAGCTAGCTAGTTCGAGTTCATGTGAAATTGATGGGTTACAAATGAAAACACATATCCTCCTAGATTTCAATGACATACCCTGCCAGGCATGTTAGATGTAAAAGTAAAACTTAGCAAGCTATTAGTCTATGCTAGGCATTGTGCTAAGCATGCAAAAGGAATGAACTTATTTATTCCTCACATAAGTTAAATAATATATGTGCTATTAATGTTGCTGTTTATAGAGAAGAAACTGAAGTTATAGAAGTATAATTATGTGTCTGAACCAGTGAGTGGCAGAACTGGATTCAGTGCTACCAGGACTCTGTCATCAAAACCTCCAACAATGACATCATTATTAGTTATTCATAATTAAGTATGTGATCCAGGCATAAAAATGTTAATTGAAGTCAGGATAGATGATATGTGGACAGGAGCCACTTAGTCATTTTAACTGTTCAAATATGTCTATATGGGATGAACTAAATTCAGAATTTTAAATTAACTTCCTAAATCATCTATTACTGAGAAATTGTTAAGTATGTAACTAATGCCCAAACATGAAAGACAAATATCATTGTGAAAATGTGGAAGGTGAGTGAATAAACTTAGGATATTTCTATTTACACTGTCCATGCAGTATTCACTAGTTGCATATGGCCATTGAGCCTTTGAAATGTGCTTAATTCAAACTAGGGAAAACATTTTTAATTGAATGGAGGTGTGCTAAGTTGTGAAATTATACTAACTTCTAAGATTTTGAATAAAATATATGTTCTGTCATCAAAAATATTTTGATGTATATACAAAATATTTTTTGTAGTGAAGACTACATTTATGTATATCTATAAAACACCAATTAAGAAAAACAGTAAGTAAATAGAAGGAAGACCAATAGAGTTGAAGAAGAGGAGAAGAGGGAAGAATGAGGACAAAAGTAAACATTGGGGGCTGAAATGGAGCAAATTGTATCCCATGCATGTGTGATTTTTGTCAAGTGAATCTCACTGTTATATGTAACTACTATGTCTAAATAAAAACACTTTAAAAATAAATAAAAATAAGTAAAATAAGTTCAGTGATAGTATACTTGCTTAGCATGGATGAGGTCCTTGGTTAATACCAAGGTCTGCAAAAAACAATAAAAATAAAAACTTTTAAATAATAATAATCACTGAGAACTAACCACAAATGATTTTATATGCACATCACAGATCTAGAAAACCCAAAAAATATCAAGGAAGATTAAAAACAAGCAGACAAAACCTATTTATATGCCATGTCATGTTCAAATTACAAAAAAAAAAATAAGAAAAATATTCAGATAGATATGGAGGGAACAATTTACCTATAGAGGAGCACAGATAGGAATTAAAGCAGGGTTTTTTTTTGTTTTTGTGTTTTTTTAGAAATAATACTAGCAAAAGGACAGTGGAGTCAAATATTTAAGGACTGGGAAAAAAATGTGCAACAACCTAGAATTCTGTGGCACATGAAATTATCCTTCAAAAATAAGGAAGAAATAAAAATATTTTTAAAGAAAAAGAAAAATTGATGAGATTCCTGTCCATAGATATGCCTTTCAAAAAATGTTAAAAGTACTTCATCGAGAATACAAATGATGGATATCAGAAAATAGGATTTATATAAAGACATGAAAAGCAATAAGTTAAAAAGGTAGAATAAAAACATCTATACTACATATTCTTAATTGATCGAACAGATTATAATTTGTTCAAATTAATAGCATTGTGTTTAATTATCTGTATTTCTATATATGCTTCTGTATGATAGCAAGAGTAAACAATAAAAGAATTAAGATTATTGTGCTATTATAAAGTGGTTGCACTACCTATTAAGTGGCATAGTGTTACTGGAAAATGGACTTACGTTGCAAACTATAGAAAGACACTAAAAGATGTGTAGAAAAGTAGTCTAACAATACCTAAGTACTACCTGGTCAGAATAATAAGGGAATACTATTTTTAAAACTTCTAAAACCAAGGTAATGCAGATGTTACTAAATAAGGATAACGGGTAATTGTAGATCAGATAATTTTTATTCAGTGTAAAAACTTCCATTTAATAAACCAAAATAGGGGAAGTGAACACAAAATCTAGTTTGTAACAGTCTCTAAGTATGCGTTTTTGCCCTATTAATTGGCAGTGTACATACCTCATCCCAATTTAATTTTTCATTCCTCTTTAAACAGTCTAGAAAATGATACCCTTGAGAGAATGATTAAAGATTCATATGCAGGCAGTTTAAAGGACAAGTCAGGCAAGGACAAGAACTTTTGAGCAAAGCAATAAAGGACAACTTGCAAGAGCTTGTATCTTGCAGTCTGATCAAGAGAAGAGCCTCTACCTGTACGTCGATATTTGATCTTGGAAGACTGCAGAAAGAATGATCTACTAAGATTAGCATAAGGCAGAAAATTAGTCACTGCTGGATAAATTTGGTATTGTAAGGAAGTTCAGTGATGATATTCATTTGTGTGTGATCAGAGCACATGATAATCTCAGGGTTTTACTTATCATAAATCCAGTGGTCATGTTGTATGCATGAACATCAGTCACATCCTGTTGAGCATGAGGTTTTCCTTTCAATAAGATAAAATATCTTTTAATCTGTTCTCTCAGGATGGGGCTATTTTAGGTCTATACTTGACTTGGATTAGGAATTGTTTTCTAAAGGAGACTCTTTGCTTCCAAATTTACATATTTCCCCCATAACTTCCCATTTTCTAAGTAGATTAGCATGACTATGGTCCTGTGCATCTATAGTTTAACCCTAGAAAATATAAGAACTCTGAAGATCATCAGTCAGCATGGTAACATATAACAAATAGGGCAAAATTTCAATTCAGAGAGAAAGAATTATGATATAGTAGAATGAATCAGAACAAATAAATCAGACATATTGATTTTGTTCCAGCTTTATCTTATGTTTACTGAATGAACTCAGTAAATTGGAGAGAAAGGATCTAGGAGGTAAATAGGTCAGGGGAAACCCTTGAAGACAACCAGCCTAGGCCCATATATGAAGCTTACTAGATATAAAGTGTGTAGGCTGTGCTTGCTCAATATTTCCAACAAATGCAAGTGTCATGCCTAATCTGACATTCCCACTGTAAACTAATTTCACCTGCTATTTCTCTGCTTTAACATCTTGTTGTTAAAGGTGTTAACAGCTTACCCTACTGTTAAGTCTCCTTAGCTTTACATAGTGTTATTTACTTGTGAAATTCAATGTTTCTGTTTAGAGTTCCTTCCTCCAATACCTCCTCTCTTCCAGTTATTGATAACCAGATACAGGTGGTTTTGTATAAGTACTCCCTCTCACATCTTTGCCTGCATTTGTGCATCCTTTCATTTATTCTGTTCCATTATAAATTTTGCTTGTTATTAAAGGTGTGATTCTCATATGACTTTTTCTGCAAAGCCTTGCCAGTGCTCCCTAAGCAGAATACATGGCTCACTGCTCTGTGCTGTTATGGCATCTGTACCAGTGTCACAGCTATGGATTTAATAGTAAAATTATTAAGGAAAATTCCTTGAAGTCAAACTCTCTGCTCTCTAATCCTGGTTTTGCCTTTTCTTACCTATGTAATATTTAAGAAGTTATGTGACTTCTCCATACCTCAGTTTACTCATACATAAAATAAAGATAATGTAAACACCTCTCATATACTAGGCTAGGAAAATTGCACAAATTAATAGATACATGCATTCCAACTAATGTCTGGCATAGAATAAGATGTATATAAGTGTCTGCTATTGTTATTACCAAATTTTGTTATGAATGAATCCATGTGTGTCTAATTATTCCTTTGATGGGTGAACTCCATGGTCAATGACCCTGGCTAATTTGTCTTTGTAGAATTAATGATTACAATGCCTTTGTAGAATTAGCATGATTGTACTAATTATGCCTGGACAAAAGTAAGTAACTAGTGAAATGAATAATTTCAGAAAGGTTAAGTGTCTTATAAGTGGTTTAGTCTTTTTGCCAGATTGAAGTACATAGTCAAATTTGTTTTCAACATCTTTTCCTCTGCCTTTCTGCTGCCTATAATATGTGCAGAAACCTCTTTTTCATAGGGAAAGACCTCATTTTTTTAATTTCTAAATAATTTATGAATGAAATAAGATGTTAGCAGCTGTGAACACATTAAACGCAAAATTCTGACCTGTATTTGTAAGGAGGGCTCTAAGCTACTCAATTTTCTCTCTCTCATGGTTGATTACAATCCAAGTTGAGCACCAATGATGGAATTACCACAAATGTAAATTTCTAGGTTGGGTTTTGTCTTTTGCATTGCCTGTTGTCATAACTTAAACCATGTGTACATCTCAACAAGCATCAATGGCTTTAGATATAATAAAAAATAAGATGAAATAGTAAACTATGTAGATAACCAATCATCATCATCATCATCATCATCATTATCATCATCATCATCCAGAGTTGGGTGTTGCTTCCACCTCATGCATGCTAGGCAAGCACTTTATCACTGATGTATATTCCTAGATCAGTACCTTATTATTACAAAGAGGAAAAGAGAACCCCTACCAAATTTCCAGGCCTCAAATAGGAATGTCCAAGAGGCACTCAGTTTTCACTCATGGACCTTGATTGCTATAGCAAAAAAAAAAAAAAAAAAGAGAGAGAATTAGCACAAAGTCTATGAATACCACATCTATGAGGACTCTCAATCTTGATCACTCTAAAGCACTCTGGCAAGAAAGAACTATGCCCTAAAAAGGCCCACACAAAAGAGCAGGAAAAATCTTTCCCAACAGATATATATAAAAAAAGAAAACACAGGGATACTATAAAAATGATGCTGTCTCCTACATTTCAAAATTCGCCAACAACTGATTCCAAAATCTTGAAGCAGATGAAACATCAAAGAATTAAAAAGAATGATATCAATAAGAATAAGAGAGTGATACACTTGACCTCAAAGGGGGATGGAAGAAGTGACAGAGCAGTAGTGTGAGAAGCAAGTCATTCTTCCTCTCCCCTTGTATCAATTTCCCCCTGAAATGCTGTGGACAACATAGGCAAGTCCCATGCTATAGATCCTGGTGTACCCTCTTCAGCTCACTTGGACTCAGTTTAAGACACCTTTTCTGTTCAACTCCCAGACAATCTTGTGATGGAGAATATTGATAAAATGCTTATCTTTTTGTCTTCCATTTGCTGGTGCTTCCTGTTCTCATTTTTGTGACTTAGAACCCTACAGGTGACTAGAGGTCATAGTCCCCAATCCCATATCAGTGGCCATTCCATTTGGGGATAGGAGGAATCCCACCAAAGAAAGGAGAAGAATCGTTGGCAAACACATGGATGAAGGCATATGAATTCACACAGTTGCTAAACTCCCTGGGTTTGTTTGTTTTGTAGTAACAGCTCTCCCAAAACAAAGGAAAGGCAAGATGGCACAGTCAGTGTCAATATGTGCATGTGCAACTGTCACAACTTTTTTGCAACTCTTTAGTGTAGAATACTCAAACAGAATGAATGTTACCATATAGGGGAGGCAAAGGAGCTAACATGTGAAGGGGGAGCTAACAGAGGGTATATGAGTCAGAGTCCAACTGTGCGTGGGGCTCAGTCTTTGGATATAAACCTGCGGGGGCAGTCCCGGCACAAATAAACGTTGCTTCCTGCAGAAAGTCTTAGTGACCTGACTCTCATTGTGAGAATCCTGAAACCTTTTGTTTGTTTTCTCTGTAAAGGTTTCCAGGATGGGTGTAGGAATGGGGCAGGCAGGTGAGCTCTCTAAAAAACGGCAGGAAGACAAGATGGAGGGTAGATTTGAGTAAGTTATAACTAATTGTAATGATGGTCAAGAAGGTGCCTGAAGAAAAGTGGCTGAGAGCAAGAGAGAAAGTCATATGAATTCAATAGAGGACCCAGGAATGTCATTTATTCATTTTTTAAAAAAAATTATCATCAGCAGCCCACATGTGATAAACTTCAGTGTTCCGGAGAAGTGGAATTAACCATGATGTCTCCCTTAAAAGAGAATGTGGTGTAGTAGGAGGAACAAGGCATTAATCAAATCATCACATATAAACTCTAATTATTTCGTGTGGTCAGTGATAGGAAGAAAAGTCAGTGGAAGGAGAAGTTGTAACAGGAGAAACTTGTATCCTAGCTTATTGGTCTGCTCCTCCTGTCAGGAACTGTGCATGCACATAGTATCTGTATGACTAGGTTTTCTCAGAGAAAACTCTGTCCTAGCTGAGATCTGAAGAGGGCATCAACCTGCAGAGAGAGAGAGAGAGAACACTCTAAACAGGGGTAGTAGCCTGCATAAAGACTGTGCAGGAAAGCACTGGTGTATTTGAAGAACTTGAGGAAAGAGAAGGAAAGATTCTGGGTAAGATTAAATTTGAGAGACAAAAAATGAACATGTCTCAGGGCCCCCTTGGTCACTTTATAGTTATGATATCTACAGGAGGAGGTTTAATAAAATTTAGTACTATTTATTTATTTTGGTACTGGAGATTGAACTCAGGGGTACTTGACCACTGAGCCACATCCCCAGCCCTATTGTGTGTTTTTTTAGAGACAGGGTCTCATTGAGTTGCTTAGTGCCTTGTTGTTGCTGAGGCTGGCTTTGAACTCGCCATTCTCCTGTCTCAGCCTCCCAAAGTGCTGGGATTACAGGTATGTGCCACAGCGCTGGGCTAATTTAGTACATTTTAAAGCAGCATTGTGTTTCATATTATTCAAGGAGAATATAAGTAGGTACTTTTGGCTACAGTGGGGAGAGTGATTTGCAAGAGCAAGAGTATACCATAGACACAAATAAGATCAATGAACTATGGAATTTTGGAATACTTGGTCAGGAATATAGAAGAGAAGATTGTGAGTAGGTCAAAGAAATACTACTGGCATTGTATGTAGATTAAAAATTTACTTTAAGCAGAATAAACCTTCAAATTTATGTTGTTAAGTTTTTGTGTCTGAAAGTACATTGAGAACCAGACTTCAATTCTGATTATCTGTCTGGTCCCACACATCCTCTCTGGGAGCACCTAGAGGGTGAAAACCTAGAGAGTATAGCAACAAGTGACAATGAGGAAAAAGAACCCCACTCTGTGGAATTAGAACATTTTATTGCAAAGGAGTTTAGATAAAATGTAGAAACAACAAAATAAGTACTACACCATTAAGTTTACTGATGTCTCTCTGTTTCTTTCCACTAAGTAATTACTCTGAATTTTTTTCCACTTTAACTTTTTAGCTTAGTTAATCAGCCTCATTTGATTCCAGGCTGAAATATCCTTTCTTGTCTTTTTAAAATCATTTTAAAAATAAAAAGTCCCAAACTCATTGCCAGATAATCAAAGTAACACAAAAATATAATGCAAGTCATGAAAATCTCCACAAATAAGATTATACATTTTAATATTTAGGTAGACATTGTCATTATCCATTTATACATGGACAATTTATATGGATAAAAATAATTGTAAGTATTCACAACACTTTTAGAGCTTCCACCTGCTATAAATATTTTGGCCTTTGCCTATTTCTCTATCAAGTAATTTGTTTTTGTCATTGGTATTTGTGTTGGTGAGAATGTCATGTAGTGATGTGTGCATGTGTGCCTGAGTGTTTTATTTTTTAAAAGTTTTTTAGTATTTATTAGTGCATTATAGTTATGCATAATAGTGGAGTTTGTTTTGACATATTCATAAATGCATATAACATATTTTGCTTCATGACAATCACCTGTTTCCTCTTCCCCTCCCACTCCCAGTCCTCCTGCTCACCTTCCTCTACTCTACGGGTCTTCCATTTATTTTTAAAATTGGGGCATTATATTTATATATAAAATTTTAATACATTGTGATATATTCATATATGCACATACATGACAGAATCTGATCAACTTCATTTCCCAGTTCTTCCCCTTTCCCTCCTCCCTCTCTCTGTTTCTGGGCTTCTATTCTAATGATCTCCCTTGCCTGAGTGTTTTAAATACAATCTTGTGTTAGGTGCTTTTGTCAGAGAAAAGCAGGGAGCTGAAACTACAAATCTGATTTCTCGTGTTCCTATGAAAGAATATTTAAGGTGGGACACAAAAAGCCATGCAAGAGAGCTTCATTATAAGTGAAAGTGTGATGAAAGTAAAAGAAAAGCAGAAAGATTAAGCAGAGGATTAAGCAGAAAGCATTAACAAGAGAGAGTGGGCCATCTCACAGCACAGAATGGTAAAGGAGACAGTGCTGTTTCCAGATATATTACTGTTTGATGTTTACCAGAACTGGAGTCCTCCTTCACCAATCTTCACCAACTGGGTATTCAACTTCTCCTTCACGTTGGGTGGTTTAGTTTTTGACTTTAGTTGTTCCTCTCCAAAACTATCATGGTGGACATCCTATTCAGGGGGGCTTCATCTGCAAGTCAATCCCATGTTAAAGTGGGCACTGCGTCCGAAGTTACCTTAGTGCACCTGTGCACTTCCTTCCCGACCAGTGGAGACATCTATAGATATAATTCCTAGCTTCACACCAACCTTAGTGGATTCTGCCAAAAGTTAGTCCCATTAATCCTCTTCTTTTTATGTATTTTCCAATTAGCTCCTTTATTCCGCTTATTTTCTACAAATTGTCACCTTTTGCTTTATCATCCACTTTGAAAGTAGTTTAAAGAAGAACCTAAAGTAATTTAAAGAATGTTTGTGATCTTGCCATGCATTTCACCAGTCATTGCTAGCCTAACACTTTTAGATATAGGATAGATTTAAGATGTTCTAAACAAATTGCTTTTCTCCGTGAAAATCAATGCAATATTGATTTAGAAGGGGTTAAAGAAGTGGTCCTTCAGATTCACTTTGATTTTTCTTCAGTCTCACGTAAATGTGGATATATTACAGAATTAGCTAATGCTGGTGTTCTGTATACAAATAATTTAACTGATATTCCTATTTTGTTGACAATCAATATGCTTTTCTATTATCATTTGAATGTTTAAGTGTTATCCATCCATGCATTCTTTCAAGAAACCTACACTGAAAGCCCATTAAATCATTGAACTATGTCCTTTGGATCCAACACTGAAAAAAAAAAAACATACACCTTATTCTTGTGGACATTTCCATTGTTTAGAAATCTGTTAAATGAGCAAACATGTTTGTGGTCTGAACCATCAACACTATCCAGGCTTTACCAGGTGTCCGAGTGGCTTCTTCACCAATATTCATCATTAGAACAGCAACCTGATACCAGAATAGTTTGGATCCAGCACTTCCTCTGGGATAGACATAACCCCAACAGGTGGGGATAAGCTTCACTGAGATCTTGGATTTTTGCCAATCAGGTTACAGGGGGCCCTGGAATCATCGTATTTCCTCTCATATTATTTCTTTATGCTTGAATAGACTGTATTTTGTCCTCTTTGCCTCATTAATACTTTTGATAAGGAAAGCCATAGGTTTTATTTGAGCTTTTGTATTTATTTATATTTTGTTTGCTTAATGGTTTAAAATAGGCAGGGAATTTTGAGAGTAAATGGAATATAAAAAGTAAAAATGGCTAAAATGTCATGAATAATGAAGAGCTAGAATATCAGTGGAATCTTCAGAATATAGTTTCCCCTCTTTATACTTAAATTCTGAGAAAATTGAGATTTAATTTTCAAATTCACCCTTAGTTGAGGCCATGTTAGAAAATGTAGCTTGGTGGGAGAACAAATGAATACTGCACCTGAACTAAAACTCAGATCACACACTGGCTGGGAAGGCCTTCCCATGGCTTTTTACTGCGAAATATTGGCAGTATGGTGTAGAAGTAGAACCATGATGCCCAAGAGGGCTTGGGCTGAAGTCTGACTTTCCTTTAACTGCATATGTCATAGAAGGCAAGACACTTACTATTCTCTATGTAGGTGTGGACAATGGGTTAAACACAATAAAAGGAGAAAAGACTATAGTCAGTATAAAAGGATGACGTATGTCAGTGCTTACTTTATGAGTCAGTCACTGAGCACTTGTTTTTTACATGAGCTCTTTCAAGAGGTAGTAAGGAGTCTAAACTGGCAAACAAGTAATTCAGGGCAGCTGTACCTTAGAGGAATTAACACAGAGCCATTGGGATCAAGTTGGTATGAGTGTGAGGCCTGATTTCATGATTAATGCTCAATATTGGGTATGTTTATCTTGAATTTTCAAAGGTCTTTTAAAGAAAATGTAGTCTACTTTAGGTTGGTAATGTGAAAATTAAGTAAGGCAATAGGAAAATTTTTTCGCAGTGCTTAGGACACAGGTCAGATTCTATCAATGTTAGCTAATATTTTTCTTTGCAAAATAGAGATACTAAAATGTTTGCAGGTAGAAAAAGGAGACAAATTACATTGTAAGTAGAACAAGAGTTAAACAGGATGGTTCAACTGGCACAAAGAGAGGCTATGAGAGATTATTTCTTAAGACTGTTCTTAATTGAATATTCAATCAGGCAAAATTGACTGCCCTTTATAGGGATAAGAAATCTGTCTGTATCTTCATGTTATGGCCCTCGGACTTCTTACCAGGATTGAGGCATGGACGATAATATTAGAGTTAATTATGAGATTTTAGCAAATCATAGCAGAATAAAAAATTTTCTTAGGCCAATAAAATACATGGCTTACAGAGGAATAGCTCTGATTATGTGCTTATTTTTAGAAGACCAGAGGAGGTTATTTCTCAGAAATGATGAACTTTTAAAATCCATTACAAACTCCATAATTCATTCCCAAACAGTAAGCACATTTCGGAAGACTCTTTTCAGGGATCTTTTCACTTCTTTGTTCCTTAGGGAGTAGATGAAGGAGTTCAGCATGGGTGAGACAATGTTATTTAGTATTTGCACCACAGCCCCAAGCAGAGGGTTGGGCATGCGCTGCAGGTAGATGATGATGACAGGTCCGTAGGCACAGAGGATGGCAGTGAGGTGGGCACTGCAGGTGGAGAAAGCCTTCAGCCTGCCCTCTGCTGAACGGATCCTCAGAATGGCAATCCCAATGTGAGTGTAGGAGACACAAACACTGAATAAAAGCACTAAAGCCAGGAAGCCCACACTAATGGAGCCCACTCTCTTAGCCAGAGAGCTGTCAGTACAAGCCAGGGGTAAAACAGCAGGGATGTCACAGAAGAAGTGGTCCACCTGATTGGGGCCACAGTAGGTTAACTGAAAGGTAAAGGAGGTCAGAGTGGTGGCCTGGATGCACCCCACCAACAAGGCTACCAGGACCAAGCTGACACAGACTCTAGGTTTCATGATGAGCATGTATCTCAGTGGGTGACAGATGGCAACATAGCGATCATAAGCCATCACAGAATAGAGGCATCCTTCCGTAGAACCCAGAAGGTGATAGAAGAAGAGCTGTGCAGCACAGCCCTTATAAGAGATGGCCCGGCTCAGGCCAGAGAGATAAAATAGCATCTTGGGACAGGTTACAGAAGGGAACAACATGTCAAAAATAGACAGAAGTCCCAAGAAGAAATACATGGGAGTGTGAAGGGTGGAGGATGAAATGATTGCTGTGAAGATGAGTAAATTTCCGAGCAAGGTGAAGAGGTAGATGAAAGAGAAGATGACCAAGAGCACAGTCTCCAGACCCTCCGTCTGAGGTATTCCCAGGAGAATGAACTCAATCAGCAAGCTGTGGTTTCCCATCTTCCTGGAAAGGTGTTCTGGTTTTCACAGAGAACACAAAGACAGGAATGTGAAAGCTGATTATGTCACGCAATACTACTGCACATACTGTCAACAAATTTTGTATAATTATAAAGTTAATGATGAAAATAAAACTTTGGAATTTTATTCCAAAGACATTTAAGTGCTAGAAAAGTATACCTCCCATTTCACAACCTAAGGCATGCTCCTTCAACCTAGGAATACAAAGTAAAAATGAAATACTAACAGGATGAAATAAAGGGTGGATTAAAAGAACAAAAATTTCAATATCAAAGAGGAACACAATTTAATTAATGTCCTTAACATGTCATATAATATGAATGCCCTATGATTATCTGACCTAAAATCTTGATCTTCTCTACTCTTTCTCAGAGTATTGTATTATTTAAAGATGTCCTCTGATTGCCTAAGTATTCATGAAAGGTCAAATTGGGTACCCACATGTCTGACTAGAACAATGGATTACCATTACAGGGCAAGGAGCACTGGGATTTGGGTTGTATGAATAACATTCTAATTAGGTATGTTCCTAGTTTGAACATTTTCTTATTGAAAATGGTCATTTACTTGAAGATAAATAGTAGAAAGTCAAATATTTTATGGGGACTCAAATAGCTTAGAGATTAGATGCAAATATGAGATATTTGAATACTGTTAACAGTGCAATTTTTGAAAACTTAGTCATAAAAAGAAAATTAGCACTACAATTTTTGTGTAAATTTGCATTGAAAATAAAAGTCACAATAAGAATATTAAATATTAATTAACCTTCTTTACAGATTTGTAAATACACTGTATGGTACTGTCGAATACAACAGAACATGTTCATCACTGCATCTGTAGAATATCATATCTACTATTATTTATTATTGGAATCAAATTTTCAAATGCTCTAAAGTGATTGCTTTTTTTCTAAGACAAATTTAAGCCTTTTCTAATAATCCCTAAAGCAGTCATTACAGTGAATCTACTTTGGGGTCCAGATTCCATGACTAATGAAAGCAATTCATTAAAATGCAGTGTTATCAAATTACTCATCCAGGATAGATAGGACAAGAACTGAACATCCTCATAATTACTAGTAACTGTTCATTGTCTATTGCTGGAGTGAAAAAATGTAATAGACAGAGGCAAGTAAAGAGTTAAGGGAAGATAATGAACTTCCCCAAGTGTAGGGTAAAGTTCTGTGATGTGAGCAGAGAATGTGAAAAGAAATTAATGGAAAAAAACCTGAAATAGGACAAAATTACTCACACAACCAAAGGCTGTTTAAGATACATTTGATCATGCATCTTAGTTCATGTGAATTAAAGAATATTATCACAATTGATATATTTTACTGCTGTCATGGCATCAAATCTATAGAGGTAATTTTATTTTATTGTGCTCTTTGAGTCTTGGTTTCTTCTATGTTTCTTTTTGGAAGAAAACTGGTATTCTTTACATTTGTTTTCCTAGACTAGTATTATCTATTTCCTGTCGGGCATCATCTGGACTTGAAGCCACTTTGTATTTGTGCAGAATTGAAGAGAGAGTTTGGCCGCTAGGTGGCTTCTGTGCTCTGGGGTAGCCATCTCTATACAAGCATAGATGGAGGTCTGTCACCAATTTCATTCAGGCTTAATTAACAGAGGGGGGAACTGATTAACTGCTATGTATGTATTTTAATACATTCCTATGGAAAGATGTTTAACAAAATGGTAGAGAAAATTTCAAAATAATATATGATGCTTAAACTGTGAAAATGTAAAGGGTAAGTAGAAATGTAGGCAGATGCTGGGAATCACCATCAAGTAAATGGAAAAATATTAAAATTTTGGGATGTCACTTTAATGGTGCTTGGCACATAGTGGGCGCTCAATAAATACTTATTATTAATTAACCCAGATAACTTTCCTTCCCATAATTGTAATAAAGATTAAATATGATGATATTCATGATACACCTTGGAAATTATAGTGAACTTTACTGCTGTCTAGAGGACAGGAGATAAGGGAAACAGTGATTAGAAAAGATGAGATTTTAAGGTGAGCATATTTGTTTGTAAATTTAGGATGGTTCTTACTCATTAATTTTGTGACTTTGATTTGCCTTCAGTTTATTTATATCTAAAATTGGGATCATATTACATTTTAAGTGTTGTTCAGTAGATTAAACAGGGTAAGGCTCAATGAGGCATCTAATAAAAGATTTCATGTTTTACAGGTGCCCCCAAATTCTTATTTGCTCTTTCATTCCATTCAGGGAAAAGATACATTTGTGCTGTTCTGGTTTTATATGAGCATGAGCATAAAACAGTTTGAGGAAGTTTTAAAAACTAACCTTTAAGTACACTCATACATTTTTGGTGAGGATGCAAATTGGTACAACCACTCTGGAAAGCGGTATGGAGATTTCCCAAAAAACTAAGAATGGAACCACCATTTGACCCAGTTATCCTACTCCTCAATATATATCTAAAGGAGTTTAAGTCAGAGTACTATAGTGACACAGCCACATCAATGTTTATAGGAGCAGAATTCACAATAGCTAAACTATGGAGCCAACCTAGGTGCCCTTCAACATATGAAGGAGTAAAGAAATTGTAGTATATATATATGGGTCAAATGGTGATTCCATTCCTAGTTTTTTGAGGAATCTCCATACTGCTTTTCAGAGTGGTTGTACCAATTTGCGTCCCCACCAATAATGTGTGAATGTACTTAAAGGTTATTTTTATAAACTTCCCCAAAATGTTTTATGCTTATGCTCATATTAAACTAGAACAGCAAAAGTGTGTCTTTCCCTTGCATGGAATGAAAGAGCAAATAAGAATTTTGGGGCACCTGTAAAAACATCAACGGCCTTAAAGAAGAATGACTTTATGACATTTACAGGTAAATAGATGAATCTGGAGACTATTCATGCTAAGTGAAATAAGCTAATCCCAAGCAAACAAAGGTTAAATGATTTCTCTGATAAGTGAAAGCTAACCCAAAATGGGGAGAGGGATAAAATTCAAGTGGATTAGACAAAATGGAATGAAAGAAAGGGAGTGGAGATAAGGAAAGGAAGGACAGTGGAATAAATCTGACATAACTCTTCTATGTAAATATATGAATACACCTCAGTGAATCTCACCATTGTGTGCATCCAAAAGACTGGGGTCCTAAATAGAATAGGATATTCCATGTTTGTATAAATATATCAAAATGGATTCTACCATCACATATAACCAAAAAGAACCAATAAAATATAAAAAATACCCTTTAGTCCCCCATGGAGATTGCTGAATTTTCCTTTTTTTCCATGAATAATAATTTTTATTTTGTAAATTGAGAATATAGAACATTTACAATTATAAGCCATAAAGATAATTCTTTTTTGAATTTATTTATTCTACTTAGGTATACATGAAAGCAAAATGCATTTTGATTCATTGTACACAAATGGAGCACAACTTTTCATTTCTCTGGTTGTATGTGATGTAGAATCACATCATATATGCAGTCATACATGAAGCTAGGGCAATGCTGTCCATCTCATTCCACCATCTTTCATGGAGATTGCTGAATTTTTCTGGGGCTCAAAAATATACATAAGTAGCCGGGAATGGTGGCGCACACCTGTAATCCCAGTGGCTCAGGAGGCTGAGGCAGGAGGATCGCAAGCTTAAAGCCAGCCTCAGCAAAAGCAAGGCATTAAGCAACTCACTGAGACCCTGTCTCAAAATAAAAAATATAAAATAGGGCTGAGGATGTGGCTCAGTAGTCAAGTGCCCCTGAGTTGTCAAGTGCTACTGAGATCCCCAGTATCTCCTCAAAAAATACATAGATATACATATGTGATAGAGAAGAGTGGGAACCATTTCTTAGGAGTCTGCTGCATCCCTCACAGACCACATGTAAGCTTCTCTCCAATTCATTCAAAACAGTGAAATATGAATTCTGCTGGAACATGATATGATTTACAAGAGGGGAGATGAATTATATTGCTGAGTCTAAAGCAAAATCCACAATTTGTTTAAAATACAGACTCAAAGTAAAAAAAGCCTACAAAAAATTTCTGGTGAAAATAATACTATTGCAAACTGAAATTTCAATGACCACAATTAAAAATGTTTGTCTTTATAACTTCAAATGTTATTTTTAAATTACTAAATAGCCAATCTCACTATTTCTAAACTCACAATCAGAGAGTTTCATAGACATCAAAGACACAAGGAACTGAGTGTGATAATTTATATAGGAATTTAAGGAACACCCATAATAAAAATGGAGACAGCTTTCACAGAAGATTGAACTCAAACTGTAACATTTTTCTGGGAAATATACAACATGGCATAGCCAAAATAAATGATTTAGGGGTTTAAAGGTCCACATTCCAGATCAGATCTCCCCCTTTTTGTTTTGTTTTGTTTTGTTTTGGTTTTCTTGGATAACGTGACTTTTCGGCTCATAGTTTGTCAACTCACAATTCAGCTTTTCCCTGTAAAGAAGCAGAAAGCTTTCCCTGCACAGGTAGCCTCACCCTTAAGTACTCAGTTAAAATTCATCATTCCAACCAGGACACTTTTGAGAGTAAACTTAATTAATAACTTATACAGAATGATAAGGGTAAAATAGGAATATTAGGCCAAACCACCGAATACGCTTTCTTTATTGGCTCCTTGTGTGTGACACACATTGGTACTTGGACATCCACCACTGTAACAGTGTTCCCTGAGCATGTAGGATGTTCAGTTGCACTTTCTACACAGTGGGAACCCACTAAATGATCGTTTTCCAAAAAAACAGATAATGTTTACTTCACCATAAACATTGAATATCATGATGTTCTTAAAGTATTTTGATACATAAGGTATGACATAAAATGGTTCATATCACCACATTTATTTTGGAAGTCCCATGTTGATGGAGTTGAGAAAGTACTTGCATTGAGAGGAGTGTTGATGTCTTAAAGCTCAGTGACACCACTAGAGGAGACAGGATAAGACCAGCACAAACTAAGACTGGAGGCCAAACCTTGGGAAACACTGTATTTTAGGAAAAGGAGATGAAAAGGGAGGCATCTAATATATTCATTCTTCTGAGAATTAGGATGTGGATCAGGAGAATGTTTTTTTCATATTCTTTCTCTCATGAAGTTTTTATTTTCTCCATGTCAAGGAGCTTATCCAAATAATTATTAATCCTCAGAAATTTTGTGATGCTTGAAACATGATAGATGCTGCATTAGCTAGTAAAGAATAAAAATAAATAAATAAAGGAATGCATTTCTGCATGCTGTGTGTGCGGGAAAGGAAATGGATATGGACCTTGGCCATCACATCAGAGGAAAGGGATGCCCCAAATGAGGAATTCTGTACCTCAAGTCTTTAGAATCAGGTAAAAGGTAAAACTTGAGAAAGATGGTGGGAACTTTTGAGCACTTACATGGTCAAGAATATCATGCTGGCTCAAAGAAGAAAAACATTTTTTTCCCTTCTATTTATCTTCCATTTCTTCTACAGGGCTGTGGATGTCTTTATCCCAAATGTTTCTCTTCCCAAGATGCCATGGAATTGACTTCCTTCTCTAGTTACAGACCTCAAATGAACTTTATTCAAAATCAACAAAGTGGATTCTCTGCATGCTAGGTGATAGGGCAATTCCCTCCCTTCTACTAGAAGCAAAATTATCTCCTACATCTCTGGGATGTTAAATGGTTTCATGGTCCCTTTGGGGTCCCTTCTGTGGCATGTCCCAAGGCTGAGGAAGAAGGAGCCCTGTCAGCACAGGGAGCAATTAAATGCTAAATGTCGAAATAGTTTCAGAGTTACAAATTAACACATGGTAATCAAGATAATCTTCTAGGAATTGGGAATCAAAGAACTTGTGAATCCCACCTGACCATCCATTTCTCTGTTCTGAGCAGATATGTCATCAAACCTTTGTTGTCTATAGACCTTGGGAGTTTGGCTGCCTATTCTGTGATTTTTCCAGTTTCTCCCTATTCCCTGTCTCTTGTGGTTTCTTGTTTTCCATGAGCCTGAATTTAATTTTAAGTGACACCAGTTTTAAGGGATGCTGAGAGATGCTTTCATTTTAAATAGCCATGAAGTTGGCTCTACTTGGTTTACCTACTAGTATAAAAGAACATGATGACCAACATTGAGGTATACCCAGCAAGGCTAAGGCACAAACATAGACTTTTGTGTGGAGATACCTCACTGAAGTAGCCTGTATTTGTTCTGTGTTGTACTACACTCATGTATTGTGTAATGATATTTCCCCACAAAAGTGGCTAAACCACATCTATGATATCGTTCATTAAAGCATCATAGAGCTAAAAATATTCCCATTTCCTAGTGAAATGGATGTCCTAACCATCATAGCTTCATAGCATAATGCATCATGTTTCGAGGGTGATTCTGGTTAAAACAAGCCTACTGCACTGCCAATCATATACCTGTATGGCACATACAATTATGGAGGGTATGCAGTACTTGATAGTGATTATAGATGAATAAGTATTGGCTATGTATTTACCATACAATATTCTTTGTTATTATTTCACAACATATTCCTACTGTTTGTTAAACAAAAAGAATTTTACAGTAAAACAATGTGCTGTGTTATGCCAGCAGTAGCCTCATATCTTGTGTTCAATGCATATCTTGGATGTTTCAAGGGGCCATATGATTGACAGGGTGATTGACATAGACCATTTAGGTGAGTACACTGTGTTGGCATCACAATAAAGAAATTGCCTAATGATAACCTTTCTCAGAACATGTCCTGTGGTTAAGCAGCATATGATGGAATTTTTTAACTGTTTTTTAAATTGATGTTTTCTTGTTTCTTATTTGTTTGTTTCTTATTTGTTCATTTACTTCCACTTGCAATGTAAGCACCAGGTGAGTAAGAATTTCTGTCCTGTTTTTCATTATCATGTCAAATGTCTAGAACAGTGCTTTGTGTATAGCCCAGTAAACACATATTAACTCAAAGAATGAATTACGTGTTTCTCTTTCAAAAGTTTCATCATTGGACTCGTTAAATATTTTATGTGAAAGAAGTGAAACTATCCACTGTGTTTAAAAAATATGACTAAACATAAAATATAAATAAACATAAAATATAATGTACCCATGCTTCAATAAATATAAAGACCTGTTTACTTGTTTATTATGCTAGCTTTAGGGGATTTCATATATTTATCTCTTTTAAAACAAGCAACATAAATGTGTTTCTTGATTCAGTTCTTTCAGATCAGATTGTCATGTCTAGTCTGTGGTAGAATTTTAGCTCTGTGCTTTTAGATCAGCTAAATCAGATGATGAACTCTTCTCACTTTTCCAGCTTCTCTCTGTTGCTTTCCAGAATCTTTAGCCAATAGAGTGAAATTACAGCTGAGAGAAAAAAAATATGTATATATATATTCATACACACACAGTATATATATTACCCAGATAACATATGATATTTACCCAGATAAATGGATCATCCCTTCTCACAGTTAGCTTGGCATATGCAGTGCTAATAAGCATCAATACTAAAGTTTATTACTGATAAAATAGAATCTGTTCTTATATAGTGCTTTCTACCTATGTGCATAGATACGTGTGTGTGTATGTATGGGTGTGCATGAGTTTATTTACTTTCACATCCATTAAGATCATTAGATCCTGAAAATAATCCAGGGAGTTAGCTATACCACTATCCTCATTTCACAGATGCAAGAATGAATACTTAGGCAGAAAAAAGAAAATTGCCACAAAGAAAATGCCTCACAAAGACCAAAATCGACACAAGCCATCCATACTCATGATATATATACTAAACACGGATTCTCTACATTTACATGACTTTCTTAATGAAAGCCCCAGATTAAGTAAGCATTTTTGAAATGCAGAGGATACAAGGAACATAATCACATCTGGTGTCCTTTAGCCAGGAAACTGAGTGCAGATATTCTCAGCTATTTGGATTGCTAACACCAGACACATGATCTACCATCCTCTTGAGATACATATGAGTCACTATGCCTGGAAGAGGCAATCCTTAGAAAATGGATGGTGTTTCAACAAAGCAGAAGTATGTTTCTCCCCCTTGCTCTGGGTTAAAGATAGGGACAGAGAATTCAAATAGAGATGGGGAATCAGTGACACATGCCCACAATGTTGCTATTAGCAGGGCCAGCAGGACATAAGCCCTTGATAAAGTCTGTCACAGAGTTATATAGTGTTTGATATCATTGCTAATGTTACTGTTGCAGCACTTTCACCTGAAAAACCAGCCCTTTTCCTGTGTGTCCCTCTAACAGTTCCTTTGAAGACACAAGGCAGATGAAGAAAACAAATGTTCTCAAGTTGGAGATTTTTACATAATCCAGAGAAGCAGAAGTTCAAATATTTGTTTAAGAAATATCAGTAGATCCCTAAGTGAGATAGTTGTTACTTTATAACTGGTCCCTAGAAGGGGCGGGACTTTCAGGGAAATTTAAGGAAGTTACTTTCACTTTGCAGCAGCTTAGAGCTCTGGGAACTTCAAAAGGAGGTAGGTGACCCTGCTGCCTGCTGGCCTTGGGTAGAATCCCAGTCTTACACTTGAAGCCTGAGAGCCTCCCATTCCGCCTCCCTTTCCCTAGTCCTCAGATCTGTTGGTGCCTGTTCTAGCCACAGCGCCAGGGGTGTGGAACTTAGTACTGGTGTGTGTCCCCAGGGATTTCTGCAAGTTTAGTTGTTTAGGGGAATCTTGGGGGAAGGCCTGGAGGGGGAATTTAGCCACCTTCTGATAATCACCACATCGCCCCTCCTACTATCCTTGTCCTTTACTTTTCTCTGTTTCCATCCCTCTTCTCCCTTCCTCCTGCTTCTTCTGTGGGATAGGTGATGTTTTCTCAGTTTTGTATAAGTTTGTGCTGTCAAAATGTGGCTCTAAGTCTCTACCCAACTCAATCATTGCAGCTCCTAAGCCCGTCTATGTAGAAATTGAGACTGCTACTGTCCCTTTTTATAAATACCTGAGTACTGAGAATCTAGGACTAAACATTTAAAGATTAAATCACTCTCTATTTCTGGGCAAGCCCCACTCTGCAGCCCAAATCACTTCCTGGTTAGCCCAGGTTCTCCATTCTCCCTTTAACAGAGTGTTTGGGTGCAGACCACTAGGGTCTCCTGATTCTCCCCTCCCTGCCTGCCTCTGACTGCTTCTAGGTCAAACTCTTGCATCTCTAATGCCCAATCCAGACAGAGCTCCCTGGCTGAGAGAGAAGCTCTTTCTCCTCTCAGCTGCATCAGATCCAAGACTTTGATCTTGGTCAGTTGCTGTGATCAATCTAGGAATTGCTAGGCACCTTTCTGAAGTGCCATCCTGAGAGCTGGAACTAATTCTGACCCAAACTAAATCTGCTTGTATTGGGAAGGGTGGAGAGAGGGTGAGCATAGCACCTTTGCCTCAGTGAGGGATTTGTTTTGGGCTTAGAATCTATAAATAAAAGCTGTTTCTTTGTAGAGGATCCTAGTCCTCCTGACTTCTTCCAGCCACTGAGTGAGACCTGGGCGGCTGAGAGCTTCAGTTTCTTCACACAGTCCTTGAGTGCTTTGCTCCTGTGTGAATCTATAAACTTAAGCTTCCTGCAGATGCTGGTCGAAGTTCTTCCCTGTCCCAGCCCAGCCTCTTCTACATGTCCTATTCCAGGGTCATCCCAGAAACCCTTTTCTTCAGTGTGTTCTCCTGTACTCTGACATAATACTGTCCTCTGTGTTGCTGTCAAAGTGTGAGCTGTTTTACAATGTATAGTTTTTATCCAATTTTGTAAAATAACAGATATGGAATGATAAGCCTGGCTTATTGCTGTGCATTTGTGTGCGGAGGTGGGGGAGGTAGGTGCATAGGAAACATAGGACATATAACATGGATGATCAGCATGGATATTGCATTGGGTTTGAAGATTTTTTTTCTCTTTTTCTTTTTTCTGGATTGTTTTTCTTGTGCTGTGGATCTAAGCCAGAGTATTGCACAAGTTAAATAAGAGCTCTTCTGCTGAGCTACATCCTTAGTCCCAAGATGTGTTTTAAATGGTGATTTGGAGGGACATCATGGGCCTATAAATAGTCCTGCTAAAAAGTTCAAAATACTTGGTGTGGCATTGTTCCAGGAGGGAATCTATACTTCTCAAGAACATGTGTTTTCTGGCTTGCAGTTCCCTCAGGGAAGTTTGGGGTTCTATATACTCATTTGTCCCTGAGGCTCTGGATAAGCACATGTGTGTCATTATTCTTCAGCATGCTCTGTGCTTCAGACAGTGCCATTTGAACTCCTTAAGGCCTGTTTTCAGGAAAACTTTTGCTGGTCTTAGAAATTGCAGCCCAGGTCATGGTGTGTCAGAACATGGAGAGTCAAACTAGTGCTTGATCCAGTGCATAATGGACCCAGAGATTTCCAGTGGCCCAAGGGTCCAGCACTAGGATCAAACCCACCTGTGGTTTCTCTGGATGAAAGTATCACTATGTAGTTCATAACCTGCATACATAAAATCTCCCTTTGCTTATTATCATATCACATGCAGTATTTGTCCAAGATTATATATTAGTTTGAGAAATATGTATAGGACAGCTTGATTTAAAATAGAGAAAAATGCATACATATACATATATATGAAATTGTTAATATATACATAATAATTTGAACAAAGATAATAAACATTAGTTTGTTTCAATTCTGAGCCCCATGAGGAAAATCAAAAGGCACATAGTATAAGATGATGCAAGTCTCCAAATAACATGATCTAAAGTATATGAATTTTTCAGGATGAACCCAAGTACTATGTATAACTACAAAGCTCTAACAAAAAAAAAAAAAAAAAGCAGACATTGAACGATATAATGACAACAGGAACAAGCTGATATCTGTCTCCATTGCATAAAAGTCATTTATGTCACCTACTTATTTTTAATTTTTTTTTCTTGAGCTTTAGGAGTCTGATTAAGTACATCACATCAGTGCCTGCATCAATATACCAGAGTGTAGACTCTATGTTTTCTTCTAGCAGTTGTAGTGTTTCTGTTTTAATTCTTGGGTCTTTGATCTACTTTGAATTGACTTTTATACACAGTCGGAAAGAGGGTCATAGTTTCATTCTACATATGGACATGCAGTTTTTCTAGTACCTTTTGCTTAAAAGGCTGTCTTTTCTCCATTCTGTGTTTTTGACAACTTTGTCAAGAATCAGATGATTGTATCTATGTGGATTTCTATTCTGTTGGTTTTTATGTCTGTTTTTATGCCAATACCATGTTGTTTTTTGTTACTATATCTCTGTAGTATAATTTGAGATCAGATATTGTGATGCCTGCAGTTTTGTTCCTATGCATTGCTTTGAGTATTCTGTGTTTTTTATTCTTCCACGTGAATTTTAGGACTGCTTTTTCTTTCTAGTTTTGTGAAGATTGTCATTTGTATTTTGATGGGGATTATATTCAGTTTCAGTTATATGGCCATTTTGATAATATTAATTCTATCTACCCAGGAACATGTGAGGTCTTTCTATCTTCTGAGAGCTTAAATTCTTTTCTTCAGTGTTCTCTATTTTTCACTGTGGAGATATTTCACCTATTTGATTAGATTTATTCCCAAGTAGTTTATATTTTTTTGAGGCTATTGTAAATGGAATTATTCCTGATTTCTTTCTCAGCAGATTCATTACTAGAGTATAGGAAAACTATTGATTTATTTTTGTATGTTGATCTTCTGTCCTGCTACTTTGCTGAATTTATCAGCTCTAGAAATCAGCTGGTAGAATTTTGGAGGTCTTTCAAATACAGTATCATGTAAGAGTATAAAAAGAGAGCCTTCAGAGTGGGACAGATCTTTACTATATGCTCTTCCAACAGAGAATTAATGTTCAGAATACATAAAGAACTCAAAAAACTTAACCAAACCAAATAGCCTAATCAATAAGTGGGCAACAGATCTAAACCAATATTTCTCAAAAGAAGAAAACACATATTCAACAAATATATGAAAAAATGTTTAACATTCTTAGCAGTCAAGGAAATGCAAATTAAAACTGCGTATTTCATCTCAATAGAATTAGAATGATAATCAACAAGAATACAAATAACAATCATTACTGGTGAGGATGTGGAACAAAAGGTATACATGTACATTGGGACTGCAAATTTGTACAACCATTTTGGAAAGCAGTATAGACATTCCTCAGAACACTTGGAATAGAACCACCATATGACCCAGCTATTTCATTCCTTGGTATTTAGCCACAAGGACTAAAATCTGCTTACTATAGTGATATATCCATACCAATTTTTATAGCAGTGCAGTTCACAAAAGCAGGGTTATCAAATCTGCCTAGTTGCCCATCAACAAATGAAAGTTAAAGAAGATGGGTATAAATACACAATGGAGTTTAATTCAGTTATAAAGGAGATGAATTAAATTGTGTCATTTGCTTGTAAATGGATGGAATGGGAGAGCATGTTAAGTGAAATAAGCCAGACTCAGGAAATCAAGGGTTGAATGTTCTCTTTCAAATGTGGAAACTACTCACCTCACACAAAACTTAACTCAAAGTGGATCAAATACCTAGGAACTACACCAGAAACCCTGTACATGCTAGAAGAAAATGTAGGTCCAACACTCCGTCATGTCTACTTCGGAACCAACTTCCTCAACAAAACTCCTAAAGTGCAAGAAATAAAGTCAAGAATCAATAAATGGGTTGGTATCAAATTAATAAGCTTCTTCATAGCAAAGAAAGTAATCAAGATGTGAAGATAGAAACTTCAGAGTGGGAGAAAAGCTTTGGCACCTGTGCTTCAGAGCGTTAATCTCCAGGATATATAAAGAACTTAAAATTTAACACACATCCTCTGAAAAACCTCAAGGAACCCAATTAATAAATTTGCAAAGGAACTGAACAGATACTCCACAGAAGAATAAATATAAATGGCCAACAAATATATGAAAAAATGCCAGGCACAGTGGTGCATGACTGTACTCCCAGCAGCTCTGGAGAAGGCTGAGGCAGGAGGATTGTGTGTTCAAAGCCAGCCTCAGCAAAAGCGAGCCACTAAGAAACTCTGTGAGACTCTGTCTCTAAATAAAATACAAAATAGGGCTGGGGGTGTGGCTCAGTAGTTGAGTGTCCCCGAGTTTAATCCTCAGTACCCTAACCCCCCCAAAAAAGTTCAACATCTCTAGCAATTAGAGAAATGTAAATTAAAACTACACTGAGATGTCATTGCACTTCAATCAGAATGACAACTATAAAGAATATAAGCAACAACAAATGTTGGTGAGGATGTAGGAGAAAGGTACACTCATACATTGTTGGTGGGACTACAAATTGGTGCAACCACTCTGGAAATCAGTATGGAGATACCTTAAAAAACTAGGAATAGAACCATTATTTGACCAAGTTACAAGACTACTATGTATATATTAAAAGGATTTTAAAAAATAAGCATACTACAATGATGCAACCACATCAGTGTTTATAACAGCACAATGCACAATAGCTAAGCTATGGAACCAACCTAAGTGACCTTCAACAGATGAATAGATAAGAAAATGTGGTATACATACACAATGGAGTATTTACTCAGGCATATAAAGAATGACTTTATGACATTTGCAGGAAATGGATGAATCTGGAGATAATTATGTTAAGTGAAATAAGCCAATCCCAAAATGTAGATGCTAACACATAGCAATGTGGGGAGAGGGGAAGAAGAGAAGTTCAGTAGATTAGACAAAGTGAAATGAAGTGAAGGGGGAGAGCTAGGAATAGGAAAGGCAGTAGAATGAATCTAACATGACTTTCCTATGTATGTATATAAATATACCACAGCAAATCTCCACAACATGCACATTCACAAGACTGGAATCCTAATTAGAATAAGATTTATTCCACATTTGTATAAATACATCAAAATAAACTCTGCTGTCATGTATAACTAAAAGAACAAATAAAGTAAATAAATAAATGTGGAAGCTAGAAGTAAAAAAGGAAGTAAAAAAAGAACCACATGACAATAGAAGAGAGACTAATAAAGTAGAGAAAGAGGGTCAAGAGGGAGGAAGGAGGGGTGGCATGGGGAAGTACTGGGGTATGAAATCTATCAAATTATGTTATGTCTATGTATGAACATACTACAATAACTTAAATGTATATATGTGTGTATATATAATGCACTAAAATAATATTAATGAAACACATTAGTAGAGTAGAGCAAATGGATAAAGAGGAGAGAGTAGGGGAAGGAAGAAAAGGTAAGGGGAAATGAGATTTATCAAATTATATTCATATACAAATATAGCATAATGAATTCCACTAATATATATATAATTAGAAAGCACCAATAAAAATAATAGTAAAGCATATGCCAATGCAAATGAAATAAAAAGCCATCTATGAGCCAGGTCCTAGTGTAGGAAGTTCATATATAAAATTCATATGTAATTTGAGGGTGTGGTTGTTCTCCTTTTAAAAAGAGAATACCAAAGAAAGTTAGGGTTATAATACCTATTCAATATGCTTAAGGAGTGGAGTATTAACCCTATTTTTAAATACTTAGTATTGGTATTTGAAGCAGCTTCAAGCTTTTTCAGGGATTTCCTGTTTAGTTGGCACTTAGTGAATCTTACAGCCTCCCTACCTGGGGATGGCATTCAAAAGGTGCCTAGTTATAGGATTTTGTCCCCTTCTCTCCTCTATATTTGTTCCTAGCGCAAAGCATAACCTCCTGAATGTATTCTTATGCCAGAGGGAAGCTCATAATGTACTGATATTTCTCCCAACATGTCCCTCTGCTCATGTGTCTTTTCCCCAGAACACCGAGTCAGTATGGAGGGCTCCTGTGGCCTAATTACTCTCCAAAAGAAGCCAGGTAAGCCTGATTTCTGACTCTTGTGTACCAGTGTGTCCTTGATAGCTAGCTCAATTCTTGGCTTGCAGGGTTTCTATTAAAGCTTGTTGAACTCTTGAACCCTGATCTATCCACAGTGGCATTAAAGAGCATCTCTGTGACCTTATCCATCCATGAGTTTGTGGCTGGTGTGTCTGCAACCTTTAACTATGAGAATGAGGAGAGTGTCCCTTTGGAGGCCTCCTTTGTGTTCCCCATGGATGAAGACTCTGCTGTCTATAGCTTTGAGGCCTTGGTGGATGGGAAGAAAATTGTAGCAGAATTACAGGACAAGAGGGAGGTACAGGAGATGGGTCCGTTGTCTTCTCTCTTCCTTTTACCTTAATGATTAATGTGTGCTCTTTAAGATCTCAAATGCACCTTCACAAAAAATACTAGTGTGTATGCTTTTCCCTTCACTCCTAACTGCTACTTTCCTGAAATAATTTAGGGAGAAATCAATTAGGGGCATTCAAACTATAACTGTGAATTTGACAAGAGCCTTCACTTTTTCTCTCTAATAGTCTTTATTTTCTGCAGTCCTCTCTTTTCATTTGCTGTTACCTTTCTTTCTCATTCCTCCTATTTTCCTTAGGCCCAACACAATTACGAGAATGCCATATCCCAGGGCAACCAGGCCTACTTATTGGAGGAAGACTCATACTCCAGAGATGTCTTCTGTTGCAATGTGGGGAACCTCCAGCCTGGGTCAAAGGTGGGGCTCACGCTGAGGTATATTCAAGAACTGCCCCTAGAAGCAGATGGGGCACTGCGCTATGTGCTGCCAGCCATCTTGAATCCTAGATACCATCTCTCTGGTGAGTACCTCTCCCCTTTGAATACCAATGGTGGCATATTAGGGGAATTCTCTTTATATTTATGGGGATGCTAAAAAGTTTTGGCAAGGGAAGGAGAATGAATTTCAATTTTTATAGGACAGCTTGGGGACAGTTGCCTTGGTGTGAAAACTCCTGTAGTCCCCTTGGAGGAACTGCCCTACACACTCAGTATGATTGCCACCATCACCTCCCAGCATGGCATCCAGAGGATCCACTCCAATTGCCCCTTGAGTCCCGTTGAGTTCCTTGCAGATGATAAGACTTCTGCTCAGGTAATCAGTAAGAGAAGACTGTTGTTGCCAGCACCCTATTCTTTGGGTCTTGACTTTGTCCAACCCTTCCCAGGTAGTCCTTACTTTTCCATGTTAACCCAGGGAGAGATGCTCTGTACTCCCTGCTCACCCAAGTTTATTGTCCTGAATCTTCACTTCATTCTCCCCTCTGCCAGTGGTCATGCACACTGGTGGAGGAAACCTGTGGCCCTCACCTCTGATCTCAGCTCCAGGCAGCAAAATGTGATGGCTCTAACCTGGCTTCTTTGCTGGTCCCCAACTCAGGTTTCCTTGGCTGAAGGACACAAGTTTGACAGGGATGTGGAACTCCTGATTTACTACAGGGAGGTGCACAGCCCCCGAGTATCTGTGGAGACAGGGATGCTTGAGGAGAAGCCAGGTATTTTCTTTCTTCCTTTGTCCTTACCTCCTGGGAGGCCTCTGTCTCCGAATCACTGTCTCATATTCTCACTTCCATTCCCTCTCCCCAGTAGCAGGTGAACATATCAATTTGAAATACTGAAAGAGGCTTACTGCAGCATGCAAAGTGGTCCTGCTGTGTTTGTCTTGTAGATGAGTTTATGTAATTAGTAGAGAGTTGAGTAAAGGGCACAAATAGATAAATTCACAACAGCCATTTATATACCTGCAACAATCACTAGTTTTAAAAGAGATGCAAATACAAATATGTGACATTTTCCCCTTCTAAATTTGAAAGTTTTCCAAATCCAATAATGTGTAATTTTTCAAAAGGCGTGGTGAGTTTGACACTATTATAGATTGTTGAAAAATAATGTTTTTAATCTTTTTGAGAGAAATTTGGCCATATGGGTGTAGTATAGTCAGCATTTTTGCTGCTGTGACTAAAAGACCTGATAAAAACAATTTTAGAGGAGGAAAAGTTTATTTGGGGGCTCATAGTTTCAAAGGTCTCAGTCCAAAGACAACCAGCTCCTCTGGGTTCAAGGTAAAGCTGAACATCATGGCAGAAGAGTGTGGCAGGGAAAAGCAGCTCATATGATGATGAGTAAGCAGAGAGACTTTACTTGCCAGATACAAAATATATACTCCAAAGGCACACTCCCCCATGCCCACCTCCTCAAGCCACACCCTACCTCCCTTCAGTTACCACTCAGTTAATTCCATCAGGGGATTAATTCACCTTTTGGGTTAAGGCTTTCATAACCCAGTCCTTTTTCCTTTAAACCTTCTTGCATTGTCTCATACATGAGCTTTTGGGAAACACATCACATCCAAACCATATCATAGGTGAAAACATATGATCTTTGTGGTAATTCCTCTTTTTTAAAATCTTACCTAAGGAAATATATATATATAAATATAAGTAAAAATATGCATTAGGTATAATAATTAATAATAATGTTAATAATATCAAGCATCAGTAAAAAATCATAAGTCTTACTTTGACTAAATATTCCATGCTTTCAACAACTTGTTGAGTTATTATGCAGCTACTAAAATAATGTATGTTGACACACTGGAAAAATTTGGAAAAAAGACCTCCAAGGAATTGGAATTATAAGAAAAGTAAGCCTTACTTATAAATTACCAGTATATTATATCATATGTATTAGGAAAAATCATCTTAAAAAACAAGAAATATACAAGTGGTGGTTGCGATTAGATTAACACAATATTAAATTTTTAATTTCTTTTTTTAATTAAACAAATATCTTATTGGTTTATCATTATAAGTATAAATAAAATTTAACATTTTATCCATTTTAAGTGGATAGGTCTATGACGTTCATTTATTCATCTTTTACAATAATCAACACTGTCTTTCTCTAAAATACTTTTAACATGTCTTGGTTCTTAATTTCTAAGAATCAATTTTATAAATTAGTAAGCTGAGTTTCATACTGAGTTTTTTTAAAGTTTTATCCTTTTTTTCTAAATCTTCCTGAATATATATGTGCATTCTTTTATAACTGAAAGTGAAATAACCTGAGTCAGTCTGTTACTTTGGCTTTCTGTGCTTTTTCCATAATGCATGACAGAAGAGATACTGCCACTCAGCAACCTTTTTCACATGGGTGGAATGGAGGCATCCTTGGGGACAGTCACATTCACAATGACATGATTGGGGCTAGCTTTTGTTTCTGAATGAGGTCAGTTCCCTGGAGTTGGCTTCCACAAGCCTTCCCAGGTTCTCATTGCTGATGTGAGGCCATGGTTACTTCATGCTTGAGCTTGCAAATTGACACTCTTCAGGGGGCCTCACTTGTGCAACCTTTCTTCCATAGGGCCAGCTTTTCATGCTGAGGTCACTGAAGGCCTCCCAACCTCAAAAATTTTTGCTATAACCATTTCTTCTCCCATGAAGCTGCACACTCTGTCTTTGCACATTTAGTTACCTGGTGTTTCTTTTCCTATTGGTGAGCTCTTTCTTGGGTGCCCATGGAATATTCTAGCAGCAACCTAGCTTTTACTTAGTACTATTTTAAACCACATTTTCATAATATTGGATCTTAAAGATAAGAACTGAGATTTCTGTCTCTTTCCTCCCAAGATATTCCTTTGTTCCCATGCAGATTTTCTCAACTTCTCCCCATGACTAGCTCTGCAGGTCATAGAGGAATGTCAGAGGCAGTGCTTATCAGCCTTATGCATTCTTTGCAGCAGGTGCTATTTCTTGATCATATATTTGGTTGAGTTGATTTGATGTTCACATATACACAAAGATGCAAATGAAAACCATGAAGGGCAGCCTGGCTCAGTAAAAGCTTTTAGTATTGTGCCACATGAAGCATATCAGTATGAAAGGAAAAGACAGTACATTATTGTTTTTTTCTTTTTACAATTTAGAATGGGTTGTTGACTATATTAAGAATGCAATTTTTAAATTAGATTTTAGATTTAACAAAATGATTGTAATATTTTAAAATAATTTTCTATAATTATTACTAAGAGATTAGTATGTGTTAAGCCATCAACAAAGTTCCTTAAGAGTATTGCATCACTTAACCAACAAAGCAATCATATTAAGTAGGTCTTATTACCTTAATTTTCAGATGAGGAAACTGGAGATAGCAAGAGGTAGAACTAAGGTTTGAAATACCATGTTTGAAAACAAGGAAGTAAGACTGGTGAAGTTAAAGATAATTTGAATGAGGCTGAAAGAATCATGGTATAAAATATACATTCAATGCTCGCCAAGTATCTGGCAGTGTTCTGAACAGTTCATATGTACTAACTCCCATCATTCTCATTCAACTTTTCTGACTTCTCAGGATGGTGCCAGCCCAACAATACCCAGGTGTCTCTCATTACAAAAAGGAATCTACATTACCCATCAAAACAATGCTGCATTATATATCCAGATATCTAGATTGTGTAAACATCCTTTTTTCAACTACTCTTCTATCAAATATTTTTTGGATGACATCCACCATATTACATAGCCTGTTCAATTAGTGGAATATCCCATAGATAAAAGATTAACCTGAAACAGGTCTGATGGTCATACTGGATCCCAGGGCTACTAAGGATTTAATTCTACCATTATGGAATCAGTTTATAAAAATAGGATAATGGTGTATAATTCCATATCCTCTCATACTCTCTGAACTTGAAAACTGGAGGCAATATAACCCAGCCATTCTCATTTCATTTCCATCTCAATACTGATGTTTCAACTCCAGCATCAATTTTTATTCACACCTCAAAATGAAATCACAGCTATGTTTTTGACATCTTACTCATAAAGAGTGGTCTCTTCCTGTCTCCTCATACCGTTGTTTGTATCAAGCTATTTTAGTTCACCAGGGCTTCTTTTCTTTTCTTTTTTTAATCCCAAGGCTTCCTTTTCTTGTAGGGAGCATGGATGAGTACTTCATACTAATGCACTATTATAATTATTGTTTGTGCCTATCAACCTATACCCTCTCTTTTCTCTTTGATAACTGATCTATTTTTATATCTTTTATATGTTTATAACTCACCTTAAGCCCTGTGTAAGAAGATACTGAATAAGGATCAAGTACAGAGTTATTTATATTTGAGTTTTTCCTGACCCCTATTGAGTTCACTATAATTAATTCCAGGGGACTTTAAGATTCTTGGGCTCTTTTTTTTCCTCATAGGATCTTTTATTCTTTTTGTATAGATAGTTTAATGGGGGATCCTTCTGTAATGGTGAGTTTCTATCCGGACGTTCCTGAAAACGAGGCATCTGTGTCCTGTGGAGAATTTGTCTTCCTTGTGGACTGCTCAGGAAGTATGAGGTGCCCCATGAATAACCAGGACAGGTCTCAGTCACGCATAGAGGCAGCCAAGGTAAATCCAGTTTCTTCTTCTGAGTTATGTAGACAAGTGAGGATGAATCTGAGGAGTTAAAGTGGGGTGCATCTGGAGGTGTAGGGCTGTTCTCCATCTGAGCAGTAGCTGGCATGATCACTCTGAGGCCTTGAAAGGTAATGTGGCATGAAACCAGGGTAACAGGCTGCAGCCCCAAGAGTTGGCTTGGCAGGGTCTGAGAAGGTCCTCTCACTCTCTCCTCATCCTCTCTCCCCTGCAGGAAACACTGATTCTACTGCTTAAGAGTTTGCCTATGGGCTGCTATTTCAACATCTGCCAATTTGGATCTACCTATAAGAATTTTTTTCCGTAAGTCTCTGAAAAGTCTAGAAAATAAATACTTTAAAGGGAGGAAGTACATTGTAAAGGGATTACTATTACCCAAAGCTCGTTCCTTGTTCCTGATGCCAGTTCAATAAAGAGGACATGGTTTTGAGAAAAGGAAAAAGCTTTATTCCTTTGCTAGCAAAGGAGAAGCTAGGGGACTCTTGTTCCACAGGCTATGGTTCTGCCCATCAGGGAGACCAGAGGGTTTTTTAAGAACAATTTCACTGTAGGTGTTCCCTGTGGGGGTTTTTGATTCATTTGTTAATTTGGGAGATAGCCATTTCTTAGATCTTCTGGAGTCCTTCCTGAAGTCTGAGTTACTTGGTTCCTAAGGTAGATGTGATAACTCTCAGCCTAGGACTGGAAAAAGATAGTCCTTCACCTTCCCCAGGTTAGGGAAATGGAGAGGAAGAGGAGGAAAAGTAAACATGTTCTTATTTTAAAATAAGCCTCAGTAGTGGCAGAGCAGCAAGGTCTATATTCAAAGCATAAGATGGACCACTGTTACATTATTGCAGGATTGACCTGGGTTTCGGGGACTTTGAGTGCGATGACTATTTGATGGGGGTTTCTCAGTAGCAGGCAACTTGGAGCTGCCACCATGCAACTGGGTGCTTTTGTTTCTCTCAGGAAGAGTGTGAAGTATACTCAGCAAACAATGGAGGAGGCAGTGAAGAAAGTTAAACTCATGCGCGAGGACTTAGGAGGCACTGAAATCTTGGCACCACTTCAGAACATTTACCAGAAGCCCTCCATCCCTGGTCACCCGCTACAGGTAGGAATTGGAACAGACCCAACAGAAGGACACAGAGAAAGTGAAAGAATTAGTCCCTGAGCTTCACTGCAGGAATTTTAAATGTGATATGTAATTGGAAGACTTACAGTAAAGAGAAATAAAGACACAAGGTATGTTTCTTCTCCCTTCACTCAATCTGATGGAGAGTGGAACTGCCTTTGTGTGGTGTCCGAAAGCTTCTGACAAAGTCAGTGTGCCAAGGAGCTGAAAATCCCATGTTTCCATCAGACCTGTGAGGACACAGTGCCAGTGAAATTGGAACGTGGGGAAGGGCACGCCTGTTTGAAGAATGCTTGGAGTCTCTGGAATGAAACCATTGGGGGTTTTAAGGGCAAATCCTGATACCTTACAATGAAATGGAGGATTGACATATGTTTTCTTTCTTTATACAGCTTTTTGTCTTCACCGATGGAGAAGTTGCTGACACATTTAGTGTAATTAAAGAAGTTCAGGTTAACAGCAAGAAACACAGGTAGGAACTGAATGTGATTTCTGCTAAGGTGACTAGACCCCAGTAGTGCCACATGAAACCTACAGCCCCATGATACCAGTGTTGACACTGCTTTGCAGAGGAATGGACCATTCTCAAATTTGATTCTTACCAGCTGAAAATTTATTTTTCTCTACAGAAACAAATAGTAGTTTTCCAAATAACACCAATGACCCAGAAAACTCATTGTCCTTTATTTTTCTAAGCCTTAGTAAAAGAAAGATTTGATTAGTATGTTTTTCTTTATTATAAAGCTCTTTAACAAAATTAAATAGGAAACTACACAAATCATTGTGATCCAGCTTGATGAACTATCACAATGATCGCAAGGAGTGACCCCCACACAGGTCTAGACCCCTAACCCTAACCCTAACCCTCACCCTCCCTCTCTACCATTCCCTCACATCCTGTTCTCACTCACAATTCACTTGCAGCTCTTCTGCCTTATAAGTCCATGGGTTGTTTGTTCTTGTTTTCAGTTTAAAATAAGTGAGCTGTAGAGTATGTTTTCTGTCTGTATATAGTTTTTCTTTTTGCTTTCTACAGCACGTTGAGATGTAAACATATGTTGCATGTAGCCATAGTTAATTTTGATTAGTGAACATTATTTCATGGAATCACCGTAGTACAGTTTCTCTTGATTCTAATGGTGATGGACTTTGGCTTGGTTGTTAAAAATAATGCTGCTATGAACATTCTTTTATTCTTGTATTAACATTTTTTCACCTACATGTTTATAGTTGACTCTCTATATCTACAAGTTCCATATCTGTGGATTCAATTTTTATGTAATATTTATATTGTATTGGGTATTATAAGTAATATAAAGATGATTTAAATTATACAGGAGGCTATGTGTAAATCATATGAAAATACTGTACCACTTTATACAAGGGACTGGCTGGGTATGCCCTGTTTTTACAAGTAAGCATCTGTACCTGTGTGGATTGTTTTTGGATTTCCTGATCCCTTTTATTGGTTTGTTTATCTCTACATGTACCAGTATTATATCATTTAAATTAATGTAGCTTTATGTTTAATCTTGACTTCCAGTAATCCTCTACCTTGTTCATTTTCAAGGTTAACTTAGTTTTACTTTGGACCCTGTATTTGTATTTTAGTATTACCTTGTCAACTTTTACAAAAAAAAAAAAAAATCTCTTAGGATATTATTTAGAATTACGTTGACTTTTTTTTCTCAGTTTCTTTTTTTTTAAATTTTATCTCATTAAGTTATTTTTTAAATAATTTTATTTATTTATTTATACTACTTAGGTATACATGATAGCAAAATGCATTTTGATTCATTGTACACAGGTGGAGCACAACTTTTCATTTCTCTGGTTGTATGTGATGTAGAATCATAGCCCTAGCTTTATGTATGACTGCATATATGTTGTGATTCTACACTGACTTTTTAAAATCAATTTTTTGAGGACTTAGTATTTACTATGCTGAGTTTTCCAATCTATTTACAAAGTACATTTGTCCCTCAGTATCTGTGCATCATTGGTTCCATAACAACCCCGAAATACCAAAATTAGCAGATGTTCAACTTCTTGACATAAATGGCATAGTAGTTACATATAACATACACACATTCTCCCACATAATTTTTTTTTTTTTTGGTACTGGGGATTGAACTCAGGGGTACTCGGTCACACTCAGGGGTACTTGACCACTGAGCCATAACCCCAGCTCTATTTTTGTATTTTATTTAGAGACAGGGTCTCACTGAGTTGCTTAGTGCCTTGCCATTGCTGAGGCTGGCTTTGAACTCACAATTCTCCTGTCTCAGCCTCCAAAAGTGCTGGGATTACAGGCTTGAGCCACTGTGCCCAGCTCTCCCACATACTTTTAACCATCTCTAGATTACTCATAATACCTACTACAATGCAAATGCTAGGTAAATTGTTGCTATACTTTATTATTTAGGGAAAAATAACAGAAAAAGTGGCCTGTACCTGTTCAGTATAGACACAATTAAAAAAATTTTTTCATCATCTGTTGATTGAATCTGTAGACATAAAACCTCTAGACACAGGAGGGTGACTGTATATTTTTCCCTTTATTTTGGTTTTTCCTGATTTCTCAAAATATTTGTTTCTAGTAATTTATTTAAATACTTTAAACCTATGGAGAAATTTTAAGAATAGAAGAGGAGCACTTACATGTCCTTCACCTAGTTGTACCAATTGTCAGCCTTTTACCATATTGTATTCACCTATGTTATTTTATTTTATTTTTTACTTATTTTTTGTTAGTGCTTATAATTATATGTAATGGTGGGATTTGTTGTTATATATTCATATGTGGCACACAACAACGTAATTTCCTATAGATTTTTGTCTGAAACAATTGAGAGTGAGTAACAGATAGCATGATGTCTTTCCAAAATATCTTTATTTTATTTATTTTTATGTGGTGCTGAGGATCGAACCCAGTGCCTCACACATACGAGACGAGCACTCTACCACTGAGCCACAACCTGGCCCGCGTCTTTCCAAAATAAATGCATATGTTCTCATCTTTCACACACTAAAAGGGACATTCTGCTAAGTGGCCACTATAGAACTATGAACTTTAGAACATTTAGTATTGAGATAATATCATATTCCACCATAGGCCATATTTGTCAATTTTCTAATAATTTGATTTATAGTTTTTTTTTTTTTCCTGTTCTGGAAACAAATCCAAGAAGAAATATTTTATTTGGTTGTATTGACTCTTTAGTCTTTTTTTGCTGGAATAATTCAGTTTTTCATTATGTTTATAGCATTGACATTTCAAAGAGAACTAGACAGATATTTAGTACAATCTCAGTTTGTATTTGTTTGACTGTTTTAATTCATGTTTAAATCAATACTAAGTATTTTAGGCAGAAATATTGCAAAAAGTAACATTGGGCCTGGTGATATTTATTACCTTTGACGACTTAGTTACAGGGTGCTTTGTGACAGATAAATTTTAAATTTGGTAAATATGTTGCTTTACAAAAACATTTACTCAAATTTGTTACTTCAAAAATTATGCTATTACTATCAGTGGTAGTGAAATATTCCTTTTTCTTTTTTTTCAAAGCAATGATGGGATTGAATCTAGAGCCCTGCACATGCAAAGCAGTGGCTGTGCCACTGAGCCCACAATGGCAACTTTTAAAGTGTCAAGTTTTCCACATTTATTAGTGGACAACCTCCTGTAATGAGGATTTCCTTCTCTCTTTTTTTCCCTTTCTTCCTTTTGTTGTATCAATAGGTATTCTTGAATACTTCCATTATTTTTTAATGTATTAAGTAGCATAATCATAATCATCCTTCTAGATTCTCAACATTTCCAGACCTGGCTAATGGGAGCCCTTTTCACGTGCCCCTATATCATTTCCACATGTCTCTTTGGTATTTGAATATTTCCTTTCTTTCCAACCAGAATATACAGACTGGCCTGCCCCTTTCCAGGCTCGCAGTCAAGCATTTCCCAAGGATCCCTGTTCCTTTCAATTGGAATCATAGGTAGAAACCAGCATTGAGTGCGCCTATGCTTTGGACTATTGGGCTGGTACTCATTCTAAGTATTTCAGGGGACAGAACTAGCAAATATTTTTAAAAAATTCTTAAAATTTTACTGATGCCCAAATTTCTGATGCAACAACATAGCATTCTTTTTCTTTCTCTCAAATTCTGTATTTATGTCTTCTTTCCTCTAGAGTGAGAAACCTAATTTTTTACAAAATCAGTGAATTTATTCATTTCCTTATGTTACAACACATTCAAAACTGCTCCATAATAATTTATAATTCTCTGCATAGAGATCTTCATATATTTTAATTTGTTCTTTTTCCTTAGGTGTTTGATACTGTTTTAAGTAGTATTTTTATGTTTTTATTGAATAGATGTTTATTTCATTATAGAAATAATTTTTGTAATGTTTTTTTACATTGACTTTTATATAATGACCTTGCTCCACTTAGATATTAATTTTAATGGTATACTGTAGATTTGTAGTGATTCTGTGAACAATCATGTTTGTAAATAATGTGAGTTTAATTATTTCCCTTTCAATTTCTTATTTTTTCAATTTCCATTTTTCTTTCTGCTTGAATTTCTCTGGAGAGGACCTTATATTAGGTTCTGTATAAGGGTCATAACTGACATCTTATCTTATTTTGGACTTCAAAGGGAACATGTTTCACATCATATTCTTAACTATAGTAGGTTTTAGTTATTTTGTAATTATCAATACTCATACTAGGGAAATCCTCTTTTATTCTTGTTTTAAGGCTCTCTTCTTTTTTTGTTTGAATAATTAATGATTGCTGAATTTCATCTAATACATTTTATGCATCTCTTACTGATTTTTGTTCATTTTTCTTTCAACTCGTGAAATGTAATGATTATTTTTAAAAATTAGATCAACTTTGCATTTTTAGCATAAACCCAAATGGGATTGATATATTCTGTATCATAATTTTTGATTCAGTTAGCTTATAATTGCTTAACATTTTAATCTATTTTCATGACAATTATGGAATGTATTTTTCCTTATAAAATTTTGCATACTTTGATACTAGTATTTTATTGGTATAACACAATAAGCTTCAAAAATTGCCTTTTTTTAATTATCTGAAAGATTCCTTTTTTAAATGTTTGCTAGAAGTTGCAGTGGACCCTATGGAACTGGGAAAATGGGGGAAATTTTTAAAAAATAATTTATGTTTTTATATGTTCTAATTTTTATGAAAATTTGAATATTTTAACTACATTTTAAAATTTCTTTGCAAAAAACACAGATATCACCTTAAAGTGTCATTAATGTTATAAGATCTTTAGTAACACTACATAGTGAAACTACAACCTTTTCTTTTCTGATGTTAGTCATTTGCACCGTCTCTATTTTCTTCACATAGAAGTTTATCAATTTTATGATCTTCCAAAGACCACTATGTTTTGTTTTGTTCATCCTCCCTATTGTATGAATTTTTATTTTGTTTTTTATCTGTTCCTGTATTCATCATTTTCTTTCATTTAAAATACTTTGGTTTAATCGTTGTTCTTTTTTAATATCTTGAGACAGATGTTTCACTTAATTGTGAAACCTCTTTTTTGTTTCTAATTCAAGTTTTTAAAACTGTAAATGTAAGTATATCTGTAGTTAAATTCTGAATTTGGACTTGCCACTTTTCATTTGCAACTTCTTGAGAATATTTCCTAATTATGATGATTTCCTTTTTAAGCCTATGTTATTTGCAAACATATTGTTAATTTCCTCAGATTTTCTATATTCTTTTAGTTATCAGATATTCTACATGAGTGTTCATAGAAATTCTTTAGGCCTCTAAATTATATCCTCCCTCCAGTAGGTCTTACTCTGCTCTAATGGATCTGTACACTAGAATCAGACAGTCTTGATTTGATTAGGATCTAATTAACTTCAGTCATGGTGATGGCCAGTCTATTTATAATTCCCCTCTATGTCTTGAATGTAGTCCTATAGGGTTCTATTGAAACGGCTGAAAAGTTTTCAGGGACACTACCCTGATGAAACTTCAGTTGCTGCTTTTTCTTCTCACTTCGGCTGTCCGTTTTGTACTTGACACTTTCCTCAAAGGGTAAATGGACATCTGATGCCAAACTTGTTGCTCTTGGCTTCCCTCCTCTTCCAGGTCTTGGCTCTTAGCTTCTTAAAGTCTTTCTACACAGTTGACTTGATTGTCTTATTGTCTTTACTGCTTTAAATAAATTATTAAAAATATTGTGCACAGCTTCTCTACTGGCCTGAAACAACTCACTCTAACATTGCTGAGATCAGACAGACATGGGAAGTTTTGATTTATACATTCAAGTGCTATGAAGTCATAGTATATTAAAAAGTCGTATGTTTAAGTTCTAGTTCCTTGCTAGATGTTTGGAAAAATTAACTGACCTCTTTAAGCCAGGTTTCTTTACCTGAAAATGGTGATACTTACAGTAGTACTTACCTTGTAGGTTGATTGTGAGACTTAAAGGAATAAAACTATGCAAAACATCAGGAATTGTCCTTAACACAAAATATGTACTATATACACTTTTGCTATTGTAGTTTTTATTTTTATTGTCATTGACATGAATCATTTTAGTAAGTTCTAGACTTTTTTTAATTTAGTTTTTATAAATAAAAACATTTTAAATTATGCATATATGCACTGTAAAATATGGACTAGAGTTTAAATATCATAATGGAAATTTAAAGGTGAGAGCATAAGAGACTAGCAGGATGTGACCCTTTGGGAGAATGACCCCAGTTAAGTCACTGCAATGACATATCTGGTCCTTATCCTCAAAAATTAAGAGCATTAATCCTAATGATAATGTCACTGGAGGATGATGACTCACACAAACCCATGTCAAAAGAGACTAATACATAAACCTGCATTCCAGTGTATGAATTTATTTCATCATAAATTAATACACATAAATTTATTTATTAAATTAATACACATAAATTAATACACATAAATTTATTTCATCATAAATGAAACACAACCCTGCACCTGAGGAGACTTAGGATGATTCAGTCATATTATTAATTTCTGGCATTTATTAAAGTTCCCATATTATACAATATGCTCAAAAAATTATTGCTCTTACAATTTTTCTCAAGGAAGTAGACTATCTCATCATGTAGTTTTCACCATTATGTATAAATCTTATAAGTTCCTGTGTCTAACCTCTATTCATTTATAATTGCAGATGTTTCTCATTTGGCATTGGAGAAGGTGCCTCTACCAGCTTAATAAAAAGCATTGCCCGGGTGTCAGGGGGCACTTCCGAGTTCATCACAGGCAAGGACAGGATGCAGTTCAAGGTGAGGGGCAAGCCATGTGTCCAGAGGTGGTAAATCCAGACCAAGTATGCAGCATGGTGAGGGACACTGCTGCAGGGGCAGGAGCCTAGCTTGCCTCTAACATACTTTTTTCCAAATCCCCAAGGCTTGGACTATATTTTTATAGGGACTGTTTTGGGCCTTACAGCAAATGTTTCCACTTTGGAGAATGGTATCTGACCCTAGTAGCTAGAAGCCCAGAGATAAGATTCTGAAAGAGTTTGAGCTGGGGATGTAGCTCAGTGATAGAGTGCTCGCTGGGCATGTATGAGGCCCTGGATTTGATTCCTAGAATGACCAAAAAGAAAAAAAATCCCTGAAAGAGCCTCAGGTTTTGTATTTAAGTGCTAACACAGAAACTAAGAGCTTTAGATGTCATGTTTGAGACTCCAGGCCTCTGCTTCAGGACCTCTTGTAGTGGCAAGTTCATAGTCCATTATCAGAGTGCACAAGGAGAAAATGTCTGTGGTTCTATTTCTAAGCTCCTCTTTCCCAGTTGCTGCCAAGTCTTCTCTAGTTCCATTTTCCAGGGATCAACTTTCCCTATTATATCCTTCATTCACATTTATGCTGTAAAATTTCCCAACCTTAGCTTCTTGTGTGTAAAGCAAAATAAATAATACCCATATCCCAAAATAGGATTAAGGATTAGGCATAGCATGCATTGTATCACATAGCACCTGATACATGATAAATACTGAGTTAATTATAACTATCTTCATTCTTATTTATTAAAGCTTATTGTATTCCTTTTTTTCCATCAGGTTCTTAGATCCCTGAAGTGCTCTCTACAGCCTGCAGTAGAAGACATCTCCCTGAGCTGGAATTTGCCTCCCGGTGTGTTTGCTAACTTGCTTTCTCCAGAACCGACTGTCATCTTTAGGGGTCAGAGGTTGATCCTCTATGCCAGACTCACTGGGATAATGCAGGTGAGTACTGGTTCTTATTTGTTTTTCTGGTCAGAGTAGCTACTGCCCTGACATTTTAACTGCAGCTGGCTGGTGTATCAGGATTTTAGTAAGAAGTTGTAAATACCAGGTAGAACCAGCCCTCTATCTTCTCTATCATTTCAGGTCTCTGGTTTCCTGGGATACCTGATTACTACTCAGAAATTATAATGTGCTAAGCTGGGGAGCTGCCCCAATTCTGATCCTTTTCTCTGTGATCTTTTCTTTTCATCGCTTCTGTTCTTTTCCAATTTGTAGGCAGCTGAGGCTACAGGAGAAGT
The DNA here is from genome assembly GCA_004024805.1 of Geosciurus inauris. Lineage (NCBI taxonomy): Eukaryota > Metazoa > Chordata > Mammalia > Rodentia > Sciuridae > Geosciurus > Geosciurus inauris. The sequence goes on from PVHX01001763.1 coordinate 142,450, forward strand.
AGTCCTCAAGTACATGCTCCATGGCAAAAGATTTGAAGATAAGCTGACATTTTCTCTACAACCCAAGCCAGATGCTGAGTGAGACTTCTGTTTCCTCACTCTTTCCCCTTCTCTTGCTTGTTTGTCTGACCCTTTGATTCACTTCCCTTCTTTGCCTTTTCCTTCTGTCCCTTCTTTTCCCTCTTCTTTTTTTTTTCTTTCACCCTTCTTACTGGTTGGATTCCTTCTTTTGGCTCTAGCTTAAAATGTGTTCTTGCGTTCACTCTTCCTTTGTGTGCCACTCTGTTCCTATGTTTTTCCTTCTCTAATTTTTCTTTCCTCTGCTATCCCTAAATTTTAAGAATACATAGTAACTGGAGTGTGAGTGTTTTTCTCTGCCTCTCTGGAAATTTCTTTTTTTCTTTAGCCTCACTATTCACCGTCTTGCTGCCAAGTCCTTCATCCAGACAAAAGACCTTGGCCTTAGTCAGACCCCAGCAATGGACAAAAAAGACGTGTTGAAGATCAGCATTGAATCTGGAGTCATCAGCTCCTTCACAGCGTTCGTTGCCATGAACAAGGAACTCAAGCAGCCGGTTCAGGGACCCCTGGCTTATAGGCAGATTCCAAGGCCAATTCTGTTCTGTAGTGCCTTAGGTAGGCCACAAAGGCTTTTACGTAGTGAGTTGTATTTCATGCATACTTCTGTAGACTAAGGATCAGGGATATCTGAACACACTATTTTAAGAAAATTGCTGTAAAATATTTTAAGCTACATTGTTTTCTTGCCCTCCACATCTAGGATTTCCGTCCAGTGTTAAACTTTTCTGTCCTACTGAAGTAGAATAGGACCTATTGACAGAGAGATTTAATATGAAAGGGATAGTAATGCATAGAAGGTGCACATAATTATTGAACTATCAAATAGTTTAAATATGAAGCTGATTTATCTTCTTGGTAATGAGGTGGATAATGATTATCCAGATGACTGATGTTTAGAATGACCTGAGACTGGAAGTGGTGGACAGGACACGAAGAAAAGGCAAAGATTAGCTGGGTACGGTGGCTCAAGCCTGTAATCCCAGCATTTAGGGAGGCTGAGACAGGAGAATCGCAAGTTCAAAGCCAGCCTCAGCAATGGCGAGGTGCTAAGCAACTCAGTGAGACCCTGTCTCCACATAAAACACAAAATAGGGCTGGGGATGTGGCTCAGTGGTCGAGTACCCCTGAGTTCAATCCCCAGTACCAAAAACAAAAAAAAAAAGAAAAGGCAAAGATTTAAAGGAGTCACTGGGGATAGTTAGAAAATGGAATGTCCAGGGAAAAATAGAAACATCTGTGAAGGAGTGTTGAGGGTCCAGTTAAGTTTAGTACCTTGACTTATTTTGTGGGACCATATTGCCAAAAAAAACCCCTTGGCTTTATGTTTATCTTTTCAGCAACTTTGGCATAAGAATGGAGCAGATGGACAGTTGGACTAATTTCAATGTTGGGATTTTCCTAGATAGGGTATGATGAAAGGAAATTACTAGCGAGGAATTGTAGATATTGATAAGAGGTTGGCAAGAGTTGGAATTGAGATGTAGATTGAATACAGAATGAAGATAGAAGGAAGTTGATATATAGGAAAGCAATAGCAGGATTAAAAACTTAAGTGATCTAGAGGAAATCAAAATTCGGATAAAACAGGATAATTTGGATGTTATGTGTAAAAGTAAGATATTTTTCAATTTATTTTTTATAAGTGGAACAATTCTTTGTTATAACAAAACCATCATGACTTGGGAGGGTATAATTGAAGGAGAATAGAGCCCAAGGAATTGAATTGAGAAGGTCAAAAACCTGGCTGTCTCCATGGGTACAGAAATCTCTCAAGAGGATGGCAGACCTAGGAGTAAAGTCGATAGTCTGGCTTTCAGATTCCTTAGTGGATGATGGGAGATGACCAAGAGATTGGGAGCTGACAGTAGTAAGGCCATTTGGGAGGTACCAGATAAGTGTGGAGGAATATTGATCTGGACTGAGGAGGTTGCCAAACCTAGGTATTTGGAGTGCAGTACATTGAACAACAGCCAATAGAAAGAAATGGAAGGAAAATATTATTTGGGGAGGATATATGAGCTTTTATTTGAAATTTAGTTGGAAGGAGCCTCTTGTAATGAAAGAAAGTAAAGATGTAGGAAAGATTGCTTAGCCTGTTCCTGGGGTTAGAGAGGGCATAATAGAAAGTAGAAAGGATCTGAGAGGGTGAGAGTGTGTTTAGTGGTAGGTTTGTGAGAGAAGAATGACACAGAGTAGAAACTATAGCTGATATGGATGGGAGAGTGTGTGTCTCAAAACATCCTTAGACTTTATTATTTTTACCTGTTGCTGCAGACAGGAAGGGCAGCTCATTGTGTGCATTGGTATTTTTCAGCTTTTCAACAGAACTCAGGCCACAGTAATTGTTTTTATCTATGGTCACATGGGATGCAGCTTTCAGTGCTACCATGACAGATCAGGAGAAGAGTTAGCTACATGGTCTACAGTGTGTGTGAGCATCTCTCCAGGGACATTTTCTCACCACTGTTTGTCTGTCAAACATAGGACTAAGCTCACCTCCAGTACGTAGTAGTCAGGGCAAGATGGTAAAACGCACGTGTCTCCAAATGATTGTCCATGGCATGAGAAAAACTCGTTCTTCCAACAATAGGACCAACTTGCAAAATTCTCATAAAGGTGAGATGGGCCTTAGTTCACTTCTCTAATCTACCATGTAGATTTTCTAGTCTACCATGTAGGCTAATTGGTGTTCTCAGAGTACAAGGGGGCTCAATGACTTTCTGTCATTTCTTTTTCTATTTTTCCCCTCAAAGTGGCTGGAGGCACTGAACTTATGCAGCTGATTGACCTCCAAAAGGCAAATGGTTCCTGGGATCTGAATGAAGATCTGAGTAAAGTCCTAGGTGTGAGTTTGGAAGACTTGCTTGCTGCACACCCTACCCAGGTGAGATTCAAAGAAAATAATGGAGTAGGTATATTTTTAAGGGAGTAAAGTTTATAATGAGGAGTGGGGATGTATATTGGTCACCTTTCATCACTGTAACCAAAATACCTGAGAAAAGCAAGTTAAAAGAGGAAAGATTTATTTAGGCTCAGAGGGTCAGAGGTTTTAGTCCATGGTCAGCTGGCTCCATTGCTTTGAGCATGAGGTAAGGCAGAATATCATGGAGGAAGGGCTTGGTGGAGTAAAGTTGCTAGCTCATGGTAGCAAGGAAGCAGAGAGAGAGCAGGGGAAGTGGGATGGTGAGGGACAAGATATAGTGTCCATGTCCTCAATGACCTACTTCTTCCAAAACTTCCCTGCCTTCTCCCAATAGTCGATTTAAATTATTAATCCATCAAATGAATTAATTTGATGAGGTTAGAGCCCTCATTATCCAATCATTTCCTAAAAGTTCCATCAGTGCATTATTGCATTGAAAAACAAATTTTGATGACTTTGGGGGACATTACAGATCCAAACCATAAAAGAGTAGATCAGGATCCACCTGAGAAAGGAAAATGGAGGGGGAGCTATAAACATAATTAACTTCTAATAAGTGGAGGTTGAAAGTTTTTCTGGTTATATTAAAAGAGAGATAGGCCAGCTGGTAGGAATTCATGCAAAGGTTGATGGAATATAGGAGAAAATAACAATCCTTTGGATTTAAATTATATTCCCTTCCAGGCATCTTAAATGTAAACTTAAAACTCAGTGAAGTTGTCTTCTGTACCAGGCATTGTGCTAACTTAACATTCATGATTGCATTTATTCCTCACTTCAATTAAATAAGGTTGGTCCAATTGATGTTGCTGTTTATAAATAAAGAAGCTGAAGCTTACAAAGTATGATTATGCATCTGAGCCAGTGAGTGGCAGAGCTGCGTTTAATGCTAGGACTATCTGTCCTCAGAACCCCCAATGATAACCCCATTATTGATAGTAAAGAATGTGATCCATACATAAAAATGTTAATTGAAGCCAGGATAGGTGTGTACAAATGGCAAACACTTAGTTATTTCAAATATTGAAATATACTGACACAGATAAAATATATTCAGAATGTACATTAAATTAAGGTAACTTGTTAAAACTTCTACTCAATGAGAAATTGCTAAAATATGATGGATGTGAAAAACATGAAATACAAATAGCATTCCAAACTTTCAAACTGAGGAAAATGCTTAATAAAACTTCAGATTTTCTATAATCACATCATCCATATAGCATCCACAAGTCACATTTGGCTATTGAGCCTTGGAATTGTGGCTAAGGTAAAAATAAAAATTTGAATTGAATGGAGGTGTTCTACATTGAGAAATATATATTGATTTGAGGTAAAGTATAAAAAATGCACAGTGTATCATCAAAATTATTTTATATTGATTTCATGTTAAAATGATTTTTTTTTTAGTTTTTTAGTGTATTGGCTTACATATATATTAGCTGAAGTCAGAGCTCACCAGTAGAACATATACTTAACATATATGAGGTCCTGGATTCAATCCCTGGAACCAAAAATAAAATAAAATAAAATAATAATATAATTGGGCACATTTGCATTTTACTTTTAAAGATATAGCTACTGGAAAATTGAAAATTCCTTTTATGTCTGGGATTTTATTTCAATTGGAGAATTCTGTCTAGAGCAAAAATTACAATTTTTAAGTAGTTGGAAGATGAAGCAAGAATGATGAAGTTCAAGGAACACAAGACATGTCAGGCTGACATTTCCTTTTCCAATAAATCAAGTGAATTAGAGATCTGGTAGATCTGTTTCAGGAAGGAATTTTAATTTTTTTTTAATAATGAGTATTTGGACCAAGAATAAACTGGTTGAACATTCAGAACAGTTAATTATGAATTAATTTAAAAATGGAAATATATTTTTGAACCACTAATCTGAAGTTTTACATATGTTCAGTGAAGATTTTGATGAGAATTTAGACCAAATTTCCTACTCAAAGATGACAGAAAAGAGAACTAAAGTTTTAGACCGGGGTTTCAGGATCTCTAAAGTCCTCTAGACACTGTGTTGCAAATTTTTTTTTTTAATGAAACAATACCACCACCCCTAATGCAAACAGAAAATGTGGTAGCAATAAAACTAAAGAACTGCTTTTGGTTTTAAATTCTTAATGCCACAGTTGAAAGGGGAAGCAAACTGCTTCAAAAGTCATGCATGTGAAAATCAGAGGTTTGGGGTGGTTACAAAGTATGTTGGAAAGCATATTGGAAACAGGAAGAGGGGAAGCAAGATTGCCTGAACTGCCACAGTGTTGTTGAGCTGAGGTCAGGGAATTCACAAGAATGTTTCCCTCCAGGTGTTTTTCAAACATGATTTTGACCTTTGTTTTTAAACCAGGAAAACAACATGGGAGTTCCTGGTGCTTTAACATGACCTTCCTTTTCAGGAAGAATTAAAGAAACTGAAAATTTGATTTGAATTAAGACTGTTCAAAGAGGACATGATAGCTTTTTACAAATTTTAAAGCTCATGATATATATATGAGAAATTTCCCTTTATCTATAAACTGACTCTATAACCTGAAGTTTTCATCAGCAGTAGGTGAAACTCATAGGTGGCAGTCTTCTGATCTATGGATGAAATTTTCTTTTGAGGAATATGATTAAAATCAGGCTATTCGGAATCAGTCACACCTCAATCATTTGCTGGAATACTGCTTTGGGGCACTTTATTTCACTTCTGTATGAAGCACTTTTTGTCAATTAAAAATGTGGTTATTGATAATTCATCATGCCTTTGTTTGGTGGAGGGTAAGAGTGAGGATTCAAATTTTAAAACATTGGAATGATGTTGGCCAACTTACATTGTTATATTGTGTGCATGTACAAATATGTAACAAGAAATCCCACCATTATGTACAACACTATATAATGCACCAATAAAAAATGTGGGAAAAAAACCATGAAGACACTAAAAAGCCCCCATGCATGTGTTTCTCTTACACAGCCAGGTAATCCTTGCATGGGTATTAGGGGTCTGCAGCACAGCACTAGATTTAAAGCTTAAGGCCTTTCTACCCTAAGATTCAGTGAACTATTGCCCTGGGGTGCATGGCCTGTCATTGTGCCTTGCAAATGATAGTTAGAGGGAAAACAAATAATTCCATCTAGCAGCAGTTTGAGTTTGGTCAGTGAGGAGGACATGGCACTCTTCATATCTTTGAGGGGCTTCCTGCCCCAGCCTAGAGTCTTCAGGGAAGTCTCTGTCTATTGTACAGCATGTGGACTCCTCAGGCTGGGCTACTGTCTTGGCTGTGGTCTGGCTGCACACCCATGGTAAAGATCAGAAGATGGAGTGGGAGCTTCTGGAAAGGAAGGCTGTGGCCTGGATTCACACCCAAGCAGGTAAGAACCCATTCCCAGGGCCTTCTTTCTCTCCCAAGAAGACAGTTCCCAGGTGTGTACCTCTAGCCTTGGCAGAGAGTGACCACAAGAGTCTTCACAGTCACTTCCCTCACTATCCTGGTCCAGACCATTTCTGGTCTCTTGGAAGTCCTTTCCTTGGCAGGAGTAGGATAAAATCTTTGGTTTGAGGTGAGAGAGGGAGAGCTGAGTAGAGAGGTAAAGGAACAAGGATGGGGATTGTGAATTGCTACAGGGTCACAAAGTATGCTTACTCTCCTCTCTCTCAGTACTAAGCTGAGCAAATACCTGACTAGACTTGAAGAACCTCCTCCTTGGAGGTTTATTATCTCACAGCTGCTGAATGATTCTGAGACCAGAGAAGATTAAAGGAGAATGTGGGCATGAAGAAAAGAAAAATAAGGAGTATTGAGGAAAGATAAAGTAGAACTGGGTTTGGGGGTCACTGGGAGAAGAATCTTCCTCTCATCTGCTGTCCCCCATCCCTGATGGTTCTTTCCTTTATCACAGGCTCCACTGTGCCCATGCTTGTGAAGGCTGCAAATACTCTCCTGAAGTCATCTGTGGACCCTGCTATCTTTGCATCCTAAGGATGCCTTCCAGCAAAAAGAAGAAGGCAGGGTGGGAGGAGGGGATTCTATTTGGCTATCAGCACTCCTTCATCTCTTCTGCTGTGATGTTTTGTGCTTCAAAGCTCACCTATAACTCTCTTGACATAAAACTTATGGATGCCCACACCACCTTGCCTGTCTGTGGCACATTTCTTTGAATGCAATCTTCTTTCCCCAGCATGACCCTCAGACAAATAATGGTGGTCCCAGAACCTATACCTTTCCAGGAGAAGTTCAAAGTATTCATATGCAATAATTAATACTCCTGCCAGGCTTTCCAGAGTGATGACAAGAAAAACAGGTAGCATGGGCAACAGACTAACAATTTCAATATTTGATGCCAGGGATTGCCTAAATTAGAAAATTCTCTGCACAATCGTTTTTACCAATTTTTGCTCTTATATACTTACCAGGACCATACAAGTAAGTTTTGAAGGTTTCTATCTTTGAAGGAATATTTGGAGGGTAGTAAAAGCCAACATCAGTGTTGATGTGACTTCAAGATTATAAAAAGAAGTACATGAGGGGTACACTGTGAGCACTGGACCTGTTGGGGGCCTTCTCAATTAATTCTTCTTGGATTTGCCAGCCTACCCTACATGCTTTTGCTTCCAGCCTATGCCTAAGTGACATGGGTTAAACTGTAATTGTTGGAAACAGATGTTCCCCTAAAACCACACACCTTGTCATAGGATTATAATGTAACACTTAGGGCTAGCCTGAATCCATGAAGACTGTATATTAGACTTTCATCTAGTGCAATAAAGAATAGGATTGATGACTGCCAAAAACATGAACCTGGATTGTTCATCACAAAAAGAACAGTGGAACTTCATGTGATGGTTTCTAACTCTTACGTCTCTCATACCTTAGCAGAAAGAAGTGGCCCTATTTGCTGTATTGTCAGTATTAGAATGACTATTAGTACACATACTTTGTTGTCTGACCTTTCATAAATTCACTCATTGAATCTTCATTGGTTTTATTACCCTTATTTTCTGTGTCAAATTTGCTGACATGTCCACTGTTCACACTGAATCCTGTCCCCACATCTTCTCTTGTAGGCTGATTTACTATCTTGCATGAATTAGCAAAGGGCAGTTGTCAGAAAACTACCACTAGAACCTTGAGCATACATGTATTTAGGTATGTGATGACAGACAAATGGCTTAATCCCTCAGGAGCTTAATACCTCCATCTGTAAAACTGGGGCACTGAACTATAGTCTATTATTACCTTCAGGTTGAATTCTCTAGAATTCAGAGCAGTACCTCAGTAGTTTTCTCTTAGGTGTCAAATTGTCTAGGTCTGAGTTCCTTATAGCTGTTATGTGAACTGACCTTAGGAAAACTTATGTGAATGCACTATGGATTCCAATCTAACAGAAAGTTCTGAGTTTGCTATGGCTATGATCAGTGGAACAGGATTGTGGGATCACTTGGATGCTTGTTAGAAATGCAGAATTTGAGGCAACACCAAGGATTATTCTACTGATCAGCATTTTAGCAAAGTCCCCTGGTAGCTTTTATGCACATTGAAGTTTAAGACTTGAGGGCCCAGTATTGTCATTAGTTGGCTGTCCAGTCTGCTGTCTATATCATCTATATCATATGAGTACTATCATAAAAGAAAGTTTTCCAAGGACCATAAAACTTCTGGAATTACCCTCTGCACATAAAAATATGTCACCGATGTGTATTATACACAGAATTGGTCACTGCATTTGATGTTCAGCCCCCTTTTCTCAACTTTCACGTTTCAGACCAGACTAGGTTTTGGGGCCTCCTGTTTTCAGGAACTGACAACATAGGCTAGGAGCCCGAGAGAAATGCTGTTCTCATATTCTGGTGGTTTCCTTCACTCTGCACTTGTTTCTTGCCTGCCGAGAATGTGACCACAGAAAGGTGACAGATACCATTGCCTCAAGATTTTTTCACTCTAACAGAAGAGTTCCAACAGAGTGTGGGGACTTAATGAAATTCACTACCTATTTAACTCCAAGCCAACACAGTCATCCGGGGGATTGTTTAACACCTGATATTCCTCTCCCAACTCAGTCTTTGTTTCTTTAAAATCAGTCCACCTTTTTTTCTGATGAAAATCCCCACACGATGAACCATCTGCATGAGTTCTGTTTCTTCTCTTAGTTCTATAAGGTTTTGCCTTATATATTTTGAAGTTCTCTTGTTAAGTGTATCACCATTTAGGATTATTATGGCTTCTTGGAGAATTAACTCTTCTTTAATTATGTAAGGCATATCTTTATTGCTGATGACTTTCCTTTTTCTGAAGTTGGCTTTATCTAAAATTAACATTTCTACTCCAGATTTCTAGTGATTAGTGTTAACCTAATATATTTTTCTCCATAACTTCAACCTATAAACATGTTTTAATTTAGAGAAGCTTTCTTACAGAAAACATGGTTTGGTTTTGTTTTTTATAACTCACTTTGGCAACCTCTGTGTTTTAAACAGTGTATCTAGATCATTTGTATTTAAAGTAATTATTGGTATTATTAGGATAATGTCTACTGTGTTCATTACTATTTTCTATATGTTTAATTTGTTCTTGGATCTTTCCATCCTTTTTTTTTTTTTTGGTACTGGAGATTGAACTCAGGGACACTCGACCACTGAGCCACATCCCCAGCCCTATTTTGTGTTTTATGTAGAGATAGGGTCTTGCTGAGTTGCTTAGTGCCTCGTCATTGCTGAGGCTGGCTTTGAACTCGTGGTTCTCCTGTCTCAGCCTCTGTAAGTGCTGGGATTACAGGCTTGAGCCACCGTGCCCAGCTCCATCCTGTTTTTACCTTTTCTAATTTCAATTAATCACTTTATGTGATTTTATTTTATCTCTACTCCTAACATATCAGTTATATTTTTTTAAAAAATGTTTGTTATTGCCATAAAATTTGTAATATACATTTAAAACTAATTTGAAACCACATTCAAATAACACTGTATCATTTTATGTGTACTACCAGTTCATTGTAACAGAGTTTCTAAATTCTTTTTTCCCATCCATTATAGCATTGCTATCATGTATACATTTCACTTATTTACATAACTTCCCAAAGAATTATTACTATTACCTTAAAATATTAGCTTATAGATCAATTATGAATAAAAAATGTAGATTTATTTTATCTTGATCTATTCCTTCTCTACACTCTTCCTTTCTTAATGTGTATATGAGTTTTTGACCTATATTATTTTCCTTTATACTGTAAATTTCTTTGTTTAGGTATGTTTAAGTACACAGATACTTACTGGTGTTATAATTGCCTATAGTATTCAGTACAGTAACATTATACAAGTTTGGAGTCTAGGAGAAATTAGGCTATAATATATACTCTAGTGTGTAGTGGGCATACATACCATCTAGGTTTGTGTGAGTATACTGTAGTGTACCCTTTATCAAATGTTATTTTTTTTTTTTTTTTTGAGTTTTCTTCCTATGTCTGTCTGTAGCCAGGATCTGAATTATACTTTCACTGAAAACAAAACTGCCCTTTCCCCAAGCCTTACAAGTTCCAACATTATGACTTAATGCACACATCAGAAATTTCAAAACAAACCTGTATGGACAACTTTCATGTCTGCTGCTGTATGTGGATCACTCAAAAAGTATAACTACAATACTCAGTGATATAACAATGACATCCAATCTTCAAAGCAGAAAAATCCATCATATTGGAACCACCATCCTAATTTCACCTTCTTAGATCTTCAGTCTCAAAACTAGAAATATTCTTGACTAGCTGTTTTCCAGACTCAAGAGCTAAGATCATACTCTGTCCCAACTATTCAATTTGTTTCCATAAAATGATACTTTAAATTCTTTAAAAAATACAACATGAAGTGATTGATTTAGCTTCAGTATTGTTCCAAAATAGGGAAATCCTTAACATCTTATTTGTTCATGTAGGAGATGACACTTTTACTGTTAACAGCTCTTAAAGATGAGATGCAAGTCCTATATCATATACATGATACTGCTTCTATGCACTTATTAAATTGGTTTAATCTTGGCTCCAGCTAATCTCTGTTTGGGGATATTTTTCATGCTCTAATATTGTAAATAAAAAGTAAATTAGCCTTGAAAAAAAGGGAAACCCTACCTACATTATACCACTTGCATGACATTTAAAATAGTCACAGAAAACTTATAGTCACAACAATGCCATAAAGTCACAGAAGCAGAAAATGGAATAGTGGTTGCCAGGGTGTTGAAGAAGAGAAAGACAAGGAGATATTAGTTAAAGGGCACAAATTTTCAGTTATACAGATGAATAAGTCTTAGAGATTTACTGTACTTTATAGGGCTTATACTGATAAACAGCATTTTCTACTTAAAAGTTTGTTTAAAGGGTAGATCTTATGTTGTGTTTTTTATCATAAAGGACAATAAATAAGGTGAAAGAAACTTTTGGAGGTAGTGTATAGGTTTATGGTATGCATAGGTTAATGATGATGGCTTCATGGTATATACTTATCTCCAAATTCACTGGCACACATTAAATACATAAATATTTTCATACATCAATTATACCCCAATAACATGGTTTAAAATTTTTTTAAAAATAAATTATTTTCACTGAAATAAAAGAGATAAAAGAATAGTCACTGTGGTAGACATGGTAGATCCACATACAAACTCCTTGTAGGCAGAGGTTAGAAAATATAAAACATTGTTTCCCAGACTCCCTTGCATTTGGGATTTTGATGTGATTGAGGTTCTGTCAGTCAGACGCATTCAAGAATTGGATGTGAAAACCAAGTCATGTGTGGCAAAAAGCAGGGCAATGGGCACATGTATTTTTTTTTTTTTTTTTTTTGGTACCAGGGATTGAACTCAGGTGTACTCAACCACTGAGCCACATTCCTAGCCCTATTTTGTGTTTAGATAGAGACAAGGTCTCACTAGGTTGCTTAGCACCTCACCATTGCTGAGGCTGGCTTTGAACCCATGATTCTCCTGTCTCAGCCTCCCAAAGTGCTGGGATTACAAGCGTGAGCCACTGTGCCCGGCTGGGCTTATGTTTTTGCTAATATAAACTGTGCCAGGGAGTGTTAGGTCTACAGTTGCCCAGCCATATCAATGGCTTCACATTTCAGAAGCTTTCTTAGTAGCTCCTAATTCAGCAGCTTCTTTAGTGGCTCAGGTCTATAGCATAGAATGGGTGTCATTCCTGGAGTCAGTTTAGAGTTGGTTTCCAATTAATTTAATGGCTGTAATAAATACTTCTCTTTGTAAACTTTTTATTATAATCCTATCTAGTAGAGTTTCAGAGGAACTCAAGTATTTGATACTGCTTTCATTTCCATATCTCCCCAATAAAAATGAAAACTATATCAGTTTTATAGTTCTTAGTCTTTTGTTACTTTAACGCTTCCATTTGGTGGATCATATCTCTTCCACAGAAACAATTAAATATTCAGAAAGCCAAAATTTTTTTGAACCAGAAAAAAATTATAACAAGGAAGAAATGGATGGAGGGACAATAATAAAATGAAATAAAATAATTTTAAAATCAGCAAGAATATGCACTATCTTCAGTTATTCATTCACACTGAGAATGTCCTCAATGGTATACTTAGGAATGTTCTCCTTATATCTTCTTACATAGATATAAGATAGAGATAAGGTTGCATTATAAGGTTGCTTATTTCATCAATGTACATCTTCTAATAATTCATTTTTATTTTGAAACTAAATCTGTCTTCTTATTATGTCTGTCCATGATTCATGAGTCACTTCATTGAACAATTCATATCAGGTCTATCTACCAGTTCTGCAAGCATCTAAAGACCACATTTTTCTCTCTTTCTCTTCTTTGAGTACAAAACCCTAATCTCTGGAATTCATTATTAGTGCTTTGAAATTAGAGTCTCAGCTCAATTTCCTCCTAATTTTTTAATCTTTAAGTTACTTACTCTTTGTTGTTTTAAAAAAAATTATGTCAAACAATACCACCTACTTCATGAAATTTCTTTTAGAGATTAAATGTAATGATAAATTTAAAAAAATTATCACAGCAGTTATGATGTGTTGTTTATAATTAATTATTAACTAAATATTAGCTATTTTGATTATTTATTTATTTATTTTGGTCATTCTATTATGAATGTCTCCCCCATATGAATATTTCTCTTCTGAAATATGTACCTGAGTATACATACTGTTAGTAGATACATAATAGTTATTATCTAATTATAGTCCTGTCTTAAACAGTGATATTTACTAGAAACAAATACATAGTTACATGAATACATGGATATTTTTAAAAGTAAGACAAATAATATCATAAGTGAAGCCTTGAAAGTGTGAAAGGTTACCAAATATGGGCATCGAATTGCAGGTGATGTAATATTAGTAGGCAGCCTATCTTCCCATGCCATCAATCTCGGAGCACCTCATTATGATGATATCATTACTATCATCTCATGATTAGATGATGAATAAGGTTGACAAACTAATTGCTCCCTCAGAGCTATCACTGAGTTCCAATCAGGGCTTAAAAGGATGTGAAAAGCACTCCTAAGAAAGCAACCCAGGGAGACAGAGAGTGTGCTGGTTTTGATTGCACAAACCGCATAAGATTCTATTCTTTATAAGTAAGGAAATTTCAGCTACTATGGCTGGGGCACACTGTGCTCTGCTCAGCAATGGTAAATACAAGGTTAAACGTCTGTCAGGGTCTCACCATCAATCTCTGCCCCCTATATATTAATGGAACCATACATGTGGACCTTTCTGGTCCTTGGGGCTTCTTTTCTCCCAAAATGGACTTAAAAATTAAATAACATCATATGATCAGGAGTTATCACTGTATATGATTATAGGAAAGGAACAGTGACTTTTGAGAGCCTTTGCTAACCAAGGGGAGGGAGTGAAGAGCTCACAGGAATTTGAGTTGTTCAGATAGATTATTCAGGTGTGGTAGAATTAGTAGCAAGTGGCAGGATCTAACTCCCACACCCGAAAATGTCAGTGTTTCTCTCTTATTGTTTATATTTTTGCCCAATTCTAGGGTGGTATAGGCTGACCCATTATGTCTTGGTCTTTAGTTTTAGAAATGTTTTTCAGAGGCACTTGTCACAGCATATGATTGGGATTTCTACCTTGAATGTGGCTCTGTAATGAAAAAGCTCCTGTATTGGAGCTGATCCCATAATGTAGCATAAGGCATAGGAAAATCCCATTTTATGATTTCTAAAACTTAATGAGAATTTAACCAAGGGTAGTCTAAAGTGCAGATTGCAAATGACCAAGAATAAGTTAGATACAAAGATTTTTTTTCACCTTCATGTAAAGCAATTGTGAGGACCCATCTGGAAGGGTATAATTGCCTATCAGTGGAGCAGGCTGTCTTAGAAAGCAGAGGGAAAGAGAAAGCAGATTTTACTAATGATTGAGGATGCAGACAATGGAATGAAACAGGTTTGACATATACTAACTTTGCATTCTTGAGCAAATCCTTAATATTTCTGAGCTCATCTCTTATATGCAAATAGTAATAGTAATAGTAACTTCTTCTTATAGGTACATTTGAAAGATAAATCACAATTTCACAACATCGAGCCAGTCCTTAGAACATAGTAAGTACAAATTAAATGGTATGTGTGTATGTGTGTGAATTTGTGCAATAATTACCATTGCTAAGTGAATAATGAGAAGGAGAACCTGCATCTTCCAGTCAGCATATACTGCTCTTGACTTGTATAACCTTCTTAATTAATGTTTTTGTTTGCTTTAGTTCTACATGGGACACTGTACTTTCCACTTTGTTATAATAGTGTGAATTTGATGCTTTCCTTGCTGCTACTATTTCTTTTGGTTAATATTTCTAAGTAGCAATAAGTCCATATAGAAAAAAAAATTGAAGTACTGAAAGAAACAGAGCAGTCTTGTCATATAATTGTGGAACTCAGCACTTTCAAATCCAGAGGAATGTACTCTGAAGAGAATGTGATCTAAGTCTACTCAAAAGTATTACTTAACAAAACATTTATTTGAAAATAATTATAGAATACTAGCATTAATGGAAAATGCTTAAAGAACTAAGCCTAAGATACATAAAATAAAGGGATGCTTTTACTTAGGTTATAGAGATTTGCCACATACTTTCATGGACTTTCATAAACTTTACTGTGATACCAGGATTTTTTGTGCAGATATTGTTGTGAAAATTTTGGTTTCTGTATGGCAGATGATGAAACCAGGCCTATGAAAGACATTGTGCCAGCTATTTTTATTAGTACAGCTAATAAAAGGCAAAGTCATGATTCACATTGATTGACCCCATCCTAATACAATCATTTTCTGTTATCTGCAGAGTGTAATGAATAGTTGGAGTTTGTTACTTAAAGATATCATGAGAGTCCAAAATATGAATGGGCTCAAAGAGAATAAATCCTTGGAAAAAAGTATTCTAACTTTAGGATGTTTTGAACATATCTCTAAATTTCTGCTCGTATCATGGTGGGCAATCATCTGCCTTTACAAAATATCCCTTCCAAGATTGGACTGATTGATTCTGAAATAGCCATCTCTTATTACCTCAAATTGTTACATAGATTTTCTTCTTACCTTTCATATGAAGGCAGGTTGCTTCTGTTTAAAAACATAGTCAAAGCTTGATAATGTGACAACATTGTTCAGATTTTGGTGCTTGATACTCCTTCTCAGGGTCAGACTTTCATAAAGCTATGAGGAATTGCTCAGTGGTGACAGAGTTTGTCTTGCTGGGCATCCCAAACACAGATGGTCTGGAGACCATGCTCTTCATCCTGTTTTTGTCCTTT
The DNA here is from genome assembly GCA_004024805.1 of Geosciurus inauris. Lineage (NCBI taxonomy): Eukaryota > Metazoa > Chordata > Mammalia > Rodentia > Sciuridae > Geosciurus > Geosciurus inauris. Next base: position 158,258 of record PVHX01001763.1, read on the forward strand.
TACATCTTCACCCTCACTGGGAACCTGCTAATCTTGCTGGCAATAATCTCCTCCACTCGGCTTCACACCCCCATGTACTTCTTCCTTTGCAAACTGTCTATTTTTGACATATTTTTCCCTTCCGTGAGTTCTCCCAAGATGCTGTTCTACCTGTCAGGGAACAGCCGAGCCATCTCCTATGCGGGTTGCGTGTCCCAGCTCTTCTTCTACCATTTTCTGGGCTGCACTGAGTGTTTCCTGTACACAGTGATGGCCTACGACCGCTTTGTTGCCATATGTTTCCCTCTACGCTACACCATAATCATGAGCCACAGAGTGTGTGCCATCTTGGCTACAGGGACCTCATTTTTTGGCTGCATTCAGGCCACCTTTCTGACCACTCTCACCTTCCAGCTGCCCTACTGTGGCCCCAATGAGGTGGACTACTACTTCTGTGACATCCCAGTGATGCTGAAGCTGGCTTGTGCAGACACCTCAGCCCTGGAGACGGTGGGGTTCATCAGCGTCGGCCTCATGCCCCTCAGTTGCTTCCTTCTCATCCTCACCTCCTACAGCTGCATCGTCTGCTCCATCCTGCAGATCCGCTCTGCAGAGGGCCGCCGCCGTGCCTTCTCCACCTGCAGTGCCCACCTCACTGCCATCTTGCTTTTCTACATGCCAGTGGTCCTCATCTATCTAAGGCCAACCCCAAGTCCCTGGCTGGATGCAACTGTTCAGGTCCTGAATAACCTGGTCACTCCCATGTTGAACCCTTTGATCTATAGCCTGAGAAATAAGGAGGTGAAATCATCCCTTAGAAAGGTCCTGCACCTGCTGGGCTTCCTTCCTGAACAATCATAGAGAGAGATCAGTAGCCAACACTTCAACCACATATCATAGCTGATGAAACACTTTTCTTTGGTTTGCATAAGTTTTTATTATCATCTCTATTTTACAACATGGTGGACTGAGATGTTAAAGAGTTAAAGTGACTTGTCTCAAAACATATAACAAGTGAATGGCAGAATGAAGATTCCAGGGCTGACCTTCTGACTCTGGGATCCATGATCTCTTGTGAACATCATATGACTCACAAAGAGGAAGCTAACTTCTCCCAGTAGGTATAAAAAAACTTGAACTTCTTCTTAATCTTAATTGTCTTCATCCTTTTTCATCCCTCTGCCTCATCTTCTGACTTTGATGCTATTTCATCTTCACTACAGTAATTGTCTTTTCAAAAATCTATACTGGAAAAGCCATCACTTTATTAGACTACAGGTTGTTGTTGAAGTGAGAGAGATGCATCCTTATGGTTTCAAATAACATCCTGTTACTTAAGAACCATAAAGAAATTGTATGAAGAGAAAGCCTTCTGGCTAGGACCTAAGACAAGTCTCAGGTGAAGAAGAGGTACCAATATTCTAAATCACTTATAAATCCTGACTTTGGGAATTAGACCTGGAAATAGGCATTGGCTGTGGTAATGCAGCATGTGAGTGGAAAGCTTTTTTGTTTATTGAAAAGGTTTGACTTTGGTTCACCTTCCCATGTTTCTTGATTTTTTTTTCTGACTCATTATTCTACAAATGAGAAAGGTGCCATTTCACTTGGGACAGCTATCATTTTTATGACCAAATTTGCTAAGTCTTACACTTGGGGAATATTTTTGTTGTGATTTGTTGGAATGTAAATTTGCAAATTATGCTCTAAGAATAAATAAATATGCCACAATAAAATCAATTATTTGTATAATTAATATGCCAAAATGTGTCTGCAAATAAAATTGAAGTTATTCAAAAAAGAGTGATATATATATAGGAAAAGATACCGGGACACTGGAACGAAGACGATAGAAGAAGAGGAGGGAGAGGAAGAGGTCAGTGTATTTCTTTTGTCTGCCCTTATCAGAATCAGAGAGCAGCCAAAGAACCTGCCACACCCAATCAGCAGTGCAGGGTCTTTGTCTACTGCCACCAAGGTAAGCTGACAGTACTGCAAGGCAGGCAAACTTCTGCCTATAACTACTCTTGGGTACCTAAAAACCTTCTATCGGTGCTGTTTTCCTCTTGCTTTTCAGTATGTAACAGTCTAAAAGGGAAGCTGGAAATAGATCTCAATTTACCTTATTTTTCCTGCATTGTAAACCCTTCTCATTACTCTCAGGGTTCACTCTGACATTCATAAGGCAGATGTACAATTAAGTAGAATGTCCCAGGGTTCATACTAAGACCAAGGTAGAATATAAAGCAGAAAACAAGGAGTTCATTTTCTGGGGCTAGAGAAGGACCTCACAGAAGTATTGACAATTGAAGATGTGTCGGAGCAGAGGTTCAGAGGATAGTTTTGAGCAGAGTGGGCTGTAGGAAAGCACTTCCTGAGACACTAGCTTCAACCATGGCCCAAGGGCCATCCAAATACCCAGCATCTTCCCCCCATTCTGGATTCTTTAAAGGCTTTTCCATTTACCCCAATAATTTCCGCAAGTTACCACAGCACTCTCCACTTACTTTTTGTTTACATTTTATTCCTTGCTAAATTCATTACAAAGCCAAAGCTTGTTCTGACTTTGAACTGTGTGTTTTTGTTTTTTTTTTTCCTGAAGCCCACAGAGAGCAAATCTGAGATGTGATCATCCGTGGAAACCTATGACATAGACACTAAAAGTGAAGCCCAGATGACGGTACTGACAAGGCAGACAAAGGCCACGGAGAGAGGCTTCCAAAGGAGTAGCCACAGGTGTCCAAGCCTGTGCTGTTCATTGCCTGCTTTCCCTGGTGATCGGTTCCCGATGAAACTGACTGAAATTAATGAATAAAAAATCAGAAATGAATGTTTTCAGTCACTTGATCTGCATATTCTTGGTGAAAATGCTAATTTTACTTTTACCAGAATAATCATTCAAGCTAAAAGAACAGCATTGCTATGTGGTGTACTGGTTGATGGAAGTTTGGAAGGCAGCAATGCCTGTCATTATTGGAATGCTAGATTGGTGGTTAACAATCTAGCCTATGATGTATCATTCCTTAGTTTTATATTTCAGCATATAGACAATTATTTTAATTCTTATCTTAGTGATATCCAATAATGACGAAGTCACAGTCATCTGTTATTGTCCTATTGATCTTTTTAAAAGTATTTTATCAAATATTAAAGAACTAGAACATAATATTAATGACAAATAGGTTAAGTGTAAAGAACTATAATACAATCAGTGTGCATGTCCCTCTACCTACTTAAAAGAAAAGAGCAATGCCAGTGGATGTACCCAGAGGTCCTGGCCTGATCCCATATGCTTCCCTCCCCTAAGATAGTATCATTCTCCTGAATGTTGTGTTTTCTTTGAGTTTTGCCTCATGTTTGTGTCCCTAAACACAATATTGCAAGGTTTTGAACTTTATATTAATAAAATTCTACTGAAATTTGCTTTTTTTATTGAAATATTACTCTTTTTTTTTGGTAACAGAGATTGAATTCAGGGGTATTTGACCACTGAGTCACATCCCTAAGCCCTATTTTGTGTTTTATTTAGATAAAAGGTTTCACTGAGTTACTTAGTGCCTTGCCTTTGATGAGGCTGGCTTTGAACTCGCAATTCTCCTGTCTCAGCCTCCCAAAGTGCTGGGATTACAGGCGTGTGCCACTGTGCCTGGTTGAAATATTAATTTTTAATATTTATGTATTTGCAGGACTGAAATTAACCTATTCACTATTTCGAAAGGTCACTGCCCATTATATAAATATATCAACTTTGCCACTGTGTGGTATCACATTACATGAATATATCAACATTTATATGTTTTTATTACTAAATAAATAAACATGAATCTCCAAAATGTAAGAACCTCTTCCTTTTGCAGAGCCATGATGTTTTATTAAGTTCTTATGCCTCTCATGTATACACATGATACAAAGATAGTATCATCAACCTCTCTTCAAGATTTCTTTCAACAAGGGGGGCTGGAGTTGTGGCTTGGTGGTAGAGTGCTTGCCTAGCATGCATGGGGCACTGGGTTCAATTCTCAGCACCACATATAAATGGATAAAATAAAGGTCCATAAACAACTAAAAAATATTTTTTAAAAAAGATTTCTTTCAACAAGGGAAAAGAGAAAACAGGTAAAACTATTTAGTTTGAATCTACCCAACAACATACACTGATACACAGGTCGGATATAAGCAATTTATTTTGAAATATGCTCCCAAGAAGCATGGTAAGGGAGTAAGTGATATAAGAAAGGACAGTTAAGCATGTGTTTATAGCTCACTGCTATGGAGAGCTGGGGCTCATTCCCACTGGGAATCCTCTGAAGCACTATAAAATCACCTCCCTTATTCCAAAGGAAGTTGGGGTATTTTTGTATCAATTATTGCCCCAAATTTGTTAGTGGATGTTCTTGGGAGCATTATTTATCAGGCCCTTCTGGCCTGCTCCACATATACAGGCTGAAAAATCTTCCTTGGCCAGAGACTGCCCTCAGGCAGAGGACATGGGATCCCTCAGCACGCAGAGACACTCTTTGAAAGTGGACTTTGTAGTGGGCTGAGTGGAGGTGGATAGAAATCTTATGATGGGCTATATTCATAATTAGTTTAATTTTTAAAGTACTATCTTTCCACAATGTCAACCACATGGTACTATTCTCCTTAAGATTTTCAATACTTATGTTTCTAATACTTGAATTAAAATAGCATAGTAATTTGTCATAATATCTGTGGATTTAACAATCAGACTCAATCTACCTCTTTATTCTCCCCAAAACCATACACTACCACAGAAACACATCCATCTCTCTCTTCTTTGACATCCTCTAAAGATACGTTTTACAATTTTTATTCATCAGCTGACCTATTTTTATATAAACCATTATCTATTAAGTATTTACTATGCTAAGCACTGGAATTGTAAAATTTATGGAATTACGAAGATCCATAAATTTTGTTCTTAAGTAGATCACAGATCAGCATGTAAAGCAAATAAAGTGATAATTAAAATAAAATGTAGTAAATATTTAAGGAAAATATATAAAATATAGGCAAGTTAAATGAAGGCACAAATGATTAATCCTACTGGAAATAATTGGAGATGTTGGCTACGGTTTTAGAAAACATTTAAAATGATTAACAATTCTGTGTCTTTAAAATTTTTGTTTTTCCCTCTTGAGATACCTTTCCTTAATTCCTCTGATAGACAAATTTCTCTTCATCCTTCCAGACCTAAGTGGAAAAGGCATTTTCTCTGTAAAATTTCCCTATCTCAAGCAATATTTAAGCTCTGATTTCTCTGTGCTTCAGTTTAATATAATAGCCTAAAGTATCATCTCATTATGTTAAAATAATACTTGCAAAGTTACTTTTAAGAGTAAGAGTTAACTAGGTGCAGGAAGATGAAGAAAAGAGACAGATGAGTTGCCACAGCTCAGAAATGTCTGATCCTTTGTTATTGATGGAATAAATGAAAGCATGACTTCTGGATGACATTACATTGATGGTCAGGACCTCAGTTTATGCATTTACTACATGTTATTAAGTGTCTGGCAGTAACGGACTTGGGCTATGCTTTGAGAAGGTTAATGATGGTCTATGTTGACAGAGAGGACAGAATCAGATGGTCATGTTTAATTTTGATCTGAACATGCATGAATGTTACAACTGTTAGCAAGTTAACCAACTGATTTAAATCACTACATTTTGATAACATAAACATATATGAATCTACTTTGTTGAATTGTAAAAATTGATTTTGTTCTTTAATTTACCTAAAATTACATTTTGAAGGTATCAAGGATTTGATAAATTCATTATCATTCCTCTTTTCTATTTTTCAAAAATATTCTTTAATTAAAATATAAAAATAAAAAGCAATAGAAAAGCAGTGTTCAATTAACAATTTCTTTGGAAACAACTCTTCAGATATATTAGTGACAAAGAACAATGTTTATAAACAGTGTGTCCTGGGCTTTAAAGTCAAACAATATGAGTTTAAATTCCTCATCAGCCACTTCCCATTGGTGTACAATTCAATAAGTCCTCTGAGTAGTCTTATCAAATTTATTAGAAGAATGAAAGCACCTAACTCACAGGGCTGCTGTGAAGATTAAGTGATGTGATCTACAATAGGAGGTTAGCTCAGGGCTTAGCATAGAGTAAGAGATTAACAAATGATAGCCAGTGTATGAGTCATAATAGTCATGGTTCTTTCCATAGCCTATAGGAAAGAGGGTCATAACTCTGGACTTATGATAGGGTCACATCCTGATAAAACTATTATAAATCAAAATATTGTAAATTAAATGTACATTTAACACATGTAGCCTCCTCAATATCAGCTTAGAAACACAGCACACTGTAGAGTGTTGGCAGTTCACTCTAGTGATTCCATGGCTGGCTGGGAGCTGAGGCTCGCTGTCACCACACAACATCTTGAGAGACTATTGTATCACATATTAATAGTTCAGGAAAAGAAGAAAACTCAAAATTCAAAGTACAGTTTCTATGAATATGTATTATTTTTGCACAATTGTAAAGTAAAACAACCATAAGTCAAATCATTAGAAGTCAAAGAGTGTGTGTGTGTGTGTGTGTGTGTGTGTTATGAGGAAGTGGCTCCAACTATGAAGGCCGAGAAATCTCAAGTCTGCAGTAGGCAAACTGGAGACCCAGGAGAGCCTATGATGCAAACTCAATGTAATTCTGAAAACCTGAGAACCAGGATAGCCACTTGTGTTAATTTCAGAAGGATAGGAGAAGAACCAAGTGCCAGCTTAATCAGGCCTCCAAATTTCTGTCTTACTATCATCATTCTGTTCAAGCTTTCAAACTAATTAGATGAGGACCACCCACATTAAGAAAGGCAATGCTCTTTACTTAGTCTACTGATTAAAATGTTAGTTTCATTAGAAACTTTTTCACAGATGCACTCAGAAAAATATTTCACCAAGTAACTGGAAACTTGTAGTCCAATCAAGCTGACTCCTAATGCTAATCATTACACCCAGTTTTGTGTATAATAAAGTATCTTAATTTAATTTAATATAAAATATTTTATAAACTATAGTTAAACAATATGTTGAATTAAAACAAAATAAAGGGATCTGTTTCCCATTATAATTCACACAACTTTTCCTTCATTTAAAGTTACTTAAATGCTAAATCCTTTAATATATGGCCCCCATAAACATAGTAGATATTGAAATTAACATTGGAATTACACAGTATATGTCATTTCATTCTGTTAGCAGCAACTAACAACTTATAGACTGATATAACAAAGACTTGGTAAGGGGAGAAATGTAGAGAAAAAGACCCTGTTGCCAAATTGCTGCAAACTCTCAGGAAACATTAAAAATGTCAGTACCAATGCTTGTAACCACTATGAATTAAGAATTTAGGGGGACAGTAAAGATGGTGGAATATAATGGACATCATAGCCCTAGCTTTATGTATGACAGCATGTATGTTGTGATTCTACATCACATAAAACCAGAGAAATGAAAAGTTGTGCTCCATTTGTGTACAATGAATCAAAATGCATGCTGTTATCATGTATACCTAAGTAGAATAAATAAATAAATAAAAATTTAAAAAGAATTTATCAAAATAATTTAACCAAAGCAAAAACATGATATGAAAGGTTATATTAGGTTGAATAGTATTTACATTAGATGAGCAAGCTGAAAAACTTACTAAAAGTCAGGTGGAAAAGGACAAAATAAAGCTACCACCAGGAAATGGTTGCAATTAGCCAAGATTTATAGAGCATTTAATAGATTAGCCAAGATTTAGAGAACATTTAATATGAGTTCAGTGCTGTTCCTGATCTTTTACTGTCTCATCTCATTTAATTCTCATAGTATTTCCATGAGGTAACTTCATATTCTTATTATTTCTATTTTGTGGTTTAGGGAAATGAGACTGGCAGCTTGGACAACTTGCTCAAAGTATATCAAAGCATTCAGCCCTGAGTTTGTCTTATTCTCTCACCAGCTTCTTCCCTCATGCCTCTCATGTACAATCTATGATGTGTACCATAGATACTAGTGTGTGCTTTCCATGGTCATTCACATTAACATCATTTATTGAAACTCAGAAAATGGTCCTTATTCCTTAAATTAAGTAATAAAAAACTAATAAGAAACATATTTTCAAAATCTCCTCTTACCACTCACATCAAGCTATAAAATATCTCAAAGGAAATCACCAAGAAGAGAACTTTTAAAATTAATTAACCTCAAAGGAATTATTCTTGTGAGATGCTTCTCATGCTCATTATGATTTTGATTCTTTCCCTGTAGCTTTTGGTCCCCATTTGTGACCTGTGTTAGGAGGAAAAGTGGATTAATAAGACTGGGATTGATTTAGGCAATGCAAGGGAGCTTGTTAAAGTGTTTATGTCTTGGATTCTCTCTGTAATTGTTATTCCAAGGAAAAGCTAATCATGACTGAAACACACACATGTGAATAGACACTTCCTTCCCACACACATGCTCATGGACAGTTTCATCCACATTAGTTTCTTCATTCATTGTGCCCATGATGAGGCTGATGTTTCCAAACCACTGCATTAAACACCTTCCTCTAACATTGTCCTTCTAAAAGGAGTTAGTGATAAAGATTATACTTTCCACTCACACTGTAATTATATAACTTTGACTAGAATTGACAGAGTTATTCATGCCTAGGCTCCCAATAGCTGCATATTTTGAGTGTAGACTCCTCTCACCTCCAAGAAGCAACAATAGAAGTTGTCAATCATATTTCAATGGTCAGATCTAGGTCAGATATAGGATTGCTCAGCACAGGGTAAAAAGCAGACTGAACTTCCTGAAGGAATATAGGGGTCCAATTTATCAACCATGACAGTTCTCATGGTTTTATTTTCCATGTGTATGTTTCTTTTCTTTTTTTAAAAATTTTTATTTATTTATTTATTTATCTATCTATCTATTTATTTATTTATTTATTTATTTATTGTACTGGGGATTGAAATTAGCTTCCTTTAATACTAAGCAACAACCCTAGTCCTATTGATTTTTAAAAATTTGAGACAGGATCTCACTATATTTCTGAGGGTCTTACTAAATTGCAGAGGCTGGCTTGGTACTTTTGATCCTCCTGACTCAGTCTCCTGAGTTGCTGGAATTATAGGCATGCAACACCTCACCTGAGTTCATGGTTTAAATTAACAAGATAGTTGCTGATTCTTCTCATCAGTACATGATAAGATATATCATATCTCATATCAACCCTTCACCCCATTCGTAAACCCCAGAGATAGATGTATTTTACATTCATAGTTATTTTTATAGCACTAAGGAATATTTATTTAAAATACATTCAAAAAGCAAGCACCATGCACTTACATGCATACACAGAGTATAATCAGTAAGAGTAATAATAATTTGCAACAAAGTTTATAACAAATAGAATAGAATCTATTGTTTTAAATAAAATGTCATTAAAATTCTCCAGGATCCTACAATAATTATCTATGTCAAAACTGATCAATAAATGCTTATGTTTTGTTAGATAAAAGTGGATAGAAATGGATAGAACCTTACATGTCATGTAAAGCAATTATTTTGTATACAATCAAACAACAGGACAGAGAGAGGTCAAACAACATAAAGAATATAACAGAACAAATGTGAACAAAGTAAGATACTGGAATCTAATTCAGGATTTAAATCTTCAATTAACCTTGTCTGCTTTCAAATAAGTTTTGTAATTGCCTTTATACTTATCTTCTGCATAGATTGAAATTTCCCCAAGAATAGGCACTCTGTGCCTCCATATATATCTTTTGCCACTAATTTCATCTTCATTTCACCTACAGTGGTCAGCACAAGAGCCGAAACATTACTGTGATTCTAACTACTAGTACTGTTGTGTTGCATATCTCCTTGTAAATGATATCCTCATGTAGCTGGCCCTTGGTCCTCTCCAGTTTCATCATTTACAGAGCAACACCTAATCACTGGGAAGTCAATGGTGAGCAGAACTGAAGAGAAACACCTAGACTAGGCTCCATAACTATATCTTATTTTTGATTCTTGATTATTAAAGAGAAACTTTGAACTAGAAGGAAACTTAGAGATTATCAGTGTGAGTACACTTTTTAAAAATGAGGAAAAAGTCTTACATAGTAAAATGAGTGTGGAGGAATGAGTGCACCAAATTGAGATCTCTACAGTCCATCAAGGGACATAGACCATTTTAATTAACAGGATTAATTTAGAAACATTCACTAGGCCACTTAGCAAGGAACTATGGAGAATAAAAGATAAATAAGACAGAAATCTTTATGAAACTGACTATGAGAAAAATATATATTACCAATCATATGAAAAACACAGTTGAGGGGCTGGGGTTGTGGCTCAGTGGTTGAGTGCTTGCTTCACATGTGTGAGGTACTGGGTTTGATCCTCAGCACCACATAAAATGAATAAAGATATTTTGTTCATCTACAACTAAAAAAAATATTCAAAAAAAAAAAAAGAAAAATACAATTGAGGCTGGTGGTATAGCCCCAACTGACAAAGCAATTGCCTAGCTTATGCAAGGTGCTGTGTTCTTTTCTCATTACAAAAAGGGAGAAGCAGTTAAAATACTGGTATAAGAAGTTAATTTGATCTGGAAATATCTGGATACATCTGAAAAATAGGTAAAATATAAATTGGATTTTGTTGGCTGATGGTATTTGAAAATTTGGAAAAATTAAAAATAGAAAAAAACTGTGCACTAAAGAAAAAAATTCAGGAGAGATTAGTTAAATAAATGGCAAGGAAATGAGAAAATTGCTATCTTTTCTTCTTTTCTCCAGTGTAAAAAATCAGTGATGTAAAATATGTAATATTATATTACATATGATGTAGCATTTTATGATTAAATATTATACAATTTATGGTCATGCACCATATAATGTTTCAATTATGGACCACATATATGATGATGGTCTCATATGATTTTAATGAAGCTGAAAAATTTCTATTACCTGGTGACTTTGCAGCTGTGTTAACATCAAATAAAACATGTTATTCAAGTGTTTGTGGTGATATTGACAGAAGGAAACAGTGTAATGCCAGTCCTGTAAAATTATAGCACATATAATAACATTCTGTACACAATACTTGAAAATGATAAGGACCAACTATGCTACTGGTTTATGCATTTACTACACTGTGTGTTTTATCCTTATTTGATAGAATACTTTTACTTATTAAAAAAAAAGTTTACTGTAAAGCTGAATACCATGTTAGAATACTGCTTGGTTCATCTCAGGTTCTCATGTATTTTGATTATATCAAGCAGCCACACCTGGTGATTGACTTACACAATCTAGGTTTGTCTAAATGCACTCCATGATCTTAGCACAATGATAAAACTGTCTAGTGATGCATTTCTCAGGACATCTCCTCATGGTTAAGTGATGCATGACTGTGCATTATTTTGATTTCAGACTATTTTTATAGGGTAGTATTTTATAGCATTTACATTATTTATGGCAGGGTGTTAGAGAATAGATTTATATGCACTTCTTATAGTCCTTGCTAAAAACATTGGCTGTATTGTCAGCAACCAAAAAAAAAAAAAAAAAAGGAAGCAGCAGGCTTAAAATTAATTGTTAGGCTATATCTCTTTAGCTCCCTTTATCTCTGCATTTGGTTTTTATGAATATCTTTCTAGAGAAGACCTATGAGTCAACAACAGACCAGAGCTAGTACACGGAGCCCTGTGAAATGAGGTGGAAACTTTAATTCAAGATCAGTGGGACACTAAATAACACTAGTCAAATAAATTTCAAAGTCTATTAAATGTAATGAGGGCTATTATGCTCCACATAACCCTACATCTAGAATCCCACTCTCAGACTCCCCATTCACACATCCTAGTATATGTGATGGTAAAACTGATGCCACTGCTGTACCTCTTGGGGCCCCATAGTGCACTGTATGTTTTGTGATGGCAAGGGATCACTCAGCTCCATCTCCACATCTTCAGAAGAACCAATTTCTGCTATGGTCTCCACATTGACCACCAACACCACTTTCCCTTAGAGAATCCCCTCATCAAAACCTCACTTGGGTTCATGGATTTCCTTCAAAATTTAAACGTATATCCTTTAAAATTAATTATTCAGCTAGTAAAATTATACACTTTTAAGTTTCAAAAGTCATGCTTTTAAAAGTGAGATTACAGCAAGGATAAGAAGGATGGTTTCAATGATGGTACCCTGAACTATAGAATCAAGTTCACCAGTAAAACATAAGACTCACAAATGGAAATTTCTTTTTATTAGATTCAGTATCAATTAGTTGGTTTTAAAAAGCAATATAATCAGATCAAATTAATGCTACATACTAGAATTGTATTCCTTTGAGCATCTCAACTTTAAAAAAATTGATTCATAGTAGTTCTGTATGTACTCTGGATATTAATCTCTTGTTGGTAACATGTACTGCAAATATCTTCTAATCTGCAGTTCCTCCCTTTATCAGCTTTAAAGCATTTTCTTGATAAAATCAATTCCTTCCTTTTAATAAGGATGATCTATCAGTTTTCTCTGATAGAGATTACTGACTTTCATTTAGACATTACACACTACTCTTAGTTATGGCTTTAATTTTTTATGGTTTTACTTTTTCTCTTTTAAAGCCTTAATCCAAAAACCTGGTGTAGGTTTTAGTTTGTGATTGACATTACACATTGATTGACATTGACATTAATTGAATTGAATTTTCTTTTACTTTTTAAAAATATAAATAGTTGTCCCAGAACAAATGACTGTTTTATAGTTCATTGCCCCCCACACACACACACACACAATGCCTTCAATGTCCTCTAATTCTAGGATTATTGCTCTGGTATAATTATCTGCTTAAATTTAGTGACTCAGTTCTAGCAAATAGAATGTGGTGGAGGTGGTGGAATGTCACTTCTGAGGTTACAATACAGATGGCTGTGCATTCCATCTTGGGTGCCTACTCTCTCTCTTTTTGTCTCTTGGCTTGATTGCCTTGGGAAATGCTAGCTATCATGTTGTGAGGAAGTGTTGGGGACAGTCCCAAGGTTGACCAATAGCTATCTGAACAAGCATGGAAGCAGATCTTCCCCAGTCAAACCTTCAGAGGAAGACTGAAGCCCTTGCTGGTAGCTTGAGAGCAACTTCCTGAGACTCTGAGACAGAGGCATCTGGTTAAGCTGTGTCTGGATTCCTGAACCACAAAAACCATGAAAAAAGAAATGTGTGTAGGGCACTAAGATTTTGAATGACAGGTATGTAGCAAGCAACAGCAACAAATGCATATAACTACTCTTATTTTCTGTTTTTGAGTCTGTTCTCATAAATTGTTTCATAAAGTTTTGAGATATAGTTTGTTTTGATAAAGTCTCCCAAATTTGCTGGCAAATATTGTAATATTTTTTATCATCTGCTTAGACCACAAGCTTCTGCCTTTCCTGTAATTCTTTATGTTGCTTATATGTGCCTTCTTTTTTTTCCAGAAATCATCTTTACAAAACTACTTTTATATTATTACTCTTTTCAAAGTGCTGTATTTTGCATTATTGATCTCCTCTCTTATTGTTTTCATTATTTCATTAGTTTATGTTTTTAAACATCCTTTTTATCACATTTTTATTGGTGAATTATTGTTCAACATGATTAGATTAGTTGTTACAGATTTGTACATGCACACAATACAAAAACATAATTTGGACAATACCACTCCTTAGTATTTTCTCCTCTCTTCCCACCCCTTTTTCCCTTTCCTCTCTGATCTCCCTTTGATTTTCATGAGACATGTCCTCACCTTTCTTTTTCTTTCTCCTTTCTAGCTTCCACATGAGAGAAAACATACAATCCTAGGCCTTCTGAGTTTGGTTTATTTTGCTTAACAAAATAGTCTACAGTTCCATCCACTTTTCCTGCAAATTATATAATTTCATTTTTCTTACGGCTGAATAAAACTCCATTATGTATATGTACTACATGTTCTTTATAATTTTACTACTAATATAATTTTTACTACTAATTTTCTTTATAATTCATACATTGATGGATACCTAGGCTGGTTTCATGATTTGTCTATTGTGAAGTGTACAGCTATAAACACAGATATGCATGGATATGCATGGATATGCAGTAAGATGACTTTAATTCTTTAGGATAAATACTGAGGACTAGTTAAACTAGAACATATGGTGGTTCCATGCCTAGTCCTTGGAGGAACCTGTATGCTAATTTCCATAGTGGTTGTACTAATTTACAATCCCATTGTAAATGTGTTCCTTTTTATCCACATCCTCTCTAGCATTTATTATTATTTGTATTCTTGAGACTGCCATTCTAACTGGAGTAAAATAAAATCTCAGTGTAGTTTTGATTAATATTTCCCTTCTAATGATGTTGAACATTTTTCATATATGTATTGGCCATTTATATTTATTCTATGAAGAAGTGCCTGTTTAATTCATTTGCCCATTTATTAATTGGGTTATTTGATTTTTTAAAAATCAATTTATTTATTTATTTTAATTAGGTCTGTATGAAAGCTGAATACATTTTGATTCATTGTACACAAATGCAGCACAACTTTTCATTTCTCTGGTTGTACACGATGTAGTGTTGCACCATATGTGCAGTCATACATGTACCTAGGGTAATGGTGTTCATCTCATTCCACCATCTTTCCTGCCCCCATGCTCTCTCCCCTCACACCCCTTTGCCCAATCAAATTTCCTCCATTCTTCCCACACCACTTTATCTGATAAGAGGATAGAAACCCCTGTTTGTTTATGCAGTCCATGTGAATAATATGGTGTTTCCAATCCTTTCACCTTCAGTTTGTGGATGTCTTTCCCTGTGAGACAAGTCTCGTCATGTAGTATATTGTTGGGTCTTTTTAAATCCAATCTGGCAGTCTATATCTTTTGTTTGATGAGTTTAGGACATTCACATTCAGGGTTATTATTAAGACATGGTTTGAATTCCCAGTCATTTTTGTTTAATTTTGGTTTTTTACTTGACCTGATTTCTCCTTTGATTGGCCTTTCCTTTAGTGTAATTCCTCTGCTGATTTTCATTGTTGTTTTTCATTTCCTCCTCATGGAATATTTTGCCAAGAATGTTCTGTAGTGCAGACTTTCTTGCTGTAAATTCTTTTAACTTTTGTCTATCATGGAAGGTTTTTATTTCATCATCAAATCTGAAGCTTGATTTTGCTGGATATAAGATTCTTGGTTGTTATCTATTTTCTTTCAGAGCTTGGTATATGTTGTTCCAGGATCTCCTAGCTTTTAGAGTCTGGTTTAAAAAATCTGCTGAGATCCGATTGTAATCCCCTATATGTAATCTGATTCCTCTGTCTTGTGGCCTTTAAAATTCTATCCTTATTGTCTATGCTAGGCATTTTCATTATAATGTGCCTTTGCATAGATCAGTTGTAATTTTGTACATTTGGTGACCTATAATCCTCTTGTATTTGATTTTCCAGTTCATTCTTCATGTTTGGGAAATTTTATGATATTATTTCATTGAATAGATTGTTCATTCCTTTGGTTTGAATCTCTGTGCCTTCCTCTATCCCAATATATCTTAGGTTTGGTCTTTCCATGTTATCCCATAAATCTTGGATGTCTTGTTCATGGTTTCTTGCCATCTTCACTGTGTGGTCAACTTTATTTTTATGATTATATATTTTATCTTCATTGTCTGAGGTTCTGTCTTCCAAGTGATCTAGTCTGTTGGTGATGCTTGCTTTTGAGTCTTTTATTTGGATTATTGTTTCCTTCATTTTAAGGATTTCTGTTTGTTCCTCCCCCCTAGAATCTCTACCTCTTTCTTGAAATAGTTCTTTGCTGCCTGTAATTGCTCTCTTATATCTTTGTTGGAGTGATAAATTTTTGCCTTTGTTTGCTGACTTATGTTATTCTTTAATTCAAAGATAATTTTAATTATGTACATTCTGACCTCTTTCTCTGACATTTCATCTACTGATTTGTCAATGGGTTCTATTGTTGTAGTACCTTGGTTTGTTTGGGGCACTTTCCACCCTTATTTTTTCATGTTGTCTATGTGTCTTCCTCTCTTGCAGTGCAGATCTGAGATATTGCTGCTTCTACCCTATTATCTTGTAGTGTCTCTGCAGGTTGCCAATACCTCACCTTTAAGGGGGAGATCAAATGTTTATAGTGCCCAATGCAACCAATATGCAGCCATAATCAATTAACTTTGATATTTAGAGTTCTGTTGCTATAAACAAATATGATGTGTTTGGTTATCTTGTACCATATAGCCAATAGGTTTACATAAGAGTTTATCTTTTCTAATGTTGGATAGAGGAGTGGGTGGGCTGTGATGCTTATGAGATAGGATGTGGGAATATAGAGATATCATATTATAGGACTAGTGAAAGTGTAATCAAAAGCAGTTGACTATTAGCAGGGGGAAAAAGATGCTACCCTATGCAAGGCTCCCTGTTGCCTCTGCAACAGGATGGTGTCTGTTAGTACACTGAGGAGAAATACCTCAGGTGCAACCAGGCCCACAGGGACCTTGGTGATGGTTTTCCAGGTCCTGGTTGTTGTCCCTGGATGGAAATGGCAATGCCCCTAGTTGGTGGTGGTAGTAGTGTCAAGCCTGTGGGTACCTTGATATTGGGCTTCCAGGCCCCAGTCAGTGTCCCAAGGTTGAAGCTGCTCCAGCTAAAGATGGTGGAAGCAGCAGTGGAAGTAACCCAAGATGTCGGTGGAAATGTCCCAAGATGGAGGCAACCACTTTTAGATATGGGGCTGGAAGGATGGGCTGTACAATGGCATTGAATGGCCTATTTGGTGATGTCACAATGTGATATTCAGTGTTGCAATGGGCAGCTGCCTCCTTGCCCTGTCTGTTGTCCCATGGTGGAGATTACCATGTGAGGAGGGATATGGAGGTGGCTGCAGTGTCACAGTGAAGCCACACGTTGGTAAATAGAGAACCCAGTGTGGAGCTCCTCTCTACCAGCAGTGTGCAGTGTGTGGGTTGGGCCTCTCTACAGTGGCCTTGGTAATGGTCTTCCATGTCCTGGCTGTTGTCCCTAGATGGAAGTGGCCATGTGCCTGCTTGGTGGCTAGGTAGTGTCAAACCCATAAGTACTTAAAGATGGCTTTGGGTGGCCTGTTTGGACATGCAGCACTGCCACAGCCCGTGTTCTAGACAGCAACACTGCTTGACAAGGTCCAGTGGGCTCATATGGATATTAGGCTAAAGCTTTTTCTCCTTATTTTGTTTTTGCTTGGAATGATTGTTGGGGAGATAATAGAGATAATTATACTAATGAATGTTTTCTTGCTAACCCTGAAGAAAAAACACTCTTGTCCAATTCTATGCAGAAATTACCTCAGTCTGGAGTTAATGATTATAACACTCAAGAGCACAAACAGTCTCAGTCTCCTATTATGCCTTCCAGCCTTTTCCCAGGAAAGATAGAAAATCTCAAAAGCACATCTAGAAAACCTCCTTTTTGGGAGCCCCCATAATGTATATGACTTCATGAAAACATCTGCTCCTCCTAGGGAAAATACATTCCCGAGCCCATTCAACAGGAAATGCAGGGAGCCGATGTGGCAATTGCAGCAGCAGGAATTGTGGGCAACAAATCCTCCTACTGTACTCAAGCCGAAAGCTATAGCTTTGGTACAGCCAAAACCTGAAAAAAAGTCCTGGCCCAGGTAGGTTCCTCCTACCAGACATTCAGGATCATATATAATCTTTGAGATGGGAAAGGGAGTTACATGGCAGGTACCCAGATGAATAGTTACTACTCCAGAACCACCGCCTACAGTCACACAGCCTCCTTTACCTTGGACAGGAGTCTATATTTATGGGGAAAGATGTATAAAACTTTATCACTCTGGGAAAGAATCAGGAGACCTAGATGTTTACCTAGGGAAGTAGAGTTAAAACTATGCAAGAAATGGTTTGAGCAGAACTTAAGTAATGGTAATTTGGGAAGATTTTATACTAGAAATAATATATGTAGATAATAGTGTAGAAGATGTGATTTTAGCCACGTAGACTAGCTATATAGAAACTTACTTATTCATTTATAGAAGAAGTAGAAACTTAAGAGTCTGGTGAAAACCACAAACCATAGTCTCACACCTAGTAGATTATTATTAGTTTTGCCTAGCTATTACATATGAGCATACATTAGCCTCAATGGTTATTCTTAGAAAATTAAGGTAATTGTGTTTAAGGGGATAGATGAGACTTTAACAATTTTAAGGTAGACATTAAGATAGGTTAAGAAAAAAATATAAACGTAGAAAACCTCTAGATGAAAGTAATAGATTAACATTTTGATAGGTCTATTTTTTAGCTTGTTAAGTGTGTTTTTCTGTTTTAAGCTGGTCAAAATCTGTCATATGTAATTGTTAAATATAGAACATATGTTTTATGTATTTCCTTATTGTGGGATCTTATGGAATAACATCTTGCTACATTTGTATAATTGATAATGTATTCATTTATGATGATCTAATGATTTTAATAAAAATAGTCTATGAGAAAAACAAAGTTTGTTGAACATTTTATGGATATAAATAAAGCCCTGCCACTGAGCAAATTAGGACACAGGTTGCACCACATCTGGTCTCTGTGTCTCATTCCCTGTCGTCCCCTCGCCAACACCACTCATCCCACCTCAGGACCTGACACCCTTCGGAGGCTGGACCCTCGCACAGCACTGTGGTATGCAGGCATGGTCCTCAGCATGGTGGGCAGTCCTGTACCTTGGCCTGGGCCTGGGCTCCTCAGTGGTTGTCAGGGTGGTCCGGGGCCTGGGCTCTGCGAGGATCTCCGGGGCTGTTCTGGGCCTACCTGTTCTCTGCAGGGGTCAATGAGACCATCCTTGTCCTGCCTGGGTTCTGCACAGGTCAGTGGGGTTGTCCTGGGCCTACTTGATCTCTGCATGGATCTGGATTATTTTATTTTTTTGATGTAAAGTTTTTTGAGTTTCTTATATATTCCAGATAGTAATCCTCTGTCAGAAGAGTAGCTAGAATAGACTTTTCTCCCATTCTGTAGGCTCTCATTTCACATTCCTAATTATTTCCTTTGCTGTGCAGAAGTTTTTTAATTTTATGCCATGCCCTTTATTAACTCTTGGCATCATTTCCTGAGCTTTGGGAGTCCTACTGAGAAAGTTATTTCCTGTACCCATATGCTTGAGTGTTTACTTTATATTTTCTTCTAGGAGTTGCAGTTTCTAGTTTAATTCCTGGGTCTTCCATCCATTTTGAGTTTTTTTGTTTTTTCAGGGTGAGAGATAAGGGCCTAGATTTCCTTGCATCACTTGCTAAAATGCCTTTCTTTTCTCTAGTGTATGTTTTTGGTAGCTTTGTGAAGGATCAGATGATTGTAGACATGTGGGTTTGTCACTGTATCCTCTATTCTATATCATTGGTGTGTGTCTGTTTTTAATATACATAGTTCTTTGATGAAGATGAATCTTGTTATATGGAAAATGAACAAATTCTAGATTACAAACATCTGCAAAATCAAGGAGAACTTCCACAGAAGAAAAACTCCAGACTTAGGCAATTTTTCTTGTTCATCATTGTATAGGTACTTAATTAATAATTTTGAATCATATCTTAATATGTATAATTAAATAAAACTCATATGAAGAAAAATTGCTAGCTTAGTGTAGTGAATTTACCAATTGACAAAACTGTTTGTCTCTGAGAAATCTGGTAATAGAAACTACATATTCAAATCAAAATAATATAAAACAGAGTCTGAGAAGTAAAACTACCGAGTCTTCAAAGGCTGCCATAGATTCAGTCTAATGAATACAGTAGGACTGTA
Source organism: Geosciurus inauris (assembly GCA_004024805.1). Classification (NCBI taxonomy): domain Eukaryota; kingdom Metazoa; phylum Chordata; class Mammalia; order Rodentia; family Sciuridae; genus Geosciurus; species Geosciurus inauris. Next base: position 178,086 of record PVHX01001763.1, read on the forward strand.
TTAAGGCCCTAGCTTCAATATATTCAAATGCAGAGGAGGTTATGGTCTCAACATATGAATGTGTGGACAAAAGAAGCACAGTTCAGTCCATAGTAAGAGCTGTTGACAAACTGAGATTAAAGTGTTTGAAATTATGTGAGTTTTTAAAAGCCTGAGAGATGTGTGTGTTATTTTTTATTTTAATAATATATCTTCCAATTAGTTAAATGTTTTGTACATATGTTCTAAAATTGAACTGTAGCCTTCACCTTTTCTCTCAGTCAGAAAGTGTAGATATGAGCCAGGCACAGTGGCAAGTGCCTGTGATCCCAGCAATCAGGAGGCTGAAGTAGGAGGTTTAAAAGTTCTAGCCACTCTGGGCAACGTGGCAAGACCCTGTCTTAAAAAAAAGATAAGCAAAAAGACTAGGGATGTAGCTTAGTAGTAAAGTGTCCCTTGGTTTCACCTCAGTACCAAAAAAGAAAATAAAAACGTATAGATGTTTCCATCCTGTTTATGTCACAATAACACCACAAGGGAAAGTATTACTGCATTGTGTTTTGACCCATTTACAACTTTTAATTACTCCCTTTGCTTAGCAACCTGCTTGAATAGCATTCATTCAGGCAAGAAATCCCTAAGGCCTCAAGAACATTTAAATTTCCACCTATGAGGAAGCAATGTAGTTAGTGTTTTGGAAGACATCTTTCCAGAAGACAAATGCACAGTCAACTTTATGTCATTTATCTGGATTTATTTGCCTAAAAAGAAAGAGTTTCAAAGATCATGGGAGGAGATGCCTGACCTTGGTTTATATTGGAATATCAAAGGAAATTTTGGACTTAAGATTCTAGATGGGCAGATGGTTAAAGGACCAAACTTCCTCCTTGTGAGTCACGAGTGATATCTTTATCACTTTTCTTTTCTTTACTTTTTGGTTGACCCTTCTTTCATGCCTCATATACTCAGAAAAGAGGAGAAATTGGAACTTTGGTTCATAAATATTCTTAGAGTTAATCCTGAACATGCAGGCACAAAAATATGTCATGATTTGCTTAGTTTGAAAGAGTTTTCATTTTTAAAAAAATCATTCTGAATCTGGTCCATCAGCTCACAAATCCCATTCTTATTGTTACCCCTTAATAACTAAGAATTTGGACTGGATTCAAAATGATTTTTTTTAAAAAAATGAAAACCCTAAATGAGCCTATGCCTGGATAGCTTCAGCTCTATTCTTTCTGTTATATGTGATGGCCAAAACTTTTTTGGAGGTGGTACAGATCTTGTACAGCATTTGATTTAGGTCTTGTAACCTCCTGGAGATAGACAGAAAAATTCTAAGTACTCAGTGGAATAGAGTAAAAAGGGAACAGATAGATGATCAAGCTGTTTTACACAGTTGTTTGAGGACATTGGGGAAGATTATTACCTGATAGTATCACATAAGTTATTGCACAACAAAAATGAATGAAATCCAATTCATGCCACACATTGAGTGAGTTATTTCATTCTTTCATTCACCATTTATGAAAGACCTAGTCTCCCATTCTATGCCAGGCACTGTTGCTTGCACTGATGACATAATTGTAAATATGAAGAAAGTATTTACTCTCCTAGACGTGTGTGTGTGTGTGTGTGTGTGTGTGTGTGTGTGTGTTAGCTGGAAAAACAGGTTCATTCTCATTGCTTAATAGGGAGATGAGGATGAATGACATCAAGGCAAAGTTCAGCATTTCAACAATGCCTACAGTACATCACAGATGCAGTGAAATGGAAAGATTGATCTCTCAAAAAAAAAATTTAGATTTAGATTCCCAGTTCTTCCATTCACTAGCTACCTTAATTTAGGAAAACTATTTAGCCTTTCTCCTGTGCAAATATTTCCCTTTCTATAGATCCACAGTAAAGGATTATCATGAGAATTAAATAAACAGGTCATATGTAAGTGTTTTGAATTATAAAGTAGTGATTGTTCAACCTTTATGATTCACTTTAAAAAGGGACAAACATAATGCTGTTAGTAATAGTTATTGACAAATATACCAATTTCCCTCTTCCATGAGGGAGGAGCAACATTTATTGTGTGGATCCTGATCTTCCCTTTAAATACCTTTGTTTTTACAGTTTTTCTTTCTTTCTTTCTTTCTTTTTTCTTTCTTTCTTTCTTTTTTTCTTTCTTTCTCTCTCTCTTTCTTTCTTTCTTTCTTGTCTCCCTCCCCCCCCCTTTCTTTTTTCTTTCTTCTTTCTCTTGGTGGGGGATACTGAGGATTAAACCCAGGAGCACTTAACCACTGAGCCACATCCCAGCACTTTATTTTTAATTTTGAGATTGGTTTTCACTAAGTTGCTTAGAGCCTCACTAAGTTGCTGAGGCTGACCTCAAACTTGTGATCCCCAGCCTCAACGTCCTAAATTGTTGGGATTACGGCCATCCACCTCTGCATCCAGCTTGCTTTTACATTTTTTAAAAATTGTTGTAATAAGAGACATCTTTATTGTGAATCAGTACAACAAAACTATGTGCTGCAGAAACTATTAAGTTGGCAGTGGCAGCTCCATTCTAATTATGATGCCCTGAGTCTTGGGGCACAATCAGTTTCTCCATAACTTAGAACTCAAACACTCATTTAATTTTCATTTCCCCAGTAAGGTCACTCTGTGGAGAGTGGGCAAGGGCATCCTTCCACGTCCTCTGTTTCTTCTTCCTTCCCAGGAGTGACTCTCATGGATATGAAGAACAGCTCTGTGGTGACAGAGTTCATCCTGTTGGGAATCCCACACACAGAAGGGCTGGAGACTGTGCTTTTTGTCCTCTTCTTGCCCTTCTATGTATGCACCCTGCTGGGAAATTTGTCTATCCTGGTTGTTGTTATCTCTTCCACTCGCCTTCACACACCCATGTATTTCTTCCTGGGGAACTTGTCTGTGTTCGACATGGGTTTCTCTTCTGTGACCTGCCCCAAAATGCTGCTCTACTTTATGGGCCTGAGCCGGCTCATCTCCTACCAAGACTGTGTCTCCCAGCTCTTCTTCTTCCACTTCCTTGGGAGCATTGAGTGTTTCTTGTATACTGTGATGGCCTATGACCGTTTTGCTGCCATCTGTTACCCTCTTCAGTACACAGTGATCATGAACTCCAGAATCTGTGTGGCCCTGGCTTTGGGCACTTGGCTGTTAGGGTGCATTCATTCCAGCATCTTGACTTCTCTCACATTCACCTTGCCGTTCTGTGGTCCCAATGAAGTGGATCACTTCTTCTGTGATATCCCAGCGCTCTTGCCTTTGGCCTGTGCTGACACATCCTTAGCACAGAGGGTGAGCTTCACCAACGTTGGCCTAGTATCCCTCATTTGCTTTCTCCTAATCCTTGTATCCTATACTCGAATCATGGTCTCCATTTTGAGTATTCATACAACTGAGGGTCAGCGCCGTGCCTTCTCCACCTGCAGTGCTCACCTAATTGCTATCCTCTGTGCCTATGGGCCCATCATCACTGTCTACCTGCAGCCTACACCTAACCCCATGCTGGGAACTGTGGTCCAAATTCTGATGACTCTGGTAGGACCAATGCTGAACCCTTTGATCTATACCTTGAGGAATAAGGAAGTAAAGACTGCCCTGAAAGAAATATTGCATAAGACAGGACACATTCGTGAGAGTTAGTAAGAGTATTAACAGAGTAAATGTTAGAGTCAAGATGGAGTGTTTTCTTTTTCTTCCTCAACTGCCTGGAGAAAGAGCAATTCATCAGCAAGGTGCTCTTCCGTCTATCTTATTCTCGACCTTGTGCCTGATTACTTTGCTTGAAGGTACCTGGGCAAATGGGATTAGCTCCTAAACTTAGGATAATGAAAAGTATTGTGAATACACACTTACACACACACACACACACACATGAATCTGTTTCCATCTTGCCACTGACTAATAATGTGACTATTAGTGTGATAAAACTGAGGTTCATCAGGTCAGATTACTAGATTAAGTAAGTGGTTTTCCAATATTCAAAAATCCCAGGACTACTGAATTGATTCCAAGATTTCCACATTAAGTGCAATTAATGAGAACTGCTCTTTTATCTATCTTATATATTAGATTACAGGGCAAGATTCCACTGGAAAATTTTGAAAGCCTCTGGACCATGCATTCCCTATGGTATCTTGTAGGACTAAAACTGTGATGTAGATTTTTCTTTCTACATATAGCTTTCAGGTTCTTAAACACCTAAATTTCAATCTTACTTCTCTGAGATTCACTTAGGCTTTTTACATTGTAAAACCTCCAACATTCACTCCATTGCCTACCAAAAAATTCTGTCATTTCTGTGCTGGAGCTAGAGCTCAGTGGTAGAGCACTTGCCTAGCATGCATGAGGCACTGGGTTCAATCCTCAGCACCACATATGAATAATAAATGAATAAAATAAAGATCTATCAACAACTAAAAAAATATTTTAAAAAAATCTGTCATGTACAATTAAAAAAAAAACTGGGTCTGGGGATATAGTTCAAAGGTAGAGTGAGCACTTTGCAAGAGTGTAGTTTGATTTTTAGCCCTATAAAAACAAAATAGAGTGGCAACAACAAAACTGTGAAGGAAACATTAATGATTATACTTAGCCCTATGTAACCTCTTTTTTTGATATGCATCGAAGCTAGCTATTTTGTTTCACAAATGGTCACACAGAAGCCCTATGAGGCCAATGATTGACTCTGCAATACCACATTATTAATTCAGTCTAGCATAATTCTAGTGACCAGATGAGGGACAAGCCACAAGAAAAACTCAGTGTCCCTCTTAAAACATGTTCCCAATGAAAAAATGATTTCCACCAGGGAGGATCAGATAAAGAGATATTGTTTTATTGAGTGGAACATCTCATGGTGAACAGGATGTGGTTGACACTTAAGCTCATAAGACATGACCAGGAATGGCTGAAATTCTGAAGTCCTCTGCTCAAAGCCCAATGATCATATCATGGAGTTTTAAAAAATACTATCAAGCCTCTCCAGTCAGTGTACTGAATCATTAGATCTACTTATTCATTTCCCTTGTCTGTTCTACCGAAATTATTCTTTCTGACATCCTCTAAGTATATAAATATGAAGCCTCTCTTCCTTCCTAGATTTTATAACACTATCCTGTGCTCTAATCAGATCTTTTCTGTATCTTGATTATTTATATAGGAAATTTGCTGAGTATATCAGTACTTTATTATTCCTCAAAACTTCATCTCATAAGATGACTTTGAAAGGAGGTAAATGATTAGATTTGGGTTTAAAGATTTCTATGTCCTAATTCCAGGCACCTGTGATTATATTAGGCTACATGGTGATGAAGAGTTAAGAATGCTCACGGAATTAAACCCCTGAGGAGATTATTCTAGATGATTTGGGCTTGTACATGGTAATGACAAAGATTCTTGTAGGTAAAGTAAGAAGGCAGAAGACAGATATAGGGTAGTTGGCTAATAAAAAAACAAAGCTCTGCCAACACTATTTTTTAGTACAATGGGACCTATTTTGGATTTCTAAGCTTCAGAGCTGTTAAGAAAATAAATATGCATTGTTTAAGCCACTGCATCTATGGTAATTTGTTATATCAGAAATAGAAAACGAATATAACTGTTGTACCTCTAAGCTTTACCATTGATTCAAAGCTGCCCTATGACTCTTCCTTCCTCAGCAGAGCTCTAAGCCTAACTGAGAAGATTGACATGTCTGGCTAGAGGAACACAAAAGGACAAAGATCCATAGACTTTTACTGAAACAGGTCCTAGAAAAATATTGGAGTAAATGCTCTGTTCTGACCTGCTCTAGGAGCACAACAGTATATTCACCTTGAACAGATGTCGCCGAGCCTCACAAAACAATATACTTTTAGTGCCAGAGTTCCAGTTTGTCCAATAATAAGAAGATAAAACTGTAACAGAAAATTATCACACCTTCAGTGTGCTCCAAAAAATATCAAGTATTAATTGTCAAAACTAGGGACAGTAATATATAGATTGAAAGCTAGCATACCAATCACTGAAAAAGGATTCATAGTTATAATAAACAAAAATATCACATTTATAATTTAGTATTTTAAGAACAAATCACCATAAACCAATAAAAATAGGCTCAGTCAAATGTTTAAAAAACAAATTTTGGGGTGAAACATCTAAATTCACAATATGTACTAAAATAAATACTAGATGAATAAAGAATTAAATAATAAAACAAAAAGAAAAGAGGAAAGATAAACATATCCAAATAATCCAGTTGAGAAAACCATTCCATGTATTTTTTCTTATTTGGTAAAGAAAAACAGAAGCATTGGAGATGTGTCTTGGTGGTAGAGTGCTTGCCTAGGATGTATGAGGTCCTGGGTTCAATTTTTAGCACTGCAAAATAAAGGAAAGGATGGAGGAAGGAAGAGGGAAAGGAAGTAAGGATGGAAAAAAGGAAGGAAAGAAGAGAGAGAGGAAGAAAGCGAGAAAGGGAGTGAGTGGAATGGAAAGAAAGGAAAGGAGAGGGGAAAGAGGTAGGAACGGAGAAAAAGAGAAACCTCCAAAAGAGCCTCACTAGCAAAAGGCTGTCAATCCCTATGTATTGCTAATTTCACCCAAATTATTGTAATTATCAATAAATAAGTACCCTACCTTTACCTATGGGAAAATCTCTGATTGATTTACTCTGTCTATGGAACTGATAGTTAATAATTACATAACACAAAAAAATACCTTCATTTTTGGAAAATAGAATAATTTTGGTGTAAGGGAAGTTTGTAATACTTCAGGTTTATTTAAACATTTCTTTTAGTAAAGATATTCAGAATGAGGCCCAAAGACTCTATCAACAATTTTCATGTTCATGTCTTTCATTTTTATTTACAGTCACTAATGACTATAGCTAAGAGTAGCTACATTCCCCACTCATTCCATTCTGAGAGCTTTCTCAATTGACAGCTTCGTGCCACTTCCAGAAGAGTTATAGTTCTTAACTACATAAAACAATCACAACATCATATTTATTATATCCCTATTTGGGAATCAAATCTGTGAAAAAGTTGAAATACTTCTATACCTCAAATTTATTCTATTCATTAAATTCAGAATGGGAAAAATGACTCTCCAAATAAAAAATAATTCAAATAACTTTATCATTTATTTAAAGTGATTAATACCTCTATTGCTAAAATTAACTGATAGGGCACAGAGAATAGGGAACACGAATAGAGGTCAAGAAACCGACAGTATAGACTAGTCTGTACCCACTGAGCACCAACAGTGCATACAAAAATCCCTCCTTTTGGTTAAACATTTCCCACAAGCCTCCCTGATTTCGTTGAGAATGTCAGTATTAATTCCAAGGTAGAAGTTCATGGCTATAAGCTTATATACATAGTATTTTCTAGAGAAATTACCCCAATAATGATTCTTCTGTCAAATAGAGGTGGCACACAAATAGTAAGAGTAAATACTCAGCTCTTGAAAGTCCTTCGGTGAAAAATAAAAATCTACTTTTTTAACACATAGAAATAATCACAGAAAATCGCAAAGGAAGAATTACAATGCATTTCCCAAAGATGCAGTGCCACTATTGACTCGACTTGATATATATATTCTTCATATTATAGGCTATTAAAATTTACAACTTCAGGTGAGACAAGAATGGTGGACAAGAGGAAGGGCGCAATTTCCAGTTGCCTTGTAACTGTGGATTCAAGAGGCAGGAATACTGCTTCCCCGTGGGATGGGTGACAGAAGTAATTTACTGAAATTCAATATCTGAATCACAAATACACAGACTTTCAGGTGCTTTGAACACAGAACAGGAAGGAATGCATTGAGAATTCTGTCCATAAGACTATGGTGCCAGGTGAAGGGTGACACATGCAGAAAGGGAAACTGAATCTGTGAAGAAAATTTGCATGGGAGAACCTGTGGAACAAAGAGGTGATCTGGAATTGAGTGACCCAAAGGCAGTGGGGCAAGCTGGGGTGCGAGTGGTGCCCCTGTTTCTCAAGCAAAGGGGATGCTACCTTGAAGCAGCCTCACAGTGGTTTTCTGCTGCAGCAGTGTGGGAGTTTATAACAAGCATTAGTGACTGGCCCTGCATGTGCCTTCCATGTGATCTAAAGTCCCCCTGGTTGAGGTACAGCTGAGTCAGGGACAGAAGTATTGCACCCAGGGAGACTCAGGTCAGGCATAGGCAGCAGAGATTGGTTAATTTTCCTTTTGGGTTTGGTGCCTTATGGGATTATTTGGACAGAGCCGGGAAACAGGACAGGTGGATGTTAGAGTCACAATGAGGCAAAGTGCTTGCCATGAATGACTCCATCTTGTGGGAACATTTTGTGGGAAGCAGCACATGAAGAAAGGGTTACATCAGGTTAAGAAAGTTCCTGCACACAGCAACAATCGGTTGAGAAACTATGCTGCAAACAGCCAGTATTTATCCCCCCAGTTAAGGAAGCTGTTACACACAGCAAAGATTTATCTAAGTTTTGCCAACAGAATATCTCAGAAAGATAAAACACTGTCCCAGAGAGAAAGTTTATTAGATATAGAATTATAACATATTGTGTTGATAAAAATAGAGTTCCTGATTTCTGGCATGTAGAACTGCTTGCTCATACAATAAAAAGATGAAGGGTCAGACCTGAAAAAGCTCTGCTCACTCATGGTCTAAACAACTCATTGAAGTAGTTTATCTTTGAGTTGTTATCTTGACATATTTTTTGCGATGTTACTTTGACAGGTGGGCACATTTATATCAGGGTTCTGATCCTAAGAATCCATATTCATGTAAAGTGGGAATGCATGAGGCCAGCAAAGATTTAATTTCTTTGCCCCAAGAGTGGAGTTCTCAGGAGGTCCCCCAAATTCCACATGCCTAGCAGACATCAGCATCTCCCCAGCACTAGGATGGGTGGAGCTAGTTCCTATAGAGCAGACATCTCACAGAAAAGTTAGAAATTCCAGCCAGCCACATGAACTTTACATTTATAACTGTCCTGGGAATGAATCTACTAATTTACATGGGTGATACTCCACTTGTCACTACCTCCCATTCTGTCCTAACTTAAACTGGAGAAAAGGGAAGCTGAGAGTTACTACAACCAGATTTGTACCACTAGAGCTGACAGCTTAGTGAGCAATTCCAATCCCCATTCCTTGCTCTCCCAAAGGGGTACACAGCCCCAGAAGAAATGAAGAGTGTCGTATGGCACAAGCAGTGAACAGCCATTTTTTATTTTTGTCAACAGTTTTGACCTCCTCAGTAGAGACAAGTCCTTCATTTTTCATTAAAGATTTTTTCTTTCCTTTTTTCTTTTTCCATTGAGAGAGAGAAAGAGAGTGAGAGAGAGTGTTCTATCTGTGCTGATTGACTTGTGAATATATACATTTTTTTCTTTTTCTTTTCTCTTAATTTTTATTACTGTTTTTCTTTCCTTTTTCTTCCTTCCTCAACTCTTCTTACTCTCCATATTTTGACTTTTGAGGGATAGAGTTTTTCTGTTGTTTATATGTTTTGGTTTTACTTTTTGTTTTTTTGTTTTGGCTCTTATTCATATTTCCTTTCTTATTCCTCTCTCCTCTAAGAATAAGTGACACAATAAATCAAATAAAAAATTTAACAAAGTATCACTAGCAGATTAGATTATGCAGAAAACAAAGCTTCAGGCCTGGAAGACAGGTTATTTGAATTGGAACATCCAGTAGACAGTTACAAAAGCATGATCAGAATATATAAAAACTCAAGAACAGCATTAAGAGACCAAATAAAAGAGTCATTGTGATAGGGATGTAGAAATACAAGCTAATGGCAGCGAGAAACTTTTCAGTGATGTAATAGCAGAAATAATTTAAAATATTAAGAATTAGTAGAATAGTCATATACAGAAGGCATATAGAATCCCAAACAGACAAGATCAAAAAGCCTCTCCAAGACATCATAATCAAAATGGCTAACATATACAATAAGGATAGAATATTAAAAGCTGCAAGAGAAATATATTATACTATTTAGAGATAAACCAATTAAAACTCACTTACGACTTTTTAACTCAGACTCTTAAAGCCATGAAGTCTTGAAATGAGATAACTTAAGCTCTGAAAGAAAATAATTGTCAGTGAAAATTGCTAAAAATATTATTCTGAATCAAATAAGAAATAAAAAACTTGCCATGATGAGAATTCATGACAGCTAAAACTGCACTACAGAAAATATGTAAAGATATACTACACAAAGAAGAACTGAATGATAAACTCCAGAGCTCTCAAATATATAAAGTTCTTCACAAGGGCAATTGAACAATGAAAATCAAGAAATTACACATATGAAATAAACCAAAATGATTGGAAATCATAAATATCTCTCCCTAATAACTAAGTGTAAATGGTCTTAACTCTCCAATTAAAAGGCATAGACTGGCAGAATATATTTTAAAAAACCAGACCCAACCATGTGCTATTTGGAAAATATTCTTCCTGTAGGCAAAGATATTCACCAACTGAAAGTATAAGGATGGTAAAACATATTTTCCACGCATATGGAGTTGAAAACCAATCAGGAGTGCCTTATTCTCTTATCTGACAAAAAAGATTTCAAGCAAAAAAATTATTTATTTGTTCTAATTAGTTATACATGACAGCAGAATGAAATTTGACTCATTATATACAAATGGAGCACAACTTCTCATTTTTCTGTTGTACATGATGTAGAGTTGTAACATATGTACAGCCATACATGTACATAGGGTAATGATGTCCATCTCATTCTACCATCTTTTCTACCCTCATTCCCCCTACACTCCTTCCCTTCCCTTTGCCCAAAGTTCCTCCTTTCTCCCCACCCCAACCCCACCATTATGGATCATCATTCACTTATTAGAAAGAACATTCAGCCTTTGGTTTTTTGGGGTTGGCTTACTTTGCTTAGCATGATATTCTCCAGCTCCATCCATTTACCTGAAAATGCCATAATTTTATTCTTTTTTAATGCTGGGTAATATTCCATTGTGTATATATACCACAGTTTCTTTATTCATCCATTGAAGGGCATCTAGATTGATTCCACAATTTAGCTCTTGTGAATCAAGCTGCTATAAACATTGATATGTCTGCATCACTGTAGTAGGCTGATTTTAAGTCCTTTGGGTACAGATCAAGGAGTGGGATAGCTGGCTCAAATGGAGGTTCCATTCTGAGTTTTCTAAGGACTTTCCTTATGGTTCTCCAGATTGTTTGCACCAATTTGCAGTGCCACCAGCAATGTATGAGTGTACCTCTTTCCTCACATCCTTGCCAATACTTATTATTGCTTGTATTCTTGATAATTGCCATTCTAAATGGAATGAGATGAAATCTTAGTTTTGATTATCGTTTCTTTGATTACTAGAGAAGTTAAACACTTTTTCATATATTTGTTGATTGATTGTATATCTTCTTCTGAGAAGTGTCTGTTCAGTTCCTTAGCTCATTTATTGATTGGGTTTTTTTTCTTTTGCCGTAAAGTTTTTTGAGTTCTTTATATAACCTGGAAATTGATGCTCTACACAATATGTGCTTAGTAAAGATATTTTCCCACCCTATGGGCTCTCTCTTCACATTGTTTATTATTTCCTTTGCTGAGAAGAAGCCTTTTAGATTGAATCCATCCCATTTATTAATTCTTCATTTTATTTCTTGCACTTTATGAGTCTGGTTAAGGAAGTCAGGACCTAATCCAACATGATGAAGATTTGGGCCTATTTTTTATTCTATTAGGTGTAGAGTTTCTAGTCTAATTCCTAGATCCTTGATCCATTTTGAGTTGAGTTTTGTGCATGGTGAAAAATAGTGGTTTAATTTCATTTTGCTGCATATGGGTTTCCAGTTTTCCCAGCACCATTTGTTGAAGAGGCTATCTTTTTGCCAATTCTATATTTTTGGCACCTTTGTCTAGTATAAGATAACTGTATTTATTTGGGTTTGTCTCTGTGTCTTCTATTCTGTACCATTGGTCTACATGTTCAAGCAAATATTAATCAAATGAGACAAGTAAAGCCACTACATTTAGGGAACACTCCAAGAAGATATAATAGTTAAATTTATGCCCCCAATATCAGTGCAATTAATTACATAAAGCAAACACTTTTTGATTTTATATCCCAGATAAACTCAATATAGTAATACTTGGTGAATCCAACCCATTATACTCAACAGGAAATAGTATCCAGATGTAAAATTAACAGAGACACTTCTGTATTAACTGATGCTATAAATCAAATGGACCTAACAGATATCCACATAATATTTTGCTCAATAGCAGATGAATGCACTTTCTTCTCAACAGCTTATGGAACCTTATGCAAAACAGACTATACTTTAGAAAACAAAGCAAGTCTTAGCAAATACAACACAATTGGTATTATTGCATGAATATTATCATATCATCCTAGATTGGATTCAGGTATCAACAGCAAAAATATTACAGGAAGCACACAAACACATTGAGACTAAACAATATTCTTTTCCATGAGGAATGGATCATAAAATAAATGAAAAGAGAAAGAAAAAAATTTAGAATCAAATAAGAAAAATAATATGACTTACCAAAATCTTTGACAAATTATGAAAGTGGTACTGAGAAAACTTTTTAGCGTCGAGTGTCCATATTTTAAAAAAAGGGAAAGATTCCCAAATAATCTAATGCTGCATCTCAAGAAACTGGAAAAGCAGGAAAAAACTAATTCAAAAACCATGAAAAACAAAAAAATAATTAAAATCAGAGAAGAAATTAAGAATAAAAATTACAAAGGATCATTGCAACAGAGTTGGTTATTTGAAAATATAACAAATATTGATAAACACTTAGCCAAACTAATCAAAGAATGAGAGAAGACACAAATCAACAAAAATTAAGATGAAAATGAAGATATCATTCAAGATATTTCTGAAATCCATAGGTTTCTTGGAACTACTTTCAGAATTTAGATTCCAATTAATTGGAATATCTAGAAGATATTGAAAAAAATTTCTAAATATACATGACCTCCTAAAACTAAACCAACAGGAGATAGAAAACCTAAATAAGTCAATATCAATGAATAAGACTGAAGCAGTAAAAATAAACTCCCCCCCCCCAAATGGCCTAGGATCAGATGGGTTTTCAGCTGAATTTTCAAAAATCTTTAAAAAAGAACTAATGATAGTTCTCTTCAAATTTTTTCATGAAATTAAAAGGGAGGGAACACTTTCAAAATTATTCTATAAAGCCAGTATCACCTTCATACTAAAATGAGATAAAGACACATCAAGGAAGAAAATTACAGACCAATAGCCCTGATGAATGTAGATGCAAAAATAAAAATATTAGCAAACCACATTTAAAAACACATTAAGAAGATTGTACAAGCTTCTGAAAATTTGTTTTTTTTCTGTTATGTTTGATAACATGTATTTAAATGCAACTTTTGAGAAAAATAAATAAAAATTAAAATTAAAAAAAAAAAAGACAGCAAACAATAACAACAAAAGTTAACCAAGACAAACTTTTGATTCAAAAGCTTTAGATAAGAGATCCTATTTGCTCAAATG